>LR812540.1:4237439-4582425 GCA_903798195.1 Danio kyathit | reverse complement strand
AACGTAATACACCATAAGTTAGTGTGAAGAGCATGTTGTTTTACCGTGGCCGAGTGAATTAAGTTATCAATCGAGCTTATTAAAAAAAAAGCCGGCTGCAGCTCGTTGCTCTTAATTTCGCGGGTAGATTGCGTCATCAAACATGCATTATCTCTAGAATCTCAGAATCTCTATCGTAGGCCAATTTTGTATCGTTTATATCGCATATCGTTTATATCGCCCATTACTAAAACACATGATTATTTACAACACGTTTTTAAACATAATAGTTTATTTTCTAATAACCATTTTTTTATCTTTCCCATGGTGACAGTCGGTGCAGAATATTTTAGTTTGCAAGATTTTGCAAGTTGTATTCAGACAAAGTCCCTTTAAGTATTCTGTAGTCTTCGATTCACATTAAAGTGTAATTTAAAGACTTTGTAACTAGGAAAGTTAGAATAATTAGTCAATGTATAACTGGTTTGTTGTGTAGACAATCAAAAAAATATACAGTAAGGGCTTACTCACACTATACTATCCGAACCGTGCCCAGGCCCGTTTCCCGGATCGTTTAAGAAGTGTGAGTGCTCTGAATCGGGCTCGGGCACGGTACACTTGGCCGGCCCTGGCCCGGTTGGAAGAGGTGTGCCAGAGCGTGGTTCACTTGGGCTCAGGCGCGGTACGCTTAGGGTGCTTTCACACCTGTTAATCGATTCAGTTGTTCCGAAACAGGGATTAAAATTGTTACATTGTTGCTCTTTGTTGTTGGCGCGCTTCGCTTTCACACGGCAAAGTTTCTAAACGGACCAAAAGAGCTAAAACAAGTCACGTGTGAGTAAACTCTCCTCACATTGGTCAGAGTTTCACGCTTTATTTTGCAGAGTCCCGCTCAGCTGTCGGGGGTGGTTTGGTGGTGTTTGACAGCATGCGCGCGACATGTCTGAAGAGCGAGGAGGGATGCGGTGGGGAGGGGTGATGAGAAGGGTGCGCAACGTATTTTGAGGACCGGGAGGAAGACGCGCGATTTCCGGGAGATTATCACTCGTTTGCGGGCATCCAGGAGTCTCTGTGCATTTGCGAGAGACTCCCGGAACTTCCGGGAGACTTGAGATGTCTGGAATGACTCATAATCTACTCATAATTCTCTCTTCATATAGCCGTATGCCTATTACATTTCCATAAAACACTGTGATATAGGCGGGCTCGGATCGTATCGCTTTCTCACTACAATCGATCCGCTCAAGGGTTCGTTTCAACCGAGCCGAGACCACCTCATTCAGGCGGTCTCGGAGCGATTGCTTTGGCGCGATTCCGAGCGCGATTGCCCTGTTCACATATGCCAAACGAACCGCGCTAACTGGGCAAACTCGCCAGGTTCCGGAACAAAAGTCTAGGTGTGAAAGCACCCTTACAGTGTGAGTGCAAGCGTGCCTAAGCCCGAAACTGAAAGCGAGACATGATGCTGTGATATGCCCTAAATGACCCATCTGCGCTTAAATTACCCATCTAAAGTCCTCGTAAAAAAAAAAAAAAAAGTCCTCGCCTACACAAATCTGTTTAATATGGATTAATTAATCATTCGTACTGTTCAATGAACGCAAACTGTCGAAGTTTATTAAAGATGCAAACCCCTCACTGCACTACAGCTGCACCTTCAGCAAACCTCCTAATTCCTGCAGCAGGAGGACTTTATGATTGTTTATGAGCGTCAAAAGTGGCTGATCTGTTCAGTGAAATATTTGACTGCGTGTCACCGCATATGAAACTACTTAAACGATAACTAAAGAAATCTCCACTGTGCTGAGCGAAAGCGCTTACTGAACTGCGCATCATCGATGACGTAACCGTGCCCAGGCCCGAATGTAATGCGAGTACGGGCCACCGGGGGAGGGGAAGGGGCGCAATCGTGCTTCGGCCCGGTTCAAGGCAACTGTACATAGTGTGAGTACAGCCTAAATATTTCCTAAGGAGGCTAATAATACTGACCTTTACATTGTTTTAAAAAAATAAAAACTGCTTTTATTAAGAAATAAACTAAAGAAATAAGACTTATTATGACTCCAGAATATTTTTTTGTTTGTTTTATAGGAAATACTGTGAAAATCTCCTTGGTTTGTTAAAGATCACTTGGAAAACATTATTTTAAGTTAATGGGAGGGCAAAAATATTGACTTCAACTGCGTCTGTTAAAACTTACAGGTGCAGAAATGTGCCTTGATGTACTTGAATGTTAGAAATGTCTTATCCTGTACAATACAAAGTTACTTGTCAAATAAATGAACATGGAAGATTATCTTGAGTTTAAGTTATTTAATTAGCTTGTTTATGAAGACTGCAGAGTGATGAAAACAGTGACTTCGAATAATTGTTTAAGCATTTTGTGATGTATGTTGAAGTGTGCCCCCTAAAAGTACAAGTGGCCCCTGCCCGGCCCCCCCCAGTTACTCTGGTCTAGAACCGCCACTTTGCTCTGTCTTTTCAAACTTTGCCATCACATTCTATAGTGATGTAGCCGACGGTGTGTGTAATTAAAAATGCTCCAACTACTTTAAAAGCCGACATCTTAGGGCTTGACAGTGTGACCATTTCGCTCGCATTTGCGTCTAAAAATGTGGCTGAACTGGGAAAATGTATTTAGTCGCACATGTGCGCTTGATTGATGACTTAATTCACTCGGCCACGGTAAAACAACATGCCCTTCACACTAACTTATGATGCATTAGGTTGGAAATCTATTGTGACTGTAGCACACGCGGACAATCTCAGCAACAGCACATCTCTACTGGTTTATTTACTTCTCGTCAAGCGATGTTTACATTGTTTTGTATACATTGCTCAGCAACGCAAGGCACCAAATTGCGGCCATCCTGCGAGCCTCATAAAACGTTTACAATTCAGTAATGGCATATCGTGGCGCATCCAGTGTGATACGCAATTCAATACCAGCCCTTCCCATGCATAAGGGCGCACTCACACTATGCTATCCGAACCGTGCCCAGGCCCATTTCCAGGATCGTTTGAAAAGTGTGAGTGCTCTGAATCGGGCTCAGGCACAGTTCACTTGGCGGCCCTGGCCCGGTTGGAAGAGGTGAGCGCGGTTCACTTGGGCTCAGACGCGGTACGCTTACAGTGCGAGTGCAAAACGCGCCTAAGCCAGAAAATGAAATTGAGACGTGACATTTAAGGAACTGTTTGATATGGATTAATTAATCATTCTTACTGTTTAATGAATGCAAACTGTCATAGTTTATTAAAGACACAAACCCCTCACTGCACGTCAGCGGCACCTTCAGCAAACCTCATAAATCCTGCAGCACAAGGACTTCATGATTGTTTATGAGCGTCAAAAGTGGCTGATCTGTTCGGCGAAATATTTGACTGCGTGTCACCGCATATCAAACGACTTAAACGATATAACTAAAGAAATCTCCACTGTGCTGAGCGAGAGCGCTTACTGAACAGCGCATCATCGATGACGTATGCGTGCCCAGGCCCGAATGTAATGCGAGTGCGGGCCGTCAGGGGAGACGGGAGGGGGGACAAGTGTGATTTGGCCCAGTTCAAGGCAACTGTACATAGTGTGAGTACGGCCTAAGACTTTACCTGGGCAGCCCGGTTCTGTGTGGTGAGAAACTGAGAATACTCCGCCACAGACTCGCATGCTCTGCTGATGCAGACTCACAGAGATGCGCTGGACACAAAACTATCTGTTCTGACTTTGGTAGTAGCTTTGAAAAAAGCGTGAGGACACACAGAAAAGAAAAAACGTTTACTAAATAGACTGACCCAGCTCATTAATTTGGGTGACAATACATCCTCTTTTTCCCAGACATGTTCTCTATTTGGAATTAAATGAATGTGAAAAGAAATGTGTTTTCTTTGAGCAAAATTAAAGGTTCAGTTCATATATCTGACTACTTGTATTTAAAGGGCACCTGTTTTACCCCTTTTTCAAAATTTAAGATAAGTCTTTTGTGTCTCCAGAATGTGTCTGTAAAGTTTCAGCTCAAAACACCCATCAGATTATTGATTAGACCTTTCAGAATATTGGAATTTTCCACTCTGAACACACTGTAGTTATTTTTGTTGCCTTTGCCTTTAATGCAAATGAGCTAGTTCTCCCCGCCCACTGTTCCCACGTGTCAGAGTGTGCCTCAGACACCGCCTCAGCGGTGTCAGATAAACAGCACAGTGACAGACATGAAGGAAGCAGATCTCACATAACATTTATGAGAAATACTACAGTAAGAACTTTCCTAATGATTATCTGATGTATTAGTTGTGGAGTTGATTCAAGCCTTTCTGCAACGATGTGTCACACACAATGTCGTTACAAAGTTCACGCACACACACACAGACAGAGGATACGCGTTTAACAGCAAATGTGACAGGATACATGCTAATATCCACTGCTGTATGGATATCCATTATGTTAATGTACAAAATAAACCCGATTTAACGTCCACAAACCGGGATTGAAGCGTCTTCTTTTATAATAGTGCTGACTGATGGTTGTGATGATAAATTACGATGAATTACGTCTTTACTTCATTACAAACATGCACTGTTTAAAAAAATTTGATGATGATTGATGATCACAGAGAGCTGAACAGATCTTTTAATCCCGGTTGCTTTGTGCACTTGTCCTGTCTTGATGATGTGATTATACATGTTACTATAGAGACATGTTTAATACGCGGCTGTCAGTCAATTTGGGGGGCGGGGAAACTGCACTTCTAGATCACGTTGTGGTGGGCTTCAAATCAGGAGGGATTTGGATCCTATTTTACATCAGGAAATTTAAAAAAAAAAGAGACTTATTGTGTTTATATCAGCCCAATATGACTGTGGACACACTATACTACACACAGTTCTGTCTAAACCGCTTACAAAAGATGATTTTCATCATAGGTGCTCGTTAATGACGAAATTGTATACATGAAGGAAAATTAAGGATGCAGTGCATAAAAGGTAATATGAAAAGCACTAAAACGGGTGAGGTGTGTAAAGATTCACAACCTCACTGTTGTTCAGCCTCATTATTGAAGAGTAATGAATAAACACAAACCTATTAGTTCTTCAGTCTCTTCCTGCTTAATTCTGCAGGGTTCTGGATCACTCATCTTCTCACTGTCCTTCAATAAACTCTGTCTTTGCAGATTTCTCTTCTTCCTGATGGTCTGATGCTCTTCTTCATCTATGAGAATATTTCAGTATTTATAGCTGAACTGAAGGAGGAGGAGCTGCAAAAGAGTAAACAAAAAAATCTGCTTAATTCACTGTAATTGAATAAATCACTATGATAGTTATATATTGTAGATAATACAACAGGTGATTATGACATTTGCTCAAGCCTGCTGAAACAGAAAAGTCTGTTATTAGAAGATCTAAAGGGATCAGCACGAGGACTTAAGTGAAAACAGTTACTACTGACAAGAAATAAAGAGGATTTCAGCAGCTCTGATAATATTGATGAGCCTCAGACTATAAACACTCATTAAACAGCAGCAGATCAGCTCATTTTATACTGTTTGCAGCATAAACAATGTAGTTTAAGCCACTGACATTAACTTTTTTTAGAAATCTATATATGAGCAATTCCATGCAAATGTCAACCTTGCCATGAAAAAAAAACTAGGTTTTCACCAAAATATAGAAACCATTTCTAAGTCTTTTTGTGTAATACAGCATTTTATAGTAATTTAGAAATACTTAAACATGTCTCTGTCAATGTTTTCCAACAATTATATTTGATTTACCAAATTTCACATCTGTCACATCCATAACGGAGAGATGTCACATCCATAACAACACTTTTTCCTCATAAATGCAAAAATATTAAGTAAAGTAAAATCAATCTTTTTTTTTTTAGTGAGCCGACTCTTTATCCTTTTGATTAGCATTATTTATTTTGGTTTGTGCAGTTTAATTCACAGAATTTCTGCAAAGTATGTTGTAGACTGCAAACTCACAAACTTTTTTGGTCACATCCATAACGCATCTTTATTATCCTCATTTAAAGTACAAAACATGTTTACAGATTGATATAATGTGAACCTATACTTTCTTAGTGAATTTATGTTTTGAGTTTTTACTGCAAATGTCACATCCATAACGCTGGAATAGCTCATTTACTTTAAAAATTTGATCACAAACACATACGGTAAAGAAACTGACAAATAATAAACCTAACACAAACTACATTCCCATTACATTCATAGATCATACTTTGAGATACTCCAATCGTTAAAAACGAACACAATAACAGAAAAACAAACAAACTCACTCATATTTTCCTCTCAGAGCTCTTCTCTGCCTGCTGTATTGTTTTGGTCAGCAGACACACAGATAGAGGTGAACTCAATGCAGAAACTAGTCGCAGACTGTCGCTTTAATAAACTGTAAAGTGTGTTTTATTGTTGTGGAAACACGAGAAAAAGCGTCAACGACTCACCTCAGCTCTGAAGACTCGACGCTGAATGAACGCGTCAGTGCTGACGTCATCGCGGCGAGGCGGGCGCAACAAAACGCGCCAAACTACTGCTCAAATCTTGTTCAATAAAAAAATAAAATAAAAATAAATAAAGCAGATTTCAAACGAAAACAAACCTGCTCAAATCTCCGTATGTGTAACACCAAAAAATGTGTCAGATTCTTGGTTCTATATGAAGAACTGTTGTCTATTGACTCTGATTTGAGTTAGATATCTTTCCTGTAATGCTCTTAATTTATTTATTTTCATACACTTTTATACAATTTTAATTTACTTACCCCTTTCTTTGTTTTGTTAGTCTTTTTTCTTTCTGCAGCTAATGTAGTTTGTAATTTTCATCTTTTGTATCTCTCTTATATTGATCTCCAGATTGTGGTTGTTTATTTTAATTCTTGAATAATAATAATAAATAATAATAAAAAACACGCTAAACTTGCGGTTTACAAAACAGTTGCTAATGAATACACAAAGTCATCTTAAGTGCACATATTTCTGAATTTATTATTTATTTTAGCCTTGAGTTTGGTTTTGGTGACTCCTTAATGGTGTAAAGATGTTTTTACTCTATTATGTGTGAGGCAAAAAAACTACCATCAGTAAACAAACGATTTTAACAAAAGATGAATAATAAAAAGTGACATTTAAAAACGGACCTGAAACTAATAAAAATAATAATAAACAATTGTATTATATTTGGTATCAAGAGACAAGAAACAAGTTAAATAAATCTAGGTTTTTCTAAAAGTGTAGTTTCTCTTTTCTGAACAGGCACAATCTGTAGTATTTTGATGAAATATGAAATAGCTCAAATATCTCCCTCAAGATGCTGAGTGTATAATAATTCAATGTGTGAATCTGCAAGTCACATCGCAGGATCTGAATGTCCAGTTGTGAGTATAATTAACCAGAAAACAGAAACACACGCATGGATTAATCCTAACAGAGTGAATGATTTTTTTAAGGCAATGCAAGAGTAGATGAGACAAGTATGAGGCTGCGTCCGAAACCGCCTACTACTCAGTAGGCACTGCATTTGAATTTAAACGTACTACTCGACCGTTAGAAAAGTACGTTCTATACAGTATGAATGTAAGAAGTATGAATGGAATTCGGACGTACTACATCCGCCATTTTGTCATGGTCACGTGATCTACCTGCGTCAGTTGCGTCACTTTACTTCCATTCATGAATTCTCTCGTGGAGCATTATGGGATAGCGCAGCGTGCATGGGATGCGCACTTCAGAATCTCGCCGGAAGTAGTAAGTCATCCGGGTACTTCTCGCATACTGATTTTCGAATTCTATGAATTCGGACATACTACTCGGCTCGCATACTGATTTTAGCGTACTGTATAGTATGGAAGTATGCGGTTTCGGACGCAGCCTGAGTGTTGTTAAATAGTTTTAGGAGAACTTTGATTGAAGGTTTTGATCCGCTTCAAATGTTGACCACTGTAAACAATGTTATCCTACATCTGATTATTTCATTTCTGTACCTCAATACTGTTAGACTGTCCAAAAAACCCTAAACAACAGTTTATTTCATTAGTATCTTTGCTCTCTTGTGTTAATTTATGCTTGTGATTTGTTTGTATTTTATGCAGATGCACACCTTATCGATGAAGAACTCTTTCAAAATAGAGATGTTTAACTCCACAGCAAAAATGCCAGTGTTAAATATACAGTGAGATTTTTTTGGTGTTGTTCAGTGTTAAAACCCGAGTACATTTTAATCCACGAGTGTGAAAGAGCGTATATTTAAGAAGTTTTTGTTTCAGTGTTAAACCCAATATGCAGTGTATTTCCCACTAGTGATAGGAAGTCCAGTTTTTTTTTTTACTCGAACCGGTTCTTTCAGACAAACAGTGATCAAACCAGTATGCTTTACTTAAACTTGAAACATGTCTTGTTGCATTTTAAAATGCAAAGAGTTTAATGTATTGAAAAGATTAATAAACATTTAATAAATTAAAACTATTTCCATCATATTTGATCACGGTTATCTGTCACACACACCAATTGATAAAATAGGAAAAAGGTAATATATTAACACTTTGAAGGGTAACACACACTCCAGTTACTCTTACTGTGTTCAAATGAACTCTGAGAGTAATGTACAAATGTCACACTTTAGAAAGTGTTATTTTAACTCCAAAATGGAGGGAGTCATATGTGCACCCAAGGAGTGTTAAGGTAAACTCAAACTGAGTTAAATGTACACTGATTTGTTTGCGGTGTCATATCACAAAACATATCTCAGAAATACAAAATATTGCAATGTCAGTTTTATCCAGTATCGTGCAGCTCTAACATACATGAGGGTGCTTTCACACCTAGACTTTGTTCCGGAACCTGGCGCGTTTGCCCAGTTAGCGCGGTTCATTTGGCATATGTGAACAGGGCAATCGCGCTCGGAATCGCGCCAAAGCAATCGCTCCGAGACCGCCTGAATGAGGTGGTCTCAGCTCAATTGAAACGAACCCTGGAGCGGATCGATTGTAGTGAGAAAGCGATACGATCTGAGCCCGCCTATATCACAGTGTTTTATGGAGATGTAACAGACATACGGCTATATGAAGAGAGAATTATGAGTAGATTATGAGTCATTCCAGACATCTCAAGTCTCCCGGAAGTTCCGGGAGTCTCTCGCAAATGCACAGAGACTCCCAGATGCCCGCAAACGAGTGATAATCTCCCGGAAATCGCGCGTCTTCCTCCCGGTCCTCAAAATACGTTGCGCACCCTTCTCATCACCCCTCCCCACCGCATCCCTCCTCGCTCTTCAGACACGTCGCGCGCACGCTGTCAAACACCACCAAACCACCCCCGACAGCTGAGCGGGACTCTGCAAAATAAACCGTGAAACTCTGACCAATGTGAGGAGAGTTTACTCACACGTGACTTGTTTTAGCTCTTTTGATCCGTTTAGAAACTTTGCCGTGTGAAAGCGAACCGGGCCAACAACAAAGAGCAACTAATGTAACAATTTTAATCCCTGTTTCGGAACAACTGAATCGATTCACAGGTGTGAAAGCACCCTGACTCAGTAATGGTGGCGTGACAAACATTTTCAGGAGTGTCCTCTAAATTTATCTACAAACTACTCATGTTCAAAATCCAATTAAATTAATTCATTCAGCAACTTGACATGCTGATCTCTTCTTCACCACTGTTTCATCATGACAGAACCGTTGTTGGAAATAATAGTACAAAGGCGAGCGCGTCGCATATAAAAGCCTCCTCAACTCATATAAATCAGGCTTAAAGAGAAAGGTATACAATAATCATTCAATTAATGACGACCAGAGATGGCAAAAGTACTCACATCCTTTACTCAAGTAGAAGTACAGATGCTCATGTTTTAAAGGACTAAAACAGTCAAATACTTGACAAAAACTTAATGCATTGAAATTTATTTCCGATGAGTTCATATTTCCTTGTGCAACAGAGACCAGCTAGTGAAGTGCTGTGCAGAAAACCTCACTCCTCTGACCTCGAAAAGGTGCTCTAGCGACAGGCACTAGAGGCCATGGTCTTAAAGCTGGATTTCTACTTTGGCCTGGCGCTGCATCACGGACCTCCGCTGACTGCGCGCGCACCTCGCGAAACGGAGGAGGCTTTTATGCTTGCCACGTTCGCCGTTGTGATATTCTTTAAAACCACAGGGGGCGGTCAAAAGAAGCTGACCGTAAAGTCAGACGGATAAACAGAGAAGTAGAAAGTTTCCTGAGTTTACGTCATATCATTAATATCATTCAAGATTTATAAACATAAAATTTATAAAAAGTATTTTTATTGTTTTTATAAATTATTTTAATGATTATAAGGATTTAAATAACCATTCAAGATTTTTTAAATCAAACTTTGATGCATCACTTGCTTTTGTTCATATCTCAGACAGTTTTACCTATTAAAGTTTATTAAAATATTAATGACAACAGAACATGAGTTGCTCTATAAATATTTTTTTTATTATGGCAAAAATAAAAGCAAAAAAAAGTACACTTACTAAAAATACTGATGTTTTTTTTAGATTTAGCCCACTCCACAATTCACACATTACTGTCTGGCTAGTTTCTGTCCTCTACTTATAAGCTTAAATGACAATAACGGTCAAACATTCCTGACCATTATCACCAATAAAGCCTAGAAAACAGGCATCAGTATATTGCAAACTGATAGGTTCATATATTCCTTTCCAGTTATCAAAGACATAATTTGTTCCTTAATGATAGTTTTGTAACTATTAAATTGTTTTAAATTCAGAATTGTACCATATACATCAGTGTTAAATCTATAACTGGTAGAAAAACATATTTCTGTAATTGTGTACCTGGGTCTTCACTTCGCCATGGCCTCTTTTGGCTTATCCCTCAAGTTTTTCCAAATTTTTAAACAAAACCTTTCCTCCTTCTAGGCAATTTCTAGCCAAGAATTATTGTTCACCTGGGCCCGGTTTTTCAAAAGTAGTCCACTAGGATTTTGGATAACGGATTGGATCAAATCTTGAAAATGGGTTTTTCAAAAGAAAAAAACGGATTACATAATCGGATATGATCACGTAATCCAATCTTGGTTTTGATCCGGATCAAACCTTTAGTTTGGGTTTTTCAGACCTTTTTTGTAGGATTTGGATCACTTTGATCCAAAAAATCTGGATTAAACTGATCCCATCAGAAGGGTGGATTCAGCGTGGATTTCATGCCCTAAAATGTAATGAAAACTTTAAAAATGTATCAAATAATACTATATTTGGATCATGCAGCAGTGTCATACAAGATATCCTATTTCTTCATAAGGTTTTAATTGTATTTGTTTATCCATCAGGTAGGCTTTAACGTATTCAGCCTTTCACTATAGGCCTACAGCAAAGTGGAAAGAGTTTGGCCTCATAAAATAATCCCCCAAACAGCTGTCAAAATTGACCAAAAATTGTTGAAATCATTTTCAACAATTGCAAAAAGAGACTGAAAGGGCAGAAGCACAGCAGAGAAAAAGCAGAGGAACAACTGACTCTGACCAAACTGCAGCAAACCAAGGCCAGACTTGAGATTCGCCTCCTAAAGGCTATGCTCAGACAAGCTGGTCTCTCCACATCAGATGAGGAAGTCTAAATTATTGTGGAGTTTTTGGCATTAAGTCTTTTTTAATTCAATACATCTATATTTGAAACTTTTTATTTATTTTTTTTAAATGTGTGTTTTCATTTCAAATAAAACTAAAGTTATATTGTCCCCACACTATTCTACGTGTTGCTCTTTACATATCTATAGTTCTACATTGTGATTTCCTATCCTGTTTGAGCACTGGTTATCCAGATTTAGTGATCCTGAAAAGTTCCTATCCGGACCAGATTGATCCAATCCGATGTTTGAAAAACTGGCTCAAAAAGTAAGCTGGATTACGTGATCACGGATCGCAGAAAAAGGATTACTAAATCCGGATCAATTTTATCTGGATTAAACCTTTTGAAAAACCGGGCCCTGGTTATCTCTGTGATCACGGATCATAAAGATGTGTGTACAGTCGTACTGTTTCAGATAAAATCTCTGTGAAACAGTTCATATTCAATTCAAATCCAGAGGTGTAAAGAGTACCTGAAAACCATACTTGAGTAAAATTACAGATACCTTACTGTAAAAATTACTCCATTACAAGTTACAAGTCACCAATTCCAATAAGACTTGAGTAAAAGTATTAAAGTATTCGATTTTAAAAGAACTTAAGTTTTTTTTTCTCATACTGAATGTAGGCTCAAAGAACATTAAGAAAGGTTTAATTTTCCTAATATATAAATTAAATTTAACACCTTAATGTTTCAAAATGGCAGAACAAAATATATTTAAAAATAGAACAAAGAGTCTCAGTCAAACTCAAACGATCAAAAAATGCACAAACAATTTATCAAAAAAAAAAAAAAAGTAGTAAAACGTATCAGAGCTGACTTTGATGTGATTCATCTCTCAGTATCAGAGGGGGGCAATATTTTTATTTTGAGTAGTTTTTCAATTGATTAAGATGTTTTCTCTGTATTAAAATTAAACAAAGAGGAGCAGTGTTATTTTTCAACTTAGTAAACTACATATAAATTGAAGCTTCGGCTTCATCACTGGCTGCAGCCATGTCGCTAATTAAACACCTGGTATTAGGCAAGCTGCTAAATTACGTTCACATGATTTAGCTCATAAATAGCATACAGTACCTTCAGCACCCTGCAGATGGCGATGTCGTGCACAATTACAATGTAATGAGTAACGGTAAGCATCCGTTCAAATGTAGTGGAGTAAAGAGTACATATGTTCAATCAAAAATGTAGTCAAGTAAAGAGTAAAAGTTGCTTATATTTTTGATACTCAGTACAAGTACAAAGTAGCCAAAAAAATACTTAAGTAAAGTAACGAAGTCCATTTACTCAAGTACTTTACACCACTGTTCAAATCAAACGTGGCGCTGCGCACACTGTTCGCTCGAGTCTCAAAAAAAAAAACTATGCGCTCCGCCAGCCGGAATCATGTTGCACGCACCCAAAGCAAACCTCTGCAAACACAGCGATGATGTCACATTTGCAGAGTCCAGGCTTTAGCCTCCTTGTTAAAGCAACCAACTCCCATAAGAAGAGTCGCCGTTGCAAATTCGAGCTCGGAGTGGGTTGGGTGGTGTAATGCATGTGTGCAAACTGTAAATGTTTAGGAGTCAGGATGCTCAAACTACTTTGAAAGCCTCATCTGGGTACATTTGTCTAGTTGTGGGTTTGCTGGGACAGTCTTTATCCTAAATAATGCAACCTGGACCATTAGATGATCTACTTACTGTGAAAGTTTATTGTGTGTAATTGTAGAGAAGATGAACATGTGAAACTCTTCCCACAAGCAGTGCAGTGATACGGTTTCCCTTCAGTGTGAGTCCTCTCATGTGCTTTCATGTTTCTTGAATCACTGAATCTCTTGCCGCAGTGTGAACACTGGTAAGGTTTCTCTCCAGTGTGGATCCTCAAGTGTGATTTTAAGACTCCTGAATGATTGAATCTCTTGCCGCAGTGTGAACACTGGTGAGGTTTCTCTCCAGTGTGGAGCTTTATGTGTGATCTGAGGTTTCGTGAAATATTAAATCTCCAGTCGCAGTGTGGACACTTGAAAGGTTTCTCTCCAGTGTGGATCCTCATGTGATCATTGAGACCGCTTTTGCGAGTGAAACTCTTTCCACACTGAGTGCAGATGAAACTATTTACAGCTGTTCCTTTCACTGAAATACTATGTTCAGTCTCTGATTGGGGTTTTTCTTCGCTTTTGACATGATGTTTCTCCTCATGTTCATTCAGTACTTCACTCTCCTCAATTACATCTGAAAATTAAGCAAATAAGTTTATTTTAAGAGGCTAGTTATCAAGTCTGTAAACAGCAGATGACTCAAAAGTGCAATATATTGTAGAGGAAGGCAAAATCAATGCGGAAGTGATTAAAAATGCTTCACATATTTTAAAAGCCTCATCTGGGCACATTTGTCTAGTTGTGGGTTTGCAGGAACAGTCTATATCCTAAATATTGTAACCTGGACCTTTAGATGATCTACTTACTGTGAAAGTTTATTGTGTGTAATTGTAGAGAAGATGAATCTGTGAAGCTCTTTCCACAAGCAGTGCAGTGATACGGTTTCTCTCCGGTGTGAATCCTCTCGTGTGTTTTCTGGCTTCTTGAATCACTGAATCTCTTGCTGCAGTATGAACACTGGTAAGGTTTCTCTCCAGTGTGAGTCCTCGTGTGTGCTTTCAGGTTTTGCGAAAAACTAAATCTCTTGTCGCAGTGTGAACACTTGTAAGGTTTCTCTCCAGTGTGGATCCTCATATGATGATTGAGATTGCTTTTGCAGCTGAAACTCTTTCCACACTGAGTGCAGGTTAGACTATTTACGGCTGTTCCTTTCACTGAAATACTGTGTTCAGTCTCTGATTGAGTTTTTTCTTCACTTTTGACATGATGTTTCTCCTCATCTTCATTCAGTTCTTCACTCTCCTCCTTCACCGTCACATCTGAAAATTAAATAAATAAGTGCTAGTGTTTAACAGTTTCTCTAGAAAGTCTTAGCAGTGGAATCATTACTGACTAAAACACATGTGTGCAAACAGTAAAAGTTTAGGAGCATGTGTGAATAAAGTGTTTTGTGGTGCTGATCGCTTTCCATTTGCTCTGTCAAAGTTTTAAACTCCAAATTCACTTTAAACTTTTGAATGACTGTTTTTATTGATTGCAAGTAATAAAAAAATGCTTCAACTACTTTAAAAGCTGATATCTAGGCACATTTGTCTTTCTTTGAGGAACATCGTTGTTAAACATTTTATTAACTTTCGCATTTGTTGGCAAACTGGCGATCCTCTGCCCATCTTTGCTCCTAAGGGACTAGACCTTTCTTGGATGCTGCTTTTGTACCCAATCATAATTACAATCACCCGTTTCAAATCACATCATTATTTCACCAATTTACCCTGATTACGAGCCCTAAATTGCTCCTGTCCCAGCCATTTTTTTAAAATGTGTCACAAGAAAATAAATGAGGAAAAACACATTAAATAATGTTTGTTGTTTTGTCTGCAGTGAAATACAAGTCAAAGTGAATTTAGAAGTCACTACTTTTTATTTTTATATGCGTTTTCCATTCTGTCTCAACTTTTTCTGATTTGGGGTTGTAACTACAACTATAATAATATAGATGACGCTTTCGCTTTTCATTTGCTCTGCCTTTTCAAACTTTGCCATCACATACTATGGTGATGTAGCCGACGGTGTGTGTAATTAAAAATGCTCCAACTACTTTAAAAGCCGACATCTGGGCACATTTGTCTAGTTTTGAGTTTGCTGGGACAGTCTTTCACTGACACTGAAGGTACAACAGAACCCAAGATCTCCTGTGTCTCTGCTAAGAAGAATAACAGCATCTGCTGTGTCCTTTATTGTTGTTTATGGAGCCGTTCACTTTGAGTTAAAAATGTGTGGAAAGTGCGACTCGCACTACTTCCTCTTTGTTTTTGCGTTTGCAAAAGATGCAAAATGTGAACAGCCTGAATGGCTTAAGAGAATGACGACGAAACCACATCATACTTATATAATTTATCATTATATACATTCTATCATCTCCACAATAATCCTAAATACAACCTGGATCTTTGTTCAATGTAATGTGTATTTATATAGCGCATTTTAGCGTGTATGGCCATACATCCAAAGCCCTTCACAATCACTAGGGGGGGTGTCTGTCCACATCACCACCAGTGTCCAGCATCCACTTGAATGATGCGATGGCAGCCACAGGACAATGGTGCCAGTGCGCTCACCACACTAGCCATTGGTGAAGCGGAGATACAGTGACAAAGCCAATTAGGTGGATGGTAGGCCATGATGGGTAAGGGCAGATGGAGGAAATTTGGCCAGGACACCGGGGTTACACCCCTACTCTTTAAGAGAAGCGCCATGGAATTGTTGATGACCACAGACAGTCAGGACCTCGGTTTAACGTCTCATGCAAAAGACGGCGCTCACCAACAGCATAACGTTCCCTTCACTATACTGGTGCATTAGGACCAAAACAGACCGCAGGTTGAGCGCCCCCTGCTGGCCTCACTAACACCACTTCTAACAGAAACCTAGTTTTCCCATGTGGTCTCCCATTCAGGTACTGACCAGGCTCAGCCCTGATTAGCTTCAGTGAGTAACCGGTTTTGGGCTGCAGGGTGATATGGCTGTGGATGTTCAAATGATCTACTTACTGTGACAGGTTATTGTGTGTTTTCGTAGAGTAGATGAATATGAGAATCTCGTCCCACAAGCAGTGCAGTGATACGGTTTCCCTTCAGTGTGAGTCCTCTCATGTGCTTTCATGTTTCTTGAATCACTGAATCTCTTGCCGCAGTGTGAACACTGGTAAGGTTTCTCTCCGGTGTGAATCCTCAAGTGTGATTTTAAGACTCCTGAATGATTGAATCTCTTGCCGCAGTGTGAACACTGGTGAGGTTTCTCTCCAGTGTGAAGCTTTATGTGTGATCTGAGGTTTCGTAAAATATTAAATCTCCAGTCGCAGTGTGGACACTTGAAAGGTTTCTCTCCAGTGTGGATCCTCATGTGATCATTGAGACCGCTTTTGCGAGTGAAACTCTTTCCACACTGAGTGCAGGTCAAACTATTTACAGCTGTTCCTTTCACTGAAATACTGTGTTCAGTCTCAGATTGGGTTTTTTCTTCATTGTTGACATGATGTTTCTCCTCATGTTCATTCAGTACTCCACTCTCCTCAATCACATCTGAAAATTAAGCAAATAAGATTATTTTAAGAGGCTAGTTATCAAGTCTGTAAACAGCACATGACTCAACAATGTGAGAAAATGGTGAGGGAGGCGAGACCCATGCGCAAGTGATTAAAAATCCTTCACATATTTTAAAAGCCTCATCTAGGCACATTTGTCTGCTTGTGAGTTTGCTGGGACAGTCTGGAGTGAAGGCCAGCTAGTGAAGTGCTGTGCACGTAAACCTCACTTCTCTGACCTCTAAAGGTGCTGTAGCGACAGACGTTAGAGGCCATGGTCTTTAGCCTCCTTGTTAGAGCAACCAACTCTCATACAAAGAGTCCCTGGTTTGTTCCCAGCTCAGAGCGGGTTGGGTGGTGTAGAACTAGAAGGGTTACATTGGTGCCGTGACCCGGATAGGAGTGAGGTTTAGAGGGGTGAGTGTAATGTAGGCCAGCTAGTGAAGTGCTGTGCAGGTAAACCTCACTCCTCTGACCTCTAAAGGTGATCTAGCGACTGACCATGATCTTTAGCCTCCTTGTTAGAGATTGTTTCGATTCCAGCTCGGAGCGGGTTGGATGATTTAATACATGTGTGCAAACTGTAAATGTTTAGGAGTTAGGATGCTCAAACTACTTTAAAAGCCTATATCTGGGCACATTTGTCTAGTTGTGGGTTTGTTGGGACAGTCTTTATCCTAAATCAGGGGTCCCAAACTTAATTTAACTGGGGGCCGCTGGAGGCAGCGTCTGGGTGAAAAAAAAATTCCAATCTTCTCAAATCTCTTTATTTGTATTTTAAACACAAAATAAGATGAAAAATAAACAAATTAAGAATTACTAAGAAAATAAATCAATCGGTAATGAATAGTAATAATAATAATAATAGTCAAATAATAATAATAATAATGAAAATAAAAAAAAATAATAATGAGATTTACTGTTATTCACTGTGCTGTTGTTACAGGAAAAAGAAGCAACAGTGTTGTCATTTGTTTTGACCACTTTTACATTATATAGAAATGTAATGTTTATTGTGTGCGGCAATGCAAATACAATGCAGGTAGAGCAATGCAAATGACCCATAAATAACTGCAACCCTATAATTGGTCCAGTTACCGGAGACTCTTACTGCTGATGGATAGGTGTCGATATGTGACTGCAGACAACATTACGCTGCATTGAGTTCCTTACTTTTCTCTTATCCCGCCGCGTACGCATCACTTTGATTTCTTTTGTCAGAGAGAGAGAGAGAGACTTCACATTAACTCTTTAAGTGCCATTTCAGTTCACTTAAAAGTTAAAAATAGTAAATAAATGACTCACTCTGTCTCAGTCTAATTTTCAAGAAGAGCCTACAGTTAGCGTCATGTTCTGTGGCAGACTTGACTCGCTTTGCTTCGGTCTGCCGCTATCCTGACCCAGGGACGCAGTTTTATCTTCTCGAGATCTCTTTTGACCAGCCTTATTATCAGATTTACTCGTAGTTTAGTTTAAAAAAAAAATGAAAATATGCTTGACTGCCTCTTTGCTATTTTGAAAATACAGATACTATTTAGGCAGGCCCTGCTCACTGAGCACGAAACATTAACCAGCAACGCATGAGTGATTGTAAGCATAAGAAAAATTATTGGTTGAAAATATTGTTCATGGCCAATAGTTAAACATGACTTTTGCTTGCACATGGTGACTACCATAATTTGTGTGTGTATTAAAATAAATACCGGAAAGCAAAACACAAATATCTGGCATTTCCTGGAACAGGATTTACCAAGATCCTGCTCAAATTAAGCACTGATTTAAATACATTTATCTACGTGTAATGTCCAACTGGGCAGCAACTTCAACTTTTTTTGAAGTGTTGTGAATGAAGCGCGCTGGGACGAATGTCCTCCTGTGCCCAATAAAAACGAGGCAGCCAGCCAGGGCACGAAGGGAAAACACTTCATGGCGACACTACAGTAACTTTCACTCATTGAGATGAGAAATGTTTCTCTCCCTGTACCAAGCCCAGCTGATGTCCCACCCCCAAGAGCCATATACCCCACCATGATGATCTACTTACTGTGACAGTTTGTTGTGTGTTTTCGTAGAGAATATGAATATGTGAAACTCTTCCCACAAGCAGTGCAGTGATACGGTTTCTCTCCGGTGTGAGTCCTCAAGTGTGTTTTCAGGTTTCCTGAATCACTGAATCTCTTGTCGCAGTGTGAACACTGGTAAGGTTTCTCTCCAGTGTGAGTCCTCATGTGTGATTTCAGGTATTTTGAATTACTGAATCTCTTGCCGCAGTGTGAACACTGGTAAGGCTTCTCTCCGGTGTGAGTCCTCGTGTGTGTTTTCAAGCTTTGTAAACAACTAAATCTCCTGTCGCAGTGTGAACACTTGTAAGGTTTCTCTCCAGTGTGGACCCTCATGTGACAATAGAGTGTGTTTTTCTGGCTGAATCTCTTTCCACACTGAGTGCAGGTGAAACGTTTTACAGCTGTTCCCTTCACTGAAATACTATGTTCAGTCTCTGATTGGGGTTTTTCTTCACTTTTGACATGATGTTTCTCCTCATCTTCATTCAGTTCTTCACTCTCCTCCTTCACCGACACATCTGAAAGTTAATTTTAAGAGGTTAGTTTTAAACAGTTCCTCTAAAACAGGTCTCAAACTCAATTCCCGGAGGGCCGCAGCTCTGCACAGAGTCATGAACACCTTCATTAGTTGGATCAGCTGTGTTTGATCAGGGTTGGAGCAAAACTGTCCTAAGCTGCGGCCCTCCAGGAATTTAGTTTGAGACCTGTGCTCTAGAAAGACTTGACTGTGGAATCATTACTGACTAAAATACATGAGTGCAAACTGTAAATGTTTATGAGCATGTGTGAATAAAAGGTTTTGTGGTGCTGATCGCTTTCCATTTGCTGCGTCTTCTCAAACTCCAAATTCACTTTAAACTTCTGAATGACTGTGATTAGTGTGTGTGAGTAATTAAAAATGCTCCAACTACTGTAAAAGCCGACATCTGGGCACATTTCACTTTCCTTGAGGAACATTGTTGTTAAACATTTCAATAACTTTCTCACGTATTTGTTGGCAAACTGGAGATCCTCGGCCCATCTTTGCTCCTAAAGGACTAGACCTCCCTCTTCTAAAGAACAACTTTCTCTTTGTTAACTTGCGTTTGCAAAAGATGCAATATGTGAACAGCCTGAATGGCTTGAGAGAATGATGAAGAAACCACATCATACTTATATAATTTAGCATTATATACATTCTATCAACTCCACAATTATCCTAAATAATACAACCTGGACCTTTAGATGATCTACTTACTGTGATAGTTTTTGGTGTGTAATCGTAGAGAAGATGAACATGTGAAACTCTTCCCACAAGCAGTGCAGTGATACGGTTTCTCTCCAGTGTGAATCCTCACATGTGTTTTTAGGACTCCTGAATGTCTGAATCTCTTGCTGCAGTATGAACACTGGTAAGGTTTCTCTCCAGTGTGAGTCCTCGTGTGTGATTTCAGGTTTTGTGAACAACTGAATCTCTTGTTGCAGTGTAAACACTGGTAAGGTTTCTCTCCAGTGTGGATCCTCATGTGATAATTGAGTGCGCTTTTGCGGCTGAAACTCTTTCCACACTGATTGCAGGTGAGACTATTTCACAGCTGTTCCTTTCACTGAAATACTTTGTTCAGTCTCTGATTGGGTTTTTTCTTCACTTTTGACATGATGTTTCTCCTCATCTTCATTCAGTTCTTCACTCTCCTCCTTCACCTTTACGTCTGAAAATTAAATAAATAAGTGCTAGTGTTAAACAGTTTCTCTAGAAAGACAGTGCAATCATTACTGACTAAAATACATGTGTGCAAAATGTAAATGTTTATGAGCATGTGTGGATAAAGTGTTTTGTGGTGCTGATCACTTTCCATTTGCTCTGTCTTCTCAAACTCCAAATTCAATTTAAACTTCTGAATGACTGTGATTAGTGTGTGTGTAATTAAAAATGCTGCAACTACTTTGTAAGTGCTGGAAGTCTGGAAGTGCTCCTATCGGAGGTAGACCTGACTGGTGTTATTTGCAAGTTTGTCCTCCAGATTTAATAACAAAAAAAAAAATAGAGTGGGAAAGTTTAGCTGAGGCGGTTAATGCAGTCTGAACATCGCACTGTGATTGAATTAAAAAAAGAAACGGTCCGATGTAAAGGTGCAGGTTAAGAGAAAAACAGGCACGAAGTGTGGACGAACAGGCGGGGGAACAGGGGATGCTGAACTAACACCCTTTGAGGAGAGAGTTGCCTCAATAGTGGGTGACACTTTACTGTCTGGAGTAGTATCCGTGTCTGTGGGAGACACAGATGTATTAGAGGAACACTTTGTTAGGGCGGTATAGAAGCACTCCTCCGCTCTTATCAAGGCAGCGCCACCCAGCATTTCAGCTGCCCAATCGCATTTGAGCATCACATATTATTTGCGCATTTATTGAATGGAAATGTTTCCGATTCACATATGCAAATTAGTCTTCAGATGGCGCCTTTATAGCAATGTGCATGCAGTCGATTGCTCCGATTACATTGGGAAAACCGGCAATCGCTGCAAATTGCGCTTTAATGTTTGGCTTGTAAACTGCATGGTATGGAAACCTTATATACGTGCTAGACATGCGGATGATCCCGCCCCATACAGCTGGCATTGCACGGCTCAAAGACGACTGGCTTAACCCCGAGCGGTCTGCCAGTTCCCTTTGGAAAGAACCACTTGCCAAGATACTTTGTTGGTGCGATACTTTGTAGTGTGCTATTTAACATAATTGCCTCTAGGAGTCCCCAATAGAAATAAAACAAACACACACAAGAAATACACGTACGCCAGACATTAAGTTGTGCGTTGGTCCGCGTCATTCTCACGTTAATTTCATTGTTAGTAAATCCAAACATGATCGTGAAATCTGGCGTATGTAAAGTTTTTGTGCATACGCAACGTTGATATAGGAGGCCCCTGTTGACATCACCTGTTTCAAATCACATTATATTACCAATTTACCTGATTACGAGCCCTAAATTGCTCCTGTCCCAACAATTTTTTTAAATGTGTTGCAAGAAAATGAGGAAAAACACATTAAATAATGTTTGTTGTTTTGTCTGCAATGAAATACAAGTCAAAATAAATTTAGAAGTCGCTACTTTCTATTTTTATTTGTGTTTTCCATACTGTCCCAACCTTTTCTGATTTGGGGTCGTAACTACAACTATAATAATATAGATGACACTTTCGCTTTTCATTTGCTCTGCCTTTTTAAACTTTGCCATCACATACTATGGTGATGTAGCTGATGGTGTGTGTAATTAAAAATGCTCCAACAACTTTAAAAGGCGACATCCCAGGGCTTGACAGTGTGACCATTTCGCTCGCCTTTGCGACTAAAAATAAGATGTGGCTGAACTGGGAAAATGTATTTAGTCGCACATGTGCGATTTTTTTAATAAGCTTGATTGATGACTTAATTCACTCGGCCACGGTAAAACAACATGCCCTTCACACTAACTTATGATGCATTAGGTTGGAAATCTATTGTGACTGTAGCACACGCGGACAATCTCAGCAACAGCACATCTCTACTGGTTTATTTACTTCACGTAAAGCGATGTTTACATTGTTTTGTATACATTGCTAAGCAATACAAGGCACTAAATGGCGGCAGAGCTGCACATCCTGCGAGCCTCATAAAACGTTTGTAATTCAATAATGGCATATCTTGGCGCATCCAGTGTGATACCCAATTCAACACCAGCCCTTCCCACACATAAGACTTTACCTGGGCAGCCCAGTTCTGTGTGAGTGAGAAACTGAGGCCGTACTCACACTTTGTACAGTTGCCTTGAACCGGGCCAAAGCATGTTTGTCCCCCCTCCCGTCTCCCCCGACGGCCCGCACTCACATTACATTCGGCATGAGCATGCTTAGGTCATCGATGATGCGATGCTCAGTAAGCGCTCTCGCTCAGCACAGTGGAGATTTCTTTAGTTATATCGTTTAAGTCGTTTGATATGCGGTGACACGCAGTCTAATATTTTGCCGAACAGATCAGCCACTTTTGATGCTCATAAACAATCATAAAGTCCTCGTGCTGCAGGAATTAGGAAGTTTGCTGAAAGCGCAGCTGTCGTGCAGTGAGGGGTTTGCGTCTTTAATAATCTACGACAGTTTGCGTTCATTGAACAGTACGAATGATTAATTAATCCATATCAAACAGTCCCTTAAAAGTCACGTCTCGCTTTCAGTTTCGGGCTCAGGCACGCTTGCACTCACACTGTAAGCGTACCGTACCTGAGGCCAAGTGAACCGCGCTCAGGCCCACGTCTTCCAACCGGTCCAGGGCCGCCCAAGTGAACCATGCCTGAGCCCGATTCAGAGCACTCACACTTCTCAAACGATCCGGGAAACAGGCCTGGGCACGGTTCGGATAGCATAGTGTGAGTACGCCCTGAGAATACTCTGCATCAGCAGAGCATGCGAGTCTGTGGCGGACTCACAAAGACGCGCTGGACACAAAACTATCTGTTCTGAATTTGGTAGTAGCTTTAAGAAAAGCGTGAGGACACAGAAAAGAAAAACCATTTACTAAATAGACTGACCCAGCTCATTAATTTGGGTGACAATACATCCTATTTTTCCCGGACATGCTCTCTATTTGGAACTTTAAAAAGCCAGGATTTCTAAATCGCCTAAAACAGGGGTGTCAAACTCAATTCCTGGAGGGCCACAGCTCTGCACAGTTTAGTTCCAACCCTAATTAAACACACCTGATCAAACTTATTGAGTGCTTTAGGCTTGTTTGATAGGTGTGTTGAAGCAGGGCTGGACCTAAACTCTGCAGAGCTGCAGCCCTCCAGAAATTGAGTTTGACACCCCTGGACTAAAATGTCCCAGATTTTGCTTTCGCTTTCTAAAGCTGCATTTTTGCATTACTTTATATGCAAACAGCTCGGTGCATCTCAATCTTTCAGCAGCACCAAGACTACAACAGAGAGAGAGAGAGAGAGAGAGAGAGAGAGAGAGAGAGAGAGAGAGAGAGAGAGAGAGAGAGAGAGAGAGAGCAGAGTTGACCTGTCAGTGGTGCACATGAATAGTAGGAGTGAAATAGTAGATTTTTGTTTTTTTTTACTGAAACACAATGAAAAGAAACACAGTGTCATGTAAAAGGTGTTGAATGCTAAACATTGTTTTAATTGTCTGTTAAATAAGAATAAGAAATCATTCTGTTGCTGAGGGCCATTACAGTTTAATAGAAAGGATGATATTACTTTGGGGCAGAAGGAAAATTCAATTCATAGAGGCATTCCCATATTCAGCTCTTCTTTAAAAAGCCCATAAAGATAAAGGGCTCTGATAAACAGTGTCAGCTTTGCACATGAGTTTGTAGTTGTGTTGTTCTTTACATTGTCATACTTTTCCCATGTGGGAAGCAGAGTGGAATCTGTGCAATATGTTAAGCAAATAAAATTCATTTTGATAAATACAATTCTTCTTAAAAGTCACATTATTTTATGTGCTGTTGGGATATGAGTGTTTCAATATAGTTACTGCAAGTACATTTATATGAAAGATACGTACAATGTATATTATCAGAAAATTATTATAAAAATTATCAAACACTATTTAAGCTGTTGTTGGGAGTAAAATAAAACCTAGTGTACTTATTGTATTCAAAAGAATGAAACTGCTTTCCTTCTAAAGATCTCATCGTGTAGATTTATTAGGCAAAAACACTATTTATTTTATACATTTTCACAGCGCTCCTGAAATTCTTTAATGTGCTCCTAAATATTTCAACCTAAGAGCGCATGTGCTCCTCCTGAAAAAAGTGAGCGTCAAGCACTGCATCTGGGCACATTTGTCTAGTTTTGAGTTTGCTGGACCGTCTTTCACTGACACTGAAGGTACAACAGAACCCAAGATCTCCTGTGTCTCTGCTAAGAAGAATAACAGCATCTGCTGTGTCCTTTATTGTTGTTTATGGAGCCGTTCACTTTGTGTCAAAAATTTGTGGAAAGTGCGACTCGCACTACTTCCTCTTTGTTTTTGTGTTTGCAAAAGATGTAAAATGTGAACAGCCTGAATGGCTTAAGAGAATGTTGACGAAACCACATCATACTTATATAATTTAGCATTATATACATTCTATCAACGCCACAATTATCCTAAATAATTAAACCTGGACCTTTAGATGATCTACTTACTGTGAAAGTTTCTTGTGTGTTGTCGTAGAGAAGATGAACATGTGAAGCTCTTCCCACAAGCAGTGCAGTGATACGGTTTCTCTCCAGTGTGAATCCTCAAGTGTGTTTTTAGGACTCCTGAATGTCTGAATCTCTTGCTGCAGTATGAACACTGGTAAGGTTTCTCTCCAGTGTGAGTCCTCGTGTGTGATTTCAGGTTTTGTGAACAACTGAATCTCTTGTTGCAGTGTGAACACTGGTAAGGTTTCTCTCCAGTGTGGATCCTCAAGTGATGATTGAGCCCGCTTTTGCGGTTAAAACTCTTTCCACACTGATTGCAGGTGAGACTATTTACAGCTGTTCCTTTCACTGAAATACTATGTTCAGTCTCTGATTGGGTTTTTTCTTCAGTTTTGACATGATGTTTCTCCTCATCTTCATTCAGTTCTTCACTCTCCTCCTTCACCATTACATCTGAAAATTAAATAAATAAGTGCTAGTGTTTAACAGTTTCTCTAGAAAGACTTGACAGTGCAATCATTACTGACTAAAACACATGAGGGCAAACTGTAAATGTTTATGAGCATGTGTGGATAAAAGGTTTTGTTGTGCTGATCGCTTTCCATTTGCTCTGTCAAAGTTTCAAACTCCAAATTCACTTTAAACTTCTGAATGACTGTGATTAGTGTGTAATAATAGATTAACAGCATCTGCTTTGTCCTTTATTGTTGTTTATGGAGCTGTTCACTTTGTGTCAAATATGTGTGGAAAGTGCGACTCGCACTACTTCCTCTTTGTTTTTGCGTTTGCAAAAGATGCAAAATGTGAACAGCCTGAATGGCTTAAGAGAATGATGACGAAACCACACAATACTTATATAATTTAGCTTTATATAGATTCTATCAACTCCACAATTATCCTAAAAATGAAACCTGGACCTTTGTTCAATGTAATGTGTATTTATACAGCACATTTTATCGTGTATGGCCATACACCCAAAGCCCTTTACAATCATTAGGGGAGGGTGGAGGGTGTCTGTCCACATCACCACCAGTGTGCAGCATCCACTTGGATAATGTGACGGCAGCCACAGGACAATGGTGCCAGTGCGCTCACCACACACCAGCCTTTGGTGGAGCGGAGAGAGAGTGATAGAGCCAATTCAGTGGATGGGGATAATGAGGAGGCCATGATGGGTAATGGCAGATGGAGGGAATTTGGCCAAGACACCTGGGTTACACCCCTACTCCTAACGAGAAGTGTCATGGGATTTATAATGACCACAGACAGTCAGGACCTCGGTTTAACGTCTCATCCGAAAGACTGCGCTCACCAACAGCAGAACGTACCCTTCAGTATACTGGGGCATTAGGACCCACACAGACCACAGGTTGAGCACACCCTGCTGGCCTCACTATCACTTCCACTTCCAACAGAAACCTAGTTTTCCCATGTGGTCTCCAATCCAGGTACTGACCAGGCTCAGCCCTGCTTAGCTTCAGTGAGTAACCGGTCTTGGGCTGCAGGGTTATATGGCTGTGGATGTTCAAATGATCTACTTACTGTGACAGTTTATTGTGTGTTTTCGTAGAGTAGATGAATATGAGAATCTCGTCCCACAAGCAGTGCAGTGATACGGTTTCTCTTCAGTGTGAGTCCTCTCATGTGCTTTCATGCATGCTGAACCACTGAATCGCTTGCCGCAGTGTGAACACTGGTAAGGTTTCTCTCCGGTGTGGACCCTCAAGTGTGATTTTAGCTGTCCTGAATGATTGAATCTCTTGCTGCAGTGTGAACACTGGTGAGGTTTCTCTCCAGTGTGAAGCCTTATGTGTGATTTGAGGTTTCTTGATTTACTAAATCTCCAGTCGCAGTGTGGACACTTGAAAGGTTTCTCTCCAGTGTGGATCCTCATGTGTTCATTGAGACCACATTTGCGGCTGAAACTCTTTCCACACTGAGTGCAGGTCAAACTATTTACAGCTGTTCCTTTCACTGAAATACTATGTTCAGTCTCTGATTGGGTTTTTTTCTTCATTTTTGACATGATGTTTCTCCTCATGTTCATTCAGTACTTCACTCTCAACCACATCTGAAAATTAAACAAGTAAGTTTATTTTAGGAGGCTAGTTATCAAGTCTGTAAACAGCACATGACTCAACAGTGCAAGAAAATGGTGAGGGAGGCGAGATCGATGCCGCAAGTGATTAAAAATGCTCCACATATTTTAAAAGCCTCATCTGGGCACATTTGTCTGCTTGTGAGTTTGCTGGGACAGTCTTTCCCTGACACTGCCTCCTTATTGAAGAGTAATGAATGAACACAAACCTATGAGTTCTTCAGTCTCTTCCTGTTTAATTCTGGAGGGTTCTGGATCACTCATCTTCTCACCGTCCTTCAATAAACTCTGTCTTTGCAGATGTCTCTGATGGTGGCAGAGCTTCAGAAGAATAAACAGAAAAATTTGATTCACTTACACCGATGGACAAAATATATCAATATTGTGGCAATTAGGATCTAAATGCATACCACCTGGAGGAAAATGATGAAAGGCTAAATAAAGGCAGGACGGATACAAAAAGCAGGAAAAAAAAGAGCAGAAACGATACGGGGACGAGCACCGCGAACAGAGTGGTCCAATGAGTTGGCTCTGGTTGAAAGCGACGAGTTGTAAACGCCAAAAAGCGAGTGGCTGCACAAGTGTTGCCGGCGGTGAGCGAGTCCAGCAAAGAGTGACTGCTGTTAAGAGCGTTTGGAGAGTCGTTTGGCTGAGAGTGGTGGGTTAAGCAGTCGCCCTGAGACCATGTGCGGTTCACACAACAAAGGGAGCTGTAGATAGATGGGGGGCCATAGGTGATTTCCCTCTAGTACAGGGGTTTTCAAACTGTGGGGGGCTAGCACCTATTAAGGGGGCGCAAGAATTTGAGGCGTGCACTCGAGTAAATTATGATGACGGTTTTTATGCGTTCACTAGAGTGAATCTGATTAACGTCAGTTCCACATCTAACTATCAGGTACCGGTAGAGTTTATGCGTTCGAGTAAAATATAGGCAAATAAAATGAAGCGGGTGCTTTTTAAAATGAATGACGGTGAATAAAAGTCAAACCAGTAGAGCCGTCTGACAAAAAAAAAAGTGACCTTCTGAATCAAATCAGCAGGATGGCCCTCTGGATCTTTCACTGCGTTTGAAGACATACGACATGAAGACATGCAGACTACCTTTACATGGACGTCAGTAATAGTTATTTGCCTTAATCTGAATAAGACAATAATACATTAAAAAAGTGTTACGTAAAGTGCATTTTTGAATGTTATTAGACGCGAATATTTAGTAAGGACTGGTGGAAGATGTTTCAATGGGATTTGATAGCGCACGACAAATAGAAAGAAAAAAACTTCCGCATTTCGTGGTCAGTGTTGCCAGATCTAGCTGACTGATTCCAGCCCAAAAGCTATCCAAAACCCGCCGAAATGCAAATTCAAAACCGCCCAATCTGGCAACATTGTTCGTGATCTGTGTGTGTGCACGGTCCTTTATTGACAGCCTTGTGTGTGCATCTTGTCGAATGCAGCGAAAAGTCCTACATGAGATTAAGTAATAGTTTGACTGCGGTGTACTTCAATAACGCCACTAATATATGCATACTCCACGTCTTAATTCCATTTCTGTTTAGTTCAGTTATGACTCTAGTCAGATAAAGGTCATCAAAAATTGCTGTTTACATGGTGACTCTTAATCAGAGTATTGTCTTAATCGTATTAAAGTATTGTTGCCCATGTAAACGTACTCAATGTTCGA
Organism: Danio kyathit; assembly: GCA_903798195.1. NCBI lineage: Eukaryota > Metazoa > Chordata > Actinopteri > Cypriniformes > Danionidae > Danio > Danio kyathit. The sequence continues at coordinate 4,553,673 of LR812540.1, read as the reverse complement.
CTCAATCACACTGTCAGGGCTCTGCGAACTTGGCTTTGCGAAGCAGCATTTTCTGTACACCTAAAGTAAGTAGACTATAGCTCACGCTTATTGACAGTGGATGATTTATGGTTAGTCGAGTCAGTAATCCAACTACGGAAAAAGGCTCAGCCATCACACTGAATCAGGTAAGCTGTATATTTATGTTTCATTGTAATTAATGCTACACAATTTAAACGCAGCAAGTATTATGTGAAGGATGTTTGCACATGGATTATAATTTTGGCTCGGGGGGTGGGGGGGCGCGAGTGAAATTGGACAACCTTGGGGGGGGGGGGGGGGGGGGGGGGGGGGGGGGGGGGTTGGGGGTCCAAAAATTTTGAAAACCCCTGGATTAACATGTTGTCCTCACAGAAACAAGCTCAGCCATCACACTGATTCAGGTAAACTGTATATTTATGTTTTAATGTAATTAATGTTACTCACTTTAAATGCAGCAAGTAATATGTAAATGTTGGGGGTGGGGGGGTAGTGCGATGGAAATTTAACAAACTTGGGGGGGGGGGGGTCCTAAGAGTTTGAAAACCCCTGCTCTAGTTCACCGGCTTTAGGTACTCTACATTTTCACAACAAAAAAGAAAAACAAAACACTAGCATACCAACATTGTTGACGGGTTGACAGCCAAAGCTATGCGTTTTCTGTTGTTGAACTTATCCATACCGCTCTCACTCGTTTAATGAACTGTTAGCGCGCACATACATTCTTTGCATAGAGACTGTTGGACAAACACTCACACACATACATTGCACGAACTGTTTAGCACTCATATCCCAGCAGTGCCTCCAGTGTGGTTGTTTATTGAGAGAAAACTGAACTCGATGCGAATGAGGGGTGTTTCCTTGGATTAATTCTTTACCTTTGTATGGCCAGAGAGCCAATAATTGTGAGGGGTAGGGCTGGGCGGTTTTTTCGATTTTTTCGATTAATTCGAATTTACGTTTTAAGACGGTTTTATTTTTTACAAAATCGAAGAATCGCGATTTTTTAATAAAATATTAAAGCCACTTTCCCACTATCGTGCCAAACCGTTCTAAACTGTTAGACAACAGTGCTGAATTGTGCTGATTCTGTGTGTTGACGTCGCGGCTCTGTTGATGAGCTACCAGCTGATTTAGCGGAAGCGCGCCAGGGCGGACTTGCCATTGGGAACACCGGGACATATTCCCGCTAGAGCAACAACAGCTCCGCAGCCAGCTTCGCTAATGTTTCCCTATGATGTTTCCACGCGCGTCGTGCTGTTGTTCGCGTCCACGCAGCCGTCTGTCTCTCCCGCGCGAGCTGCGAGACGGGCTCGACAGGTGGAGTCACTTTTAGTCACTTATGCCCGCGCACCCATCGCTCCACACTTCAAAGCCCAGATGGCTGGTTTTGTATATTATACAATATATATTGTACCCACCTGAAGGACGGTACTGTATGAATTAAATCATAACCCATATATGCACCAATAAACAAGTAAAATGAATGAATGAATGAGTAAAATAAATATGGATTCTTAAATGTCGGCAGTTTTTACTCCAAAAAATATCAATACATATCGACAAATGTTTTATAAAAATAACTTAAGCAATTTCCAACATTTCAGCTATAGGCCATTATACGATTCAGTTAAATATAAGATAGACATTTAAATATAGATAGATATGTTACAGGTTTTTTTTTTTTTCACGGTGATCTTTAATATATACTGGGTGGTGTAGCTATGCACAAATATTTTCTAAAACGTCAAGCAGATATTTGTCTATAGCTCATTAGTTATTTATGAAGACAAAAAATAATTAAAATAACAAAAATAAAACTATACAATTACAAAGATAAAAAGAGCAGCATTCTGCTAAATATAGTCCTTTATATCCTGATATCCTGTGTGTTGTTTCATTCGTTTTTTTATATTTAACTTGATGCATTTGTTAATTAATGTTTAAATACTAAAATCGTTTAAATGGTTATATTTTACCATCAAAATGTAGTATATTTTATATCATTACCAACTTTTGATATAAAACCGCTGTTATTTTATTGATTGTTATGAAATAATTTAAGTGCTATATTTTTTATTAGTGAAAGTGCCCGCTCACTTTGACAAGGCCTGTCCAAATATATATTTCTGCCATGCCACTAATACAGATAAACTATTGTTGCATTATCATTGTTTATTTTTCTGTTATGTACAGAGATTTGAAATATTTATTTCCCCTCCAATCCTTTTTAATCTTCACGTTACATTTTGGTCATTTTCTCTCCAAATAAAATTTGACCAAAGCTGCACAACATATGACCTGCTGTGACTTCTATTGTAGCTATGTTTAGCATCCCTATATGAGAGAGTGCCATAACCGCGTTTAGTCACACGGTTGCTTTTCTTTTACAAGTGAGCATGAAAAAAACTAGTTTCAGCATTTATTTAAATTTAAATGAACAAGGTAAGCTGGTAAGGTAGTTACACAGTAAAAAAATTAATAAAAAAATAAATGAAAAAAATCGAAATCGAAATCGTGAATCGGTCAAACTTTATGAAAAAATCGAGATTTTTTTTTTTTGCCATATCGCCCAGCCCTAGTGAGGGGTGTAACTTTCTTGGGGATTGTTTTTTTTTTTGTATACTGATGAAATGCTCCCTGGGTTGTCTTTCATGTAGTAGATGCTGATTATTATATTTTAGTGGATACATTTTTCTTTTCGTGTGCTATAAATTGATCATGATATTTTCATAAAACAGTTTTTTGTGTGTTTATTTTCATATTTGTTTATTTTATATGATTTTGGTTGTGAGCGAGATATTTCAGTGATGAAAATATAAATATTTCAAAACGTACTCATTTGGTGAATTTGTGTATATTTTTTGTGTATTTTGTTTGTTATCTTTAGTATAGTTGTAGTTGGTGGCTTATAGCTATCTGAGCTAAAGTTAAATTTGTAATATTGACGGACTTATTCTGTCTGGCACCCGAACAAAAAGTAAAATATTACCCACTTGGGGTTTAGGGTAGGGCCACCGTTACAATATGGTAGTCAATGATCTGAAGAAATAGAGGATTTCAGCAGCTCTGATAATATTGATGAGCCTCAGACTATAAACGCTCAATAAACTATTCAGGATCAGCAGCAGATCATGTTATACTCTGTTTTTTTTTGTTAACACATCAATGTGAAATATATACAGTTGCAATCAGAATTATTCAACCCCCTGATTTATTCGCCCCCCTGTTTATTTGTTTCCCCAATTTCTGTTTAACGGAGAGAAGATTTTTTCAACACATTTCTAATCATAATAGTTTTAATAACTCATTTCTAATAACTGATTTATTTTCTCTTTGCCATGATGACAGTAAATAATATTTGACTAGATATTTTTCAAGACACTTCTATACAGCTTAAAGTGACATTTAAAGGCTTAACTAGGTTAATTAGGTTAACTAGGCAGGTTAGAGTAATTAGGCAAGTTATTGTATAATGATGGTTTGTTCTGTAGACTATCGAAAAAATATACAGCTTAAAGGGGCTAATAATTTTGACCTTAAAATGGGTTTTAAAAAAATAAAAACTGCTTTTATTCTAGCCGAAATAAAACAAATAAGACTTTCTCCAGAAGAAAAAATATTATCAGACATACTGTGAAAATTTCCTTGTTCTGTTAAACATCATTTGGGAAATATTTAAAAAAGAAAAAAAAAATTCAAAGGGGGTTCAATAATTCTGATTGCAACTGTACATACCTGGTAACCCTCCTGTTTTTCCCGGGATTCACCTGTATTTTACAATTCTATCCCGTAACATCTCATAAAGGTATTTTCCTGTATTTCTAATCTTTCTATGAAGCGTGGCAATAAACATCAAAGAGCCGATCCTCCCTATACGCAAACTATAACGCCGAACCACCAGAGGGCACCCTTTGCTGTTAAATGTGGATCTGTTCCGTGTGCTCATTTTATTAAGGCATGAAAACACTTTAAAATAAATATAAAAATGCGGCATTGCTCCTCCTATGCAATCCTCAAAACGACCTTCTTTGCAAAATCACCAGTAGTCAAGTGATGGCGAGCGCGCGAATACTCGGGGCTTTTCCAGCACTTGTTATGACAAACGGAGTTGGCTGGCAGGTTGTGATGTAAGTCATGGCTTTTACTATTTCCGTGTTTGCTGTTTCAAACAGCATGACGCAAGAGAGGCTGAATGCATTGGCCATGCTGTCAATAGAGAAGAGACTGGTGACTGAGATGACTGACTTTAACCAAAAGCTCATTGAGAAATTTTCAAGCCAGAAAAAAAGGAGAGCAAAATTTATTTTCAAGTAGTGCTACTGGCCAGTGATTGGGCAACATTTGTTTGTGTGTGTGTGTGTGTGTGTGTGTGTGTACTGATTATCTGGATTACTTCATTACTGATAATAAACCCAAATTGAACTAAAATGAACTGATTTATGATGCATTTACTGTATGCTTTAGTCATATTTTAGTTTTTTGATGCATCACCTGAAAAATGGCTTTTACACTCTTACTTTACCAACAGTTAGATTTTTTTCTGGTGTTTGCGACCTCCACACACACACACATTTTTTAACACCAGCCGCCACTGTTCACCAAAATAGACCGTTTCTACATTTTTTGTGCAAGCAAGTATTTTACAGTACTTTATCAATACTCATAAACGTATCTGTCAGTGTTTAAAACACTGACAATGTTTGATATTTAATTTTGCCAAAATCACACAAGTGGCAATTTCACATCTGTCACATCCATAACTGAAAAGCGTCACATCCATAACGACACTTTTTCGTCATAAACGCAAAAATATTAAATTAAATAAAATCAATCATGTTTGTTCTTTAGTGAGCCGACTCGTATCTGTTTGATTAGCAGTGTTTCTTTTGGTTTGTGCAGTTTAATTCACAGAATTTCTACAAAGTATGTTGTATACTGTAAACTCAAAGACTTTTTTATCACATCCATAACGCACGTTTACTTTCCTCATTTAAAGTATAAAAAATGTTTACAGATTGATATTTTTCTGGTCCCTTAACTCTGTGGTCAGTTGTTCTGGAAAATATAAACAGATATGTCAATATAATGTTAACGTATACTTTCTATGTGAATTTATGTTTTGAGTTTTTACCGCAAATGTCACATCCATAATGCTGGAATTGCTCATATATATATATATATATATATATATATATATATATATATATATATATATATATATATATATATATATATATATATATATATATATATATTAGAGATGCCACAATTCTCAATACAATATTGAACCGTTCGGTACGACATCCACGGTTCAATACGCGCTTGTGAATTGCGGTTTTTCCGGTTTTACGTTTAAATAATTTATGTGCGTTTTATTTCTCTCCGAATAGACTGTGTGCCTGAAAATCTACGGGCTGAGATGAGGTAACTCCTCCCCGCGAGTAAATATTCAATCACTATTCTCTAAAGTTAGGGTGCGCTCCACCATCATTCCACACTTTAACATGGTGAAGTGAGGAGGAAGCGCCGGTGTCTTTCAACTCCGCGGTGTTGGGACATTTCGGGTTTATACTCGACGCGTCCGCAAGTTCGCTTGAGTGCGCGCTGCGAATGTGACGTTTTGAGACCCAAGCAAACAGTGCGCGTGGCGCCGCGTTTGATTTGAGTTGAATATGAAACACTTTGAAGAGAATTTGTCTGAAACAGTACGACTGTACACATATCTTTATGATCCGTGATCATACAGATAACCTGATGAACAATCATTCTTGGCTAGAAATAGCAACAGCAGTGGGAAAAGAGGAAAGTTTTTGTTAAAAGGTTTGGAAAAACCTGAGGGATTGTTAAAGCCAAAAGAGGCAAAATGGAGACCCAGGTACACAATTACAGAAATATGTTTGTCCACCAGTCATAAGTTTTACACTGATGTATATGTTACAATTTTGAATTTTAAACAATTTAATAGCTACAAAACCAAAATGAAATGGAAATGAATATTTGAACCTTTCGGTTTACACTGATGCCCTGTTTTTCTAGGCTTTATATTGGTGATAATGATCAGTAATGTTGGACCATTATTACCCTTTTAGCATAAGTATAGCACAGAAACTAGCCAGACAGTAATGTGTGAATTGTGGAGCAGGCTAAATCTAAAAATCTAAATCTATTTTTTAGTAAGTGTGCTTTATTTTGCCTTTTATTCTTGCCATAATAAAGAATATATTTGTAGAGCAACCCATGTTCTCTTGTCATTAATATTTTAATAAACTTTAATAGGTAAAACTGTCCGAGATATAAACAAAAGCAAGTGATGCATCAAATTAGATTAAAAAAAATCTTGAATTGTTATAAAGATCCCTATAATCATTAAAATAATACTTTATACTTTGTATAAAGTACAAATGTGTTTATTTGGAATGGTCAATTTATGTTCATTAACTTCACATGCATGTTTATTTTTAAAATGTAGGAATTTATGTGTTGCCCAGTTTGTACATAGGCTACCAGCAGCTGTGAGATTTCAGTGTTAATTTTTTATTATTATACAATACACTAGGAACTAGTGTACCTTTCTTGGCTTTGAAGTAAAATAAAGGAGTATTGCAATAAATCAATTTTATTTTTTTCTCTTTCTTACTGTTCCTATTGCCTAAGCATAGAATAACAATAAAAAAACCACTTATGTGTTAAGCCATCAGAACCGAACCGAACCGAAAACCGTGTTAAAAAACCGAGGTATGTATTGAACCGTAAGCTAACTGTATTGTTGCATCCCTAATATATATATATAAGCCAAATCTTCAAGGATAAAATCGCATAGAGTCATTCTACATCTGTTTTCTGTCCCTAGCCTTAACATTACACCTGAAAAACTCTTCAGGTTTATAATTTCTTTACGTTATAAAATGAAACAATATGTTATTGACCAATTACAGCCTTTTGAGGCAATAATTGTGTTTTAATTACTAAAAATGCCGTTCTGCTGTTTAAAATACAATAGTGTATATATAACAATCAAATACATGATGTAAATGTCATGTTATGAAGAAAATGCCAAATACACACTATAAAATATGTAATGAAGTGACTTACCGATACTCATTCATTCATATTCTTTTCAGCTTAGTCAAAGACGGTGGCTATTCTGCTAAAGAGAGATTAGCACTGAACTATTATGTGCGGAACGTAGTGTTGGGCGATATACGAAATTTTCAGATCCCCATATCGTCCCCCTGTGAGATCGCCGATAGACGATACTATCGCATGTGGGCGCAATAGTGTTATGTTTACTTATTTGTTCATTTATTTAACCATTTCTAAACGTATTTACCTTTTGCCTTTATTTTTTTTAACTTATTTAATAATCTACTTCATTTGCATTACACGTTTTATCTTGGAAAATAATTCAAACCAATGCAAAGTACTGTGCTCTTACAGCTAAATAAGCAAAATTATTTCAAACAAGACTCCGATGCAACAGTGCGGCGCAGGACAAGATTTGATGGTGACTTCTTGTCCATGCCGTTATCGCGGGATTGCCACAAAATGGATATAATATAAATAAATGAAAGCAAATGAAATGGTATTTATCTATGCACAGAAGAAACAAAGATGCATTAAGGTCCTTTCAGGCGGGAGGACTCGCCGACCGCGGGTGACTATTTCTGTGCGGTGAAGGCGTTTTCTTCATGTTTTTGTTCAGTTGAGTGCGACGCAGCTTCAGGTCTCATCATCATCACAAAAGTAGTCATCAAACTGTCACATTTGTATCTGTTAAAATGTAACACAATGTTGCGCTTCGGAATATGTGTTTGTTGTTTTCTGATAAGAGAAATGGTTTCATTTTAGACATAGGCAATTTTGGCCTACATATGAAACTTTTCACTGAGCTCAGTAAAATGTTCTTTGATAAGTTATTAATTATGTGTTCAATAATTTGTTAAAGCCAAAATGAATAGTAAAATACAGGTTGCAATTTAATATATATATATATATAGGCTAGTTTAAATAAACAAATAAAATAAACATTTATAGCCTATAAATAAATATAGGCCTAACATTTTTAAATTAAATAAATGGGCAATTTCCTAAACAAATGCGCATGTCCGTGTTTATCATTCCATCGAATTAAACACAATTAAGGCACATATATTCCGTGTATTTAAAGAAGAAGTCAATAAATGCACTGAAAAAATAGGCTATAGGCCAACTTAAAACTTAAATAGGCTTTTAATAACGGATTTAAATGAAAGATAAATAACTTTTTTGTGAAAGCAAGAGAGAATCTTGCAGGAGTGCTGTCTCAAATGACCAATGATTGTGGTAATACACCACACAACACCTTTTATTCCAGAACATTTGAGCTGGTTTCAGCTCTTAGTTCTTTCATTTTCTTTTTCGTTTGTTTTGTTTTTACAAATAGTTTTATTTAACTTGTTTGTTAATTAAATCCCGTTTTGTTATTTAGCCTATTACTTTTATGCAACAAAGTTGCAAATTAATTTGCTGTGAGACGTGGCTGTGTAGTGCCCTCACATGCAGCGCGCGCGTCAGCTGCTGCTGCTGCTGCTGCTGCTGCTGAGAGAGAGAGAGAGAGAGAGAGAGAGAGAGAGAGAGAGTGAGAGTGAGAGAGCGCAAGAGAGTTGGTCAAGTGATGTTGATGCAAACACCTGAAGCGCTCAAATTATTTGTGGTTCATTTATTATTAATGATGAAGATTAAAAATAACAATACTATTCATTTTATTCAATAATGTAAGTAAAGCATGTAATGGGTCTACATTAATGCGAAACGAGCTAAATATCGTCTTTAAAATCGTCATAAGTCTCAGCTCTCGGCGATATCTTTGCCTATCGTCGATACACGAAACTATCGTCTATCGGCACAACCCTAGCTGAACGTATATTCATTCACTTTTCAGCTTAGTCACTTTATTAATCTGGGGTCGCCACAGTGCAATGAACCGTCAATTTATCCAGCATATGTTTTACGCAGATGCCTATCCAGCTGCAACCCATCACTGGGAAACGCCCATACACACTCATACAGTATGGCCAATTTAGGTTACCCAATTCCCCTAATAGAGGTAAAGTTGGTTTTATATTTGCACATTCGTTCATTTGGAAGTCTCTATATTGTTTACCATGTTACTTTGAATATTCGATTGGAATTAGCATGCAAATATGACTTCAAAACAACATTAACACTATCTAATTGACTGTGAACAATGTTGTACTTTGCTAGTCATTGGCTGCTTATATGATTTCACTATTTAGAATTTGCAAAGAATACTTTTCTGAAATTATATTATTAAGGAGAATGTCTGAATATCTGAATATAAAACCAACTTCACCTCTATATTCCCCTATAGCGCATGTCTTTGGGCTTGACTTACCCTGCTTTCTCGAGTTTGACAAACCTGCCATTTTGAAACGGAAAACCCAGAGTTTCTCTGATTTCAGGATTAATATACTATGAGTTTTCACTAACCTCCTTTCTGAAACGGGGCCCTGGTCATCCATTATTGTTCGTTTTCCCCATTACATAAATAAAATGTGTAGATATACATATTAATTTAAAGGATAATTTTACATACATTGAATTCGGTTTCATCTTCACATCATAGTTTGCGATATTATTACTCAAACCGTCAGAAAAAACGAGCCCACTTAACATTAACGTTACACAGAAAAACAAACACATTTAGTGATATTGTCCTCTCAGAGCTCCTCTCTGCCTGCTGTATTGTTTTGGTCAGCAGACACACAGATAGAGGTGAACTCAATGCAGAAACTAGTCGCAGATTGTCGCTTTAATAAACTGTAAAGTGTGTTTTATTGTTGGGTAAACACGAGAAAAAGTGTAAACGACTCACCTCAGCTCTGAAGACTCGACGCTGAATGAACGCGTCAGTGCTGACGTCATCACGCCAAGGCGGGCACAACGGAGGATGCTTAAAAACCTGTCAAAAACGCGGGAAGTTAGCTCCTGACGATCCAAAACAAAACAAAAAAAACATCTTTAATCTCGATCATGTGAGGCGAAATCATTTAAACACCTTAGTATCTTTTATTGACTGACATGTAGGTAGCAAAATTTTGAATAATTATATAATTTATGGTATTTGTGCACGTTGACAGCTAACATGATTTGATGCAGCACAAGACACTTATCAAATATCAAAATGTAACATCAAATAAAAATATGCCACAGCAGAATGAACCGCCAACTTATCCAGCATATGTTATGCCCTGCAGCTGCAACCCAATACTGGGAAACATCCATACACACACACTCATACACTACGGCCGATTAAGTTCATTCAATTCACCTATAGCGCATGTGTTTGGATTGTGGGGAAATTCGGAGCACCCTGGGAGAACATCCAAACTCAGAAATGCTAACTGACCCAGCCAGGACTTGAACCAGCGACCTTCTTGCTGTGAGGCAATGCTAACCACTGAGCTACCATGTATGCCCTGAATTCAATTCATCTTTATTTGTATAGCGCTTATACAATGTAGATTGTGTCAAAGCAGCTTCACATGGAAGATTATAGTGAATTGAAACAGAGTCAGTTCAGTTTTCAGAGATTAAGTTCAGTTCAGTTTAGCTCAGTTCAGTGTGGTTTAATAATCGCTACTGAGTCCAAACACTGAAGAGCAAATCCATCGATGCGCAGCTCTACAGATCCCGAACCATGCAAGCCAGTGGCGACAGCGGCGAGGAAAAAACTTCACCAATTGGCGAAAGTGAAGATTTAAAAAACCTCGAGAGAAACCAGGCTCAGTTAAGCACGACCATTTCTCCTAGAATCGAATAGAATAGAATCCAATATCACCCCAAATTAATCTTCCTTACACTGGCTCCCTGTTAAATTCCAGATTGATTATAAAATATTGTTTCTTATATACAGTGCTCAGCATATTTATATGAGTGCACCGTTCACAAATCTCTCATTTAAATTAATATTTTCTATAGATGAATTACCGGTTTCTAAACATTCAGGATGTGCACGCAGAAAAAAAATGGGAGCGTTAGCATTTACAGCGAGGGAATGACATCCGATGTGTTACATAGTTTGTTGTTGTATTAGAGGTAAGATTACATATTGTTTACATAATGCTTTCAGCGTATTATAACAGCTTGTCACCCAGTGATGAGCACAGTTATTCGGCAAAATTAACGTTAAAGTGAGCAGCGTTCGTCTGACAGGTCCATTAGCGATAGCACCCTCCCAATGGATAATGTATAAGACGAGCATCAAGCATCCAGCCCAAATATACAATCTCATTGACACTCCAAGCGATTTTACAAGAGAGAAGTTAAAGGCCTACAAGTCTTTGGATGCCAACAATTTTGTTCTGTGTGGTCATGTGCAAGAAATAACTAGATATTAAAGTTTGAGGACAAACTTTATGGTGGCTTGAGAAAGCCTGTTGGAAGTAGTTATTTAGTTTGAAAAAGTATCAAGTTGGCTAAAAGAATGTTTAAGATCCCTGCAGTCAACAGTGCAACCACTGTAAAGGGTGAAGCAAGCCGGTAAAAAGCCCTAAAGTTGATCCTGTGTCTGAGGTTTGTAATACCATGAGTTAGCATGATTCTAGCAATAATTAGCATGTTTCTAACAGAAATTAGCATGTTTTTAGCATGAATTAGCATGTTGTTAGCATGATTCTAGCATGGATTAGCATGTTGTTAGCATGATTCTACCATTGATTAGCCTGTTGTTAGCATGATCATGGCATGAATTAGCATGTTGTTAACATGATTCTAGCATGAATTAGCATGTTTCTGACACAAATTAGCATGTTAATAGCATGAATTACCATGTTGTTAGCATGATTCTAGCATGTTACTAGCATGAATCTAGCTTGTTACTAGCATGATTCTAACATGAATCAGCTTGTTTCTAGCATTAATTAGCATGTTGCTAGCATGAATTAGCATGTCCCTAGCATGTTGCTAGCAAGATTAGCATGTCAGTAGGATGTTAAAACTATTAGCATGGGTTAGAATAGCTAGTCACAGTCTGTGGGACAGTTGCTAGGGTGCTGAAATTGGTTGCTAAGGAGTGGCTAGTAAGTTTAAAAGTCACCAGTGATTGGCGGCTGGCTAGACTGAGTTGAATGAGGCCTGACTCTAGTCTGTATGACAGTCTGATGCAGAGTTATGGGCTCACAATTGTTGATCCAATGTTAAGTCAATGACAGTCTTTTACAATGGAAGTCTATAGGACAGTTGCTAGGGTGCTGAAATTGGTTGCTAAGGAGTGGTTAGGAATTTTAAAGGTCATCAGTGGTTGGCTGCTGGCTAGACTGAGTTGAATGAGGCCAGACTCTAGTCTGTAGGACAGTCTGATGCAGAGTTATGGGCTCACAAATGTTGATCCAATGTTAAGTCAATGGGACTTTTGGGAATTTTCTGGGTCGTTTTTCGGAAAACCGAAAGTCGGATCAGTTAGAAAAGATATAGCAACCCGAGTCAGACCAGTTTGAAGGTCTGACAAAAGTTTGAAGGATGTAGCTTGAAAGGCTCAGGAGGAGATACACTTAAAAATTAGTCTCAGAAGACGGAAGAAGAAGTTTATGTAGAATATCAGAATGGTGGCTTTCTCAAGCCACCATAATGATCCATGATCACCAGATTCAAAACTTTGTAGTGCTAAAAACCGAGGTTCTGCCTAGCCAAAGACAAGGAAAGAAGACGGAGCTATACAAGGCCTGGGTAATCATCAACAAGCAGAACAACTGCATTCTGACAGCAAACGGCACCTGTACGGCAGGGTATGTGAACTTACATTTTTACATTTCATTCTCAGCATTCAGTGTCCGCAGTTTTATTCACCATATTTAACTGTTATTGCTGAAATCATTGCTGAAATCAAAAACGAGTAATGTGTATGATTCAGCTAGCCTGAACTTACCCGATATATCATGAGAACTGCAGAGTCCAGCATTTTTTATTAGGTCCTCACTCCATTCAGCTCTAATGATGGCTGTTAGCCAAAGACGTCTGCGGTTGGCATTAAAAGCAGTGTGGTGTATGGTTAAAATTTAAGTTTTCTATTTTTGGACTTTTGAATTTGGCATCCTACTGCACAACATGATATGTTTGCTATTGTAACCGGTCTTTTTTTTGCAACCGGTATGCGCGGTTGAACCCGTGTGACAACGTGCAACGTAGGTTGGTAATTCCCCTATAGGATGCTTTACAATATTATATTTGTGCATATACATTAGATTAGTCAATACTGAAGCCAAATCCGGAGCTAATGTAACAAAATAACTTACAATAATGGTTCAAAAATTAATAGCATAAATGTATATGTTAAGGGAAAAATATTAAATAACATTTTCAAAAATAGCAAAAAATCAAGAGAAACCAAAAATATATTGAATTTTGTTGAAATGTTGTAGTTTGTAATTAAAAAAAAATTAGCATGAATTTAATTATTATCTTTCCATTTCTAAAGATGTCCTGTGACTAAAATATTATTTTAATAAATATATCTGTTTATTAAATCTGTTTTGTTCAAATGCACCAAAATATATTACCCATATTCACTGAGAAATGGATAAAAATATTCATTTTCAAAACGGGGGTACTCATTTATACTAAGCACTGTATAAAGCTTTAAATAATTGACCTCCTGTTTACCTAACCAACCTTCTGTCTCGATACAATCTGACCTGCTTTTTAAGATCTTAAAACTCAGGGTTTCTGGTTATACCTACCAAAGGAGGTCGAGCATTTTCATATCTTACTTTGAGATTGTCATTGATAAATGGGTGAAAACAGTGAAACGGTTACTGAAGTATCGTACGTATCGCTGTCAAGATTGCCAATTTTACATTGTCTTGTTTTTTTTTTGTATGTTGTTGTATATTGCACTGTCTGTATTTTGCACTGTCTGTATTTTGCACTGTTGTTGTATTTACACTGTCTGTATTTTCCCACTGTCTGGAGCCAGCACCTAAGCTTTTCACTCATCATAGCACACGTGCTGCTGATGATGTGACAATAAAAGTGATTTGATTTGATTTGAAGTTTAATACATAAAATAATAACATCCTTTCCATTTCCATAACAAATAACAAAACATATATATTTTAAAGCAGGGATCACCAAACTTGTTCCTGGAGGGCCGGTGTCCTGCAGATTTTAGCTCCAACCCTAATCAAACACACCTGAACAAGCTAATCAAGCTCTTACTAGGTAAACTTTAAACATCCAGACAGGTGTGTTGAGGCAAGCTGAAGCTAAACCCTGCAGGGTCCCTCCAGGACCGAGATTGGTGACCCCTGTTTTAAAGCATTTAACATATCTTAAATGGCACTGTTTCTTATCAATATGGGTTACTCTGCGTTCACACAGAAGGCGGCGAGAGCACCTGGCAACAGCACTGTCTGCTTTCAGTTCTGGCGGTGAGAGCGTCAAAATTCCCTACATTGATGTTGTATTTAAAGGGGCCGTTACAAATTCATTTAACTATGGAAGATCGAGTTGTTGCATGTGCTGTGGCTTTACTCCACTTATGTCTCCACAATATGTCTTAAATATTCTGAAGCAGCAACACTAATTTGTGCTGTTGTTAGTTGGCGTAAGATTCCCCTTTAAACAAAAACATATATAAGATTAATGCACATCAGTAACTCGCCAGTAACTTTTTTTCATTTAAGTCCCTGTGATGCTGTGTTCACACCAGATGCGGAAGAACGCAGAAATGGATATTGTATAAGACGAGCATCAAGCATCCAGCCCGAAATATACAACTACCTCATTGAAACTCCAAGCGATTTTACAAGAGAGAAGTTAAAGGCCTACAAGTCTTTGGATGCCTACAATTTTGTTCTGTGGTCATGTGCAAGAAATAATGTTCCATGATTACCAGATTCAAAACTTTGTAGTGCTAAAAGTTCTGCCTAGCCAAAGACAAGGAAAGAAGACGGAACTGTACAAGGCCTGGGTAATCATCAACAAGCAAAACAGCTGCATTCTGACAGATGCGGAAGAAGTGTCAAGTGCGAGTGATTTACATGTTAAGTCAATGCAAAGACGTGAATAGACATCCTTCAACGCGAGTTGAGCATTTTGCGCGATTGGCGCAATTGACACGCTTGACGCACATATCGCGTTTTTCCGCGTTAACCAATCAGGAGCTTGCTCTTGTGGGGGCGTGACGCACATATCGCTTGTTGTTGATGTCCCGGGGGAAAATCCTCCTGCCGACACCGGCTACAGTTCATCAAACTGGGCTCGGCTCAGTCAGAAGCACCGCTGAAAGCCTCCATCATCCAGGTATAGTTTCTGGAGGAGTTGATGAGCTCACAGAGCTGGGTGCACCTCTGAAAGTATCAAGTGGACTCAGAGACACGGCTCCAAATGAATCGATGCTGTTTTTTCAGGCTTTATAAAGCACATAAACACAGCTATTCTCTTAATAAAATCCATGTTAGCCATTTAGCAACGAAGCTAGTCACCGGGCAGACAAAAGCCCTGCCCATGACGCAAATCCTCATCTATTGCTCATTGAATATGACACGCAAATGAAGCGAGTAAACTCAAAATGATCAAGCATATATTTGTATTTATATGTATCCGCGCGTTCCGCGTCTGATGTGAACACAGCATTAGAAAACATCATAAATAATTGGAAATCCAGCGACTGCAATACTAAAACCCTTGGGAACAACTGTGGTCGGAACCAAAGTTCACAGGACTGTGTTCTCTGGACTCAAGCGCTGGACTTCGACATTCTGATTGCTTGCCGCTGAACCGCATCATAGCTCATTACCATAAGGTTGACTTGATTTCAACTCTCCTCGATGCCCACACCATTGAAGGCGCACCGTGCCGCTTAGCGCCGCTGGCTCCCTTGAAAAGAAATGACTTCTGGCTACTTTGACGCTCTCGCCGCCTTCGGTGTGAACGCACAATTAGAGTAAAATAAAAATCTCCTAATATAAAAAAGTATAAATTAGGCTTAAAGAAAAAGGAATAAAGCAATGGTCTCAAACTCAATTCCTGAAGGGCCGCAGCTCTGCAGTTTAGCTTCAACCACCTCCAACTCACACCTGCTTAATAGTCTCTATACTCTCAGAAATAAAGGTACGTGAGCTGTCACTGGGGTGGTACCTTTTCAAAAGGTACACATTTGTACTTATAGGGTCCATATTGGTACCTCAAAAGTATATATTAGTTTTTTACTTTTTAGGTACTAATATGTACCCTTGAGGTGTTAATATGGACCTTTTAGGTACAAATTTGTACCTTTCGAAAAGGTACCACCACAGTGACAGATCACGTACCTTTATTTCTGAGAGTGTAGTAGTCTTGAACACCTCGATTAGTTGGATCAGCTGTGTTTGATTAGGGTTAAATCAAAACTGTGCAGACCTGCCACTCTACAGGGATCGAGTTTGAGACCTATGATATAAAGCAGGGATAACCAAACTTGTTCCTGGAGGTCCGGTGTCCTGCAGATTTTAGCTCATACCCTAATCAAAAAAATCTGAATAAGCTAATCAAGGTTTTACTAGGTATACTTGAAACACCCAACAGGTGTGTTGAGGCAAGCTGGAGCTAAACCAGGGATGGGCAAACTTGATCCTGGAGGGCCGGTGTCCCTGCAGACTTTTGCCTTAACACTAGTCAAACACACCTGAACGCACTAATCAGTGTCTTCAAGATCACTAGAAAGCTGCAGGCAGGTGTGTTTGATTAGGGTTAAAGCAAAAGTCTGCAGGGACACCGGCCCTCCAGGATCAAGTTTGCACATCCCTGAGCTAAACCCTGCAGGGCACCGGACCTCCAGGAACGAGATTGGTGACCCCTGATATAAAGCAATGGTCTCAAACTCAATTCCTGGAGGGCCACAGCTCTGCATAGTTTAGCTTCAACCAGCTTCAACTCACACCTCCTTAATAGTCTCTAGTAGTCTTGAACACCTTGATTAGTTTCATCAGCTGTGTTTGATTAGGGTTGAATCAAAACTGCAGAGCTGCCGCCCTCCAGAAATCGAGTTTGAGACCTATGATATAAAGCAGGGATCACCAAACTTGTTCCTGGAGGTCCGGTGTCCTGCATATTTTAGCTCCAACCCTAATCAAACACACCTGAACAAGCTAATCAAGGTCTTACTAGGTATACTTGAAACACTCAGGCAGGTGTGTTGAGGCAAGTTGGAGCTAAACCCTGCAGGGCACCGGACCTCCAGGAACGAGATTGGTGACCCCTGATATAAAGCAATGGTCTCAAACTCAATTCCTGGAGGGCCGCAGTTCTGCATAGTTTAGCTTCAGCCAGCTCCAACTCACACCTGCTTAATAGTCTCTGGGAGTCTTGAACACCTTGATTAGTTTCATCAGCTGTGTTTGATTAGGGTTGGAGCAAAACTGTGCAGAGCTGCAGCCCTCCAGGAATCAAGTTTGAGACCTATGGTTTAAAGAGAAAGCAAAAAGTGCATACAATTAACAACGACTGTAGAAAGCAAAACGCTGAATCCCAGACATTTCAGGAGGTTTATAAATTAAGGCCATACACCCCAGACTTTTAGGTAGGCGAATATCGTTTATATGTGTAAAACTCTTTACTAACAGAGAACATGAATCTGTCTTCTCCTTTTATGAACTCCAAGATGTTTCTTCAGCTGTGAAGTCCTCAAAAAAGTTTTGCCGCATTGATCACATATGTGTGGCTTCTCTCCAGTGTGGATCATCATGTGTTGAGTAAAGGATGACGAGTGTCTGAAATTCTTCCCACACTCTGTACATGTGAATGGCTTCTCTCCAGTGTGAATCCGCTCGTGTTCTCTTAAATGTGCCTGATGTGCAAAACTATTTCCACACCAAGAGCATGAATGTGGTTTCTCCTTTGTATGAACGCTTCGGTGGACTGTTGTGGCTTCGCTCAGTTCTTCACTTTCCTCCTCCTCGTCCTCCTCCTCCTTCACAATCAGGTCTGAAAATTAGTTAAAGAAAAAACAACAACGCAAATGTTAAATAGCAACGCAATTTTTTTTCCTCTCAAGAAAAAAGGGCCCCCTGAAATTTAAACAAAACCTAAACTGCAGAAGAAAAATGCCAGAAGGAGGATTTTGCAAAAGAAAAACAATTTAACATATCGAGACTATTAAAAGAACATTCTACTTCATACATTTTTTTTCGACTCCAAAACAACACCTAAGATTACAAATACAAAACAAACAAACAAAAACCAGGGGTCCGTTCTTCGTAAGTGGATTACTCAGTTAGCTGGATTTGGTTATTGAAGATTTGACATGATCTAGGATCGCTTAGTTCTTCAAAACTCATCCGAAAGTTGTTGTCATAGCAACAGTTCTGGTAGCTCAAACCAAAGTCCCTTTAAGGCAAGTCATTTCACTCGTCAGCCATCTTTGAAACGCCTCTCTGGCAGTATGCTCTAGAATTGTTTGAATGGGGAAATTCTTCAAAATTACTTGCCAAGCTCATGATTACATTTTTATATTACGAATAACCAATAAAATTAAACAACAACTGTCTATTTAGTTTCATTTCTAAATGTTTGTATCACACAAAATCTGCAGAAACTTACGTCTGGTCCGAGCCCCTCCCCTGGAGAATTGTCTTTCTATAGCGATTGCTGATTGGCTCCTGTACTAGAAGGCGGGGCTTCATTCGCCATATTGACAGTTACACTTTCCCCATTCAAAAGTATACAGAGTGACATGTCTTGTGTATTCTATAGTCTTTGCTCAAACCTGCTCGGGAGCAGGTTTATTTCATGTAAACAGGATCAGGTCTTTTCAAGCAAAGTTAATACTGAAAGTATGTACTGAATGCTGATATTTTCTTACAGTATTAACCTAAAGGTTATATACACTTGAGAAAATAGTAAAATGGTTTTTTTTTAAAAATGCTTATATATATATATATATATATATATGTACATACAATTTATGCAATCTGCACTCTGAAATAAAAGTACAAAATCTTTCACAGCTGTGTTCTCAAGGGGTTCAAAGAGAACACCAATATGGACTTTTTAGACAACATGCACAATAATCAACTGTTTTTTTTTTTTTTTTTTGCTTGTTTTATAAAGGAATAATAATTTATGCAGTCATTCACATGTTTAGACAGCCAATATGATGGTGATTTGATGCTTCCCAAAAGTTTCGGACACCACCAATATCAAAATGCTTTTAATTTAAACAGCCAGTTATTGCGCTGATTAATCCGGTCTAAATATAAAACTAAATAAATTGCTAAATACTCTTCACACATGAAGTTGTAAAGCCTGCAGCTCACAACAAATGTGTAAAGTTATTGCGTATCATATTTAACAAACGGTTTACTGCGAATCTTATGTCATTTTGATCAGATGGATAACTGAATATTAATCAGATCATGTCATCACGCTGCTGTGTCGTCAGCCAATCCCTACAATCCTGATCATGATTTCGAGTATCGATAGATCTGTCCTTCACAATACACTCAGTGATCTCAGATTAGTTCATCCAGACATTTTAATGATTCGCGAACTTGTTTGAAGAATCAAATTAGCCAGATATCAGTTATCAAGATTAAAGATCCAGGATCTGCCAAATCATCTCAGAGTATTTAAGCGTGGTACAAAGAACGGACCCCAGGACTGAGCTGCTCAAAAAAACCATAAACTAAAGGTGCTTTCACACCTGTAGATTGTTTACAACATTGTTCCAATGTTTATTTTTGTTCTTGGTGCGGTTCACTTTCACACGTCAAAGTTTCTAAATAGACCAAAATAGCTAAAACAAGTCACGTGTGAGTAAACTCTCCTCACAATGGTCAGAGTTTGATTTTTTGGGGGGGATTCCGCTCAGCTGTTATACGTCCTAATTTCAATTTATGACCATGAGAAAGAAGACATTATAATCAAAAAGGTGCACTTTCACTTTGAATGGTGACACCCACAGACACCAAATATAAATCAGAGATAAGAATTTCTCATACAGAGCCTCATTTCATTTGTCAAGGGTTGAAAAAAATATATGGGTCCTATATTAGAAGTCAAGTCAACTAAAAACTTAATGATATTATATATATTTTTTGAATTGTTCAGTTAGACAGCATGCTTTCACTTTCGTATTGGTAATAAAATGCACTTTTACCAGTAGGAATTATATCTCTACTCATCATCGACACTGTCTTTCTTGGTTTGGGATTTGCTCTTCAGTGTTTGGACTTTCAGCAGTGAAAATTAACCCACACTGAACTTAACTAAACTGAACTTCAGCTCTGAAAACTGCACGGACACTGTTTCAATTTACTAAACCTTCTATGTTAAGCTGCTTTGACATAATCTACATTGTAAAAGCGCTATAGAAATAAACATGAATTAAATCATTCTCTCTTCTTATAGTCATATATATGCCTATTACATCCATAACACACTGTGATATAGCCTTGTTTGTTAGTTAGTTAGTTGGATCATATTGCTTTATCACTACAACCGAACCACTCTACAATTCATTTTAACCGAGCAGAGACCCCCTCATTCAGGCAATTTCAGGGTGCTTTCACACCTAGACATTTATTTGGGACACCTAGTGTGTTTTCCACCTTACCTCGATTCATTTGGGAATATGTAAATCCAATAATCACACTCTGATCCACCCCAAAACAATCTGTCTGAGATCGCCTGAATGAGGTGGTCTCGGCTCAGTTGAATCAAACTCTGGAGCGGTTCGGTTGTAGTGAGAAAGCAATACGATCCCACAAACGAGGCTATATCACAGTGTATTATGGTTATGTAATAGCCATATAAACGGCTATAGACCATTTCAATGTGGTCATATCATTGGCCCATGTACATTTCCTGCTTGCTATAAAACAATTCCATAACTGTAACAAGAGGCAATTCAATCGGTAATGTTAAAACAGCTGTCATAACATTGTTTATCAATATGTGGCTCTTTTTGGATTCTCGGAAGTTATGGAAAATAAAAATGTAATTCAGGAAATATGTTGGGACCATTGTTTTTGTTTACATCCCTCAAAATGGTCTATATGAAGAGAGAATGACGAGTAAGGCGGGATGTCATTCCTACTGGTAAAAGTGTGTTTCATGTCAAATGAAAGTGAAAGTAATACAGTTCATGCTGAACTATTAACGAGAGCCGTTTATACGTTAGGAAAATTGACTGAACTGCAGTCTCGCTGTAATTTCTCTCTATAATGTAAATCCTATAATACATAATTCTAGCCAACAGCTATGCATGAGAAACCTCTTACCTCTGATTTATATTTGGTGACTGTCTGTGAGTGTCACCATTCAAATTAAAGCGCAGCTTTTCGCTTATAATGTCTTTTTGTCATCAATTAAAATATCGATGTTTGACAGCTGAGCGTGACTCTGCAAAATAAACTGTAGAACTCTGACCAATGTGAGGAAAGTTTACTCGCACGTGACTTGTTTTACCTATTTTGGTCGATTTAGAAACAATGACGTGTGAAAGCGAACCGCATCGAAAACAAAAAGCAAAGTTTAATCCCAGTTTCAGAACAAAACAATTGATCTACAGGTGTGAAAGCACCCTCAACCAATAGTTTTGGCGCAGATCAAAGCACGATTGCAGGTTTCACATATGCCCAATCCACGTATACACATATGCATTCTTTTAATTCGATGTTTGAGAACCAACGGCAGATTCTTGATCGTGACACCCTGCTTGCAACATAATAGTTCAATACAATGATTACACTTGGCTTTTCCATCGTACTTCATCAAATGTAGCCACACTTTGGAGCACATCTTCCAGTCCAGCTCTAAACCAATGATATTGTTTGGTTTATTTCCACGTGAAAAAATAAATACACTGCAAAAAATGCTTATCTTACGTAGATTTTTTGTCTTGTTTCTAGTTCAATTATTCTTATATCAAGAAACATTTTCTTGGCAAGCAAAACATAATGTCTTGTTTTCAGAAATGATATGCCAATATTAAGTCAGCTTTTCCTTAAAACAAGCAAAATAATCTGCCAATGGGGGAAGCAAAATAATCTTGTTTTTCCTTCTTACGTAAGATTATTTTGCTTACCCCATTGGCAGATTATTTTGCTTGTTTTAATTAAAAACTGACTTAATATTGGCATATTATTTCTTAAAACAAGATGACATGTTTTGCTTGTCTAGAAAATTCTTTTTGATTTAAGAATTTTTAGATATTTGGTCTAGAAACAACACAGAAATCAATAAGAGGAAGCGAAATACTAATTTTGAGCAAGTATCCAATACCAGAAATTGGAATAGATTTTCAATTCCCAAATGTACTATCAGAATTTTCAGGAAATCAGTCAGCCAATAAATTGACTCGGCTTTCGTTCCAATTAAAGATGTTTACTAAATGACCATGCAGTACAACAATAAACTCCAGTTAAAAAACAGTGTTTGCGCTCTCTTTCACTTTCAGACCTCGTAATATAACTTAAAACAGTCTAATAAAGGCAGAGCAAATATCACAAACAATGCAGCAGGGGTGAAATCAGCGAATGTACACAACTAATCATATCAACATATGTAAACTGCACATGTATTTGAGCACTGGTAATAAATAAATGAACTCAAATTATGGCTCTCATTCATTGAATAAATAGTATTAAACTGAACTACTCACGGTGGCGCAGTGGGTAGCACAATCGCCTCACAGCAAAAAGGTTGCTGGTTCGAGCCCCGGCTGGGTCAGTAGGCATTTTCTGTGTGGAGTTTGCATGTTCTCCCCGTGTTGGCAAGGGTTTCCTTAGAGTGCTCCGGTTTCAACCGCAGTCCAATCCAGGGGAATTGGGTAAGCTAGATTGTCTGTAGTGTATGTGTATGAGTATGTATGTGCATCCACTGTGTAAAACATATGATGGATAAGTTGGCGGTTCATTCCGCTGTGGCGTCGTTCTAATTAATAAAGCCGAAAAGAAAATGAGTGAACGAACTGCTCTAAGGAAATGAGGGATTGGTCTTTGAGACTTTACAGATCTTATATAAACACAGCTTGTCACAAAAACATGAAACCAGAACATATGACCCCTTTAAATATGTTATCAACTCCACAATTATCCTAAACAATATAACCTGGAAGGGTAGATGATCTACTTACTGTGAATCTTTTTTGTGTGCCTTTGTAGAGAAGATGACTGTGTGAAGCTCATCCCACAAACAACGCAGTGATACGGTTTCTCTCCGGTGTGAGTCCTCTCATGTTTCTTCAGGTTTCCTGAATGACTGAAACTCTTCTCGCAGTGGGAACACGTGTAAGGTTTCTCTCCATTGTGGATCATCATGTGATAATTGAGAGTGTATTTGTTCTTGAAACTCTTTCCACACTGACTGCAGATGAAACCATTCACGGCTGTGATGTTCATTAAAATACTGTGTTCAGTCTCTGATTGAGTGTTTTCTTCACTCTTGACCTGATGTTTCTCCTCATCTTCACTCAGTTCTTCACTCTCCTCCTTTACAATCACATCTGAAAAACAGGCAAACACGTTAATTCCAAGTGGCTAGTTTACTAACAGCAGATGTGAGCATTTCACTTACATTCAATTCAATTCATCTTTATTTCTATAGCGCTTTTACCATGTAGATTGTGTCAAAGCAGCTTCACATAGAAGATTATAGTAAACTGAAACCGTCCAGTTTTCAGTGTTGAAGTTCAGTTCAGTGTGGTTTAATATTCACTGTTGAAAGTTCAAACACCGAAGAGCAAATCCATGGATGCGCAGCTCTACAGGTCCCAAACTAAGCAAGCCAGTGGCGACAGTGACGAGAAACAAACTTCACCAATTGGCGAAAGTGAAGGATTAAAAAACCTCGAGAGAAACCAGGCTCAGTTGGGCACGACCATTTCTCCTATGGCCAAACGTCTTGTGCAGAGCTGCAGTCACATTATTTAAAATTTGTGGCAAGGAAATAATTAGTTTGGTGTGGCCAGAGGAAAAAAAAAACAAAAGGTAAATCCTTATTGTGTTTAGCCCTGAAAAGTCCTGTGAAAGAAAACTAAATGCAATGCGACACTTTTTTATGAAAGCATAACCCATTTGCTCATGCTCATTGAGTAAGCTCATAAACAAAAAACAGTTAAACGAATGAGGAGGCAGGTGGAAAAAAAACTAAATCTAAATGTAGTAATTTTAGCATGCCAAAGTCAAGTTTATGCATATAAAATATATTTTCCCAACAACAAAATTGTGGCTAGTGAAAATGGCCAGTGGCTAGTAACGGTGGAAAACTACTAGCCACACTGGCTGGTGATCAAAAAAGTTAATGTCAAGCCCTGCTAACGACATATTCCCGACTTTGGTCTTTAGAATCTATTACTTGTTTTCAGGTAACGTGTTTTGGCTGAGCGCAAAGATAAGTTAATAAATAATGTAACCGCGTACACTGATTCTGCACATTTGACTGATTGCTTGCATTTATTATAATCTTATTGTACTTTATACTTTGATGATGGCCATTATTGATTATTAAAACTGATATTCAGCAAAAGAGAGGGCATGTTTCGTATTTTCAATGAGAATGAAAGGAGGCAGTCATGTTATGGGCTCTGTTATAAATATGCATACAGTGAAGATGACGCTCATATAAATATGCAGCTACACGACGCCTCAACATTTCTGCTGTCTGTTAAGTTGCTAATATCAAAATGAAAATAGGCAGTTCCTCATATCATGTTTTCATTTTATTGTTAAGAAAGTGAAACAACGTAGCCAGGGTGATGTGAATGAGGTTATAGTCCACTGTTCGCTTTGAAGATTTACCTGATGTGTCCTCTGGAGTTTGTTGTCCATATCAAACTTGCAAAGTCTAAACTTACAAGGAGAGGATGCAGGACTGAATCGTGAGTTGGCTACTTAATATTGAGGCCTAATCAGATAGGCGAATGCGTCCAGGCATGTTGCCGTTTTCAGATGTCTCTGTCTTCCCCATCCACACTGAGACAGAGCAGCAGCGTTTTAAAACCAAAACGACCTCTTCAGCGTTTTCAAAAAGCTCAGTTTTTGGCGCTCGAAAACTCCGGCGTAGTGTGGACGGATGGCATAAACGTCGCAAAACTTATGCGTTTTAAAATGAAAATGTATTAATGTAAACGAGGCCTGAGAGAGGCTGCACGTCAGAGCAGAACTCATAAATATTCATGACTGCCAAATATTGTCAATATGGAACGTGTGTTTCTAGGGTTTTTATGGGGTAATAAATTATAAAATCCATACACTTTTTTTTTTTTTTTTACTTACCTGAGGCATAGCCTAATATGTGGAAATCAGAGAACAATTGAACATATTGAATCAATGCAATACATGGCACCTTTAAACAAAAATTGTTAACAATATAAAATAACACCACCACTGTTGTTCAGCCTCATTATTGAAGAGTAATGAATAAACACAAACCTATGAGTTCTTCAGTCTCTTCCTGTTTAATCCCGCAAAGATCTGGATCACTCATCTTCTCACTGTCCTTCAATAAACACAGAGTTCATTGTTATACTATATATCTGCAGATTTCACTTCTTCCTGAGGGTCTGAAGCTCATCTTCACAAGACATCAGTATAGCGATGTAAGAGAAACTATTGAAATAAAGAGGATTTCAGCAGCTCTGATAATATTGATGAGCCTCAGACTGAGTGTTTGCAGGATAAACTAATTAACTATTAATATACATTATCCTACATATCAGGAGTTCTCAAACTCGGTCCTGGAGGGCCAGTCGGTGTCCTGCAGATTTTAGCCCTAACCCCAATCAGACATAGCTGGGCTAGCTAATCAAGCTCTTAACTAGGACACGGATCTCAAACTGGATTCCTGGAGGGTTGTAGCTCTGCACAGTTTTGCTCCAACCCTAATCATACACAGCTGATACTAGAGACTTTTAAACAGGTATGAGTTGGAGGTGGTTGGAGCTCAAATAATAATAATAATAATAATGAATTACATTTATATAGCGCTTTTCTGTGCACTCAAAGCGCTTTACACATTGGGGGGAATCTCCTCATCCACCACTAGTGTGCAGCATCCACCTGGATGATGCGACGGCAGCCATATTGCGCCATACCGCACACCACACACCAGCTGATTGGTGAAGAGGAGACAGAGTGATGAAGCCAATTATGGTATGGGGATTGCTAGGAGGCCATGATAGACAGAGACCAGTGTGCAGATTTGGACAGGATGCCGGGGTTAAACCCCTACTCCTTTTCAAAAGACATCCTGGGATTTTTAACGACCACAGAGAGTCGGGACCTCGGCTTAACGTCTCATCCGAAAGACGGAATCTACAAATCTACAGAGCTGTGGCCCTCCAGGAATTGAGTTTGAGACCATTGTGCTAGGCTTTCTAGAAACATTGTTCCAGGTATGTTGAGGCATGTTGGAGCTAAAATCTGCAGGACACCGGCCCTCCAGGACCAAGTTTGGACACCCCTGCTATATATTTACTTTTACCAACTAAGACAGGGCTGCCCAAACTCGGTCCTGGAGGGCCGGTGTCCTGCAGATTTTAGTTCCAACCCCAATTAAACACACCTGAACCAGCTAATCAAGCTCCAGGCAGGTGTGTTGAGGGAAGTTGGAGCTAAACTATGCAGGACACCGGCCCTCCAGGACTGAGTTTGGACACCCCTGAACTAAGATATATATATATATAGAGAGAGAGAGAGAGAGAGAGAGAGAGAGAGAGAGAGCGCATACATGTCTTTATATAGTTTAATAAACTAGTAAGTATACATACAAATACAGAAATAAGATTTGCAAAACATCTACTTGGAAATAAAATAGAGCTGCAGAATTAAACGTAAAAAGATCGCGATCTCGATTCGACCCCCTAGACCAGGGATGTCAAACTCAGTTCCTGGAGGGCCGCAGTCCTGCACAGTTTAGTTCCAACCCTGCTTCAACACACTTACTGGTAGGTTTCAAACAAGCCTGAATGACTCAATTAGTTTGATCAGGTGTGTTTAATTAGGGTTGGAATTAAACTGTGCAGAGCTCCGGCCCTCCAGGAATTGAGTTTGACATCCCTGCCCTAGACGATCCCAATCCAGCATTTATACGATTCAGCCAATCATATTTTCAAGTTCAGGAGAGAAGCAAAGGCGCCCGCACAAGTCTTCAGGTTGTTTTACATACAATGTTCAGCAATGTGGACACCTCCAAATGGTGTTGAAAGACTCACATACTGTATTTATAAGGTATAATTCACCCACAAATGTCATTTGTCTTCATGTATGATGTAATGATGTATTCACGGCCGCGAAAACACACGTGACGTGAGCTGACCGTGTCGTGAGCAGTTACCACAGAGAGGGCGGGCGCGCGCTTGAGAATGATGCCCACTTTAGTGAACAGAACCTGCATAGATGAACAACAGGTAATAAAGTTGTAAACAACATTCAGTTTGTGGCACAGAGTGATCGTTTGGGAGCCGCGCAGGAAGTCTGAACCGCACTTAGGAGTGAAAATGAAACCGAAAGCACGCGCTCATCATTTAAATCAGTGGTTCTCAAAGTGGGGGTCGGGACCCCCCGAGGGGTCGCGGGACAATGAAGGGGGGGTCACCTGGTGATTTCCAAAAATCTATTTATTTTTATTAAACCATAAGAATTACCATATTTTATCCATAAGCTATTAAAGAGAAAAAATAGTCGTTTATAGTTACTATATACTATATAGTTAGTATAGTAGCTTATAGTTACTAGTTCTATTGAATTGCGACCCCTGGGGTAATTACATTATATTAAAGACACAACAATAGCATCAGATGCAGCAGATTGATTTTATAACATTATAACATTATAAGTTTATATGATTTTTATAAACTTTCTGGCTAATTTACAGCACTGACATACATAAAAAAAAATTTTTTAACGAAGAATAGACTTGGGTCTATTGGTGTGTGTGCGCCATTGCATGCAAGGTTTCTGTATTTATAACCATCTCAGAGGATATTGGGGGTCGCGAGTCACTGGCATTATTATTTTGGGGGTCGCGGGCTGAAAAGTTTGGGAACCCCTGATTTAAATAACCATATCACATTTTAGAGTTATGATTACGACAAGCATTTAGTATGTTTTTCTTTCATAGCGAACACAGAGTGTTGTGCATGAGAATAAATGTTTAACAGTGTCAGTATAACTACTCTAGCCTATATAATGTTGAATATAATGAAAGAGGAAATCTGATAATGACAAATGTCTGATTTTACCTGAAGAAAAAAATAATAATGTTGTCAATGACAGATTGCAAGCATATGTCTTAAACATAATAACTCAACATCAGAATTATGAATAGTTGTATTCTGAAATAACAATAATAACAGGCTACTCATATGAACCTTTATTTTACATCTACAGAAGCGTGAGAAAATCGCGATTCTCATTTTAGCCAGAATCGTGCAGCTCTAACATAAAACTGACAAATCATAAAATCATTTAAAAACTAAATCAATAATTTAATGCATTCAGTGTCTAACATCATACATCTGCTAAACTAAATTACCATGATATTCACAGACCATACTCTGCGATGTTATTACTCCAAACATAAAGAATACATATACATAGAAAAACACAAACTCACTCATATTGTCCTCTTAGAGCTCCTCTCTGCCTGCTGTATTGTTTTGGTCAGCAGACACACAGATAGAGGTGAACTCAATGCAGAAACTAGTCGCAGATTGTCGCTTTAATAAACTGTAAAGTGTGTTTTATTGTTGTGTAAACACGAGAAAAAGCGTCAACGACTCACCTCAGCTCTGAAGACTCGACGCTTTTTCTTCTTCTTGGTTTTATGGCGAGTTGAATTCTTTGTGGACATCGCCACCTAGTGTGCTTGGTATGCAATCATTAGTTATCGGGTTGTCATTTCTCTGTCTCATATTATTCATTGTATTTTAATAACGTCTACCCCATACCCTAACCTCAAACCTGAAGAATCTAACTAGGCATCTAAAAATCCTTGTAGAAAACTTATGTGTGTGTTGATTCAAGAAAGCAACTATTCATTTGTGTTGTGTCCTGCTCTTATTTGTTTATATTCAATTCATTTTCTTTTCGGCTTAGTCGCTTTATTAATCTGGGGTCGCCACAGCAGAATGAACCCCAAACTTATTGAGCATATGTTTTATGCAGCGGATGCCCTTCCAGCTGCAACCCATCACTGGGAATCACCCATACACTCTCATTCACACACATAAAGACAGTTTTAGCCTACCCAATTCACCTGTACCGCATGTGTTTGGACTGTAGGGGAAACTGGAGCACCCGGAGGAAACCCACGCGAACGCGGCGAGAACATGCAAACTCCACACAGAAACGCCAACTGACCCAGCCGAGACTCGAACCAGCGACCTTCTTGCTGAGAGGTGACAGCACTACCTACTGCACCACCGCGCCTGATTATTATTACGTCATTTGTTTATGTTTTTATATTTTATTATTAATATTTTCCTATATTTACTGCTTTATTACCATCTCCTTTTTCCATATTGTTATTATAATCTTATAGCTGTGTGGATTCAAGCTACTCTTGTTTTCAAGAGTAAGAGATAAGAGAATGTCTCCATTTCAAGGTCTGTATTGTCTCTGGACAAAGTTGTGATGCAGGAGTTGTCCATTGCTTTTGCTTGTGGTATATTTACACTTGTTGGATTCATCCTGGTCAGACCAAGTTTATAACTAAGATTATGCTTCTCCTGCTTCTGCTTCTCTCTGGCTTTCAGTCAACTCCTGTATTGATAGGAGACTGTTAATTCAGTTATATACCGGTTAACAGGTTTGGGTATTGGCCATCTCGGCTGGCTTGTTGTCTGGATACCCAAAGAAACAGATATTTTTTTGACAGGATCTGGCATCCGGGGCTAGATCTTATTTATCTGGCGTGAAGAGTGTGATCTAACAAACCCAACCATCACAGTAATGTAAAAACAGTAATTATACAGAGTACTATTCATATTATTTATCAAATTACCAGCTAAATGCTATTGTATTAATGCCTACCCCTCATATGTAATGTACAAATATGAATTATATTATTAATTCAGCTCCTCCGCCTTCTCCAAACTGAGCCTCTTCAACCCCAAAGTGAGACAGAACATTTTATTCATTTGTATTATTCATTCTTTCATTTTCCTTCGGCTTAATCCCTTATTTATCAGGGGTTGCCACAGCGGAATGAACCACCAACTATTCCAGCATGTTTTACACTCTTAGAGCAGCAACCCAGTACTGGGAAACACCCATACACTCACATTCACACACACACACACACACTCATACATTACGGTTAATTTTAGTTTATTCAATTACCCTATAGCAGTGTTTCTCAACCACGTTCCTGGAGGACCACCAGCTCTGGGAGTACATGCAAACTCCACACACAAATCGTCACCTTAGAATTATAAGGTTCTATCTGACATTTTTGTCAAAATTGAGTTATTGACATATTAAATGACAACTTATTTACATTATGGGATGTTTTTTATAAGATGTTTACATTTTAAGACTGTTTATTTACACACATAATGTTTGCTATGGAATGCAAAAACTTTGAAGCTCAATATCTCAAAATCCTTCAGAACGCAGATACAACCTTATAATTCCAAGGTGATGAAATGCAAATGCTCGAACCAGTGACCTTCTTGCTGTGAGGCAATTGTGCTACCCACTGCGCCACCCCACACGTGATACTGCATTAGTTAATATGATTTTAAAGCAACATTTTCTAGTTATTGTTAAATATTACAGAATAAATTAGGAAATTACGTCTGGCAAAGTTAATGTATACCGTTTGGTGTATACAGTTGAAGTAGCCCTCTGAATTATTCGCCCCCCCCTCCCTGTTTATTTTTTTCCCCAATTTCTGTTTAATGGAGAGCAGATTTTTTCAACACATTTCTAATCATAATAGTTTTAATAACTCATTTCTAATAACTGATTTATTTTATCTTTGTCATGATGACAGTAAATAATATTTGACTAGATATTTTTCAAGACACTTCTATACAGCTTAAAGTGACATTTAAAGGCTTAACTAGGTTAATTAGGTTAACTAGGCAGGTTAGGGTAATTAGGCAAGTTATTATATAACGGTGGTTTGTTCTGTAGACTATCGGAAACAAATATAGCTTAAAGGGGCTAATAATTTTGTCCTTAAAATGGTCTTTAAAAAAAATTTAAACTGCTTTTATTCTAGCCGAAATAAAACAAATAAGACTTTCTCCAGAAGAAAAAATATTATCAGACATACTGTGAAAATTTCCTTGCTCTGTTAAACATAATTTGGGAAATATTTAAAAAAGAAATAAAATTAAAAGGGGGGTTAATAATTCTGACTTCAACTGTATATTTGACCCACAGCCCTCAATCAACTTAGCTTTTTGGTCCTTTATAGGAAAAGGTTAGGGCACCCCTGCCATAGACATTATAATAGAAAGCATGGTCCGCTTTCATTCCATTGTTTCAGCACGTCAACACGGCCGCCATCTATTATAATCAAGTTCAAGTTCATTTATTTATAGAGCACATGTAAAAACAGTCACAAGACTGACCAAAGTGCTGTACACAAGACAAAGTAAAATAAAAAGACAGAATATAAAAACATAGAAGACAAGAGAAACGACTGAAAAAAATGTACAAATGTAGCAGTAGAAAGGACTATTAAAATAATACTAAAAAACCAAGCTAAAAAGGTGCATTTTAAGGAGAGATTTAAAAATAGATAGTGGTTGAGCCATTCTAATCTCAAGGGGCAAAGTGTTCGACAACTGAGGACCCGCCACAGAGAAAGCTCTGTCCGCTCTACGTTTCAGTCTGGACTGAGGAACTAAATGAAGATTTTCATCACTTGATCTAAGACATCTCACGGGAGTGTAAAAATGCATGCATTAGGTTGGAGCTAGAATATGAAGGGATTTATACGAGTAAAAACATTTTAAAATAAATTCTCCATTGGATGGGCAGTCAATGGAGGCCCCTTGAAAGAGGGGTAATGTGGTCATATTTAATAAAATCGTAGACAGCCATCTCTAGTCTGGTGGGATTTAAGGAATGTTTGAGTTTAAACAGCAAACAGAGTTGATAAAAACTGGAGCTAATAACCAAACTGATCTAGGGTGCATTTCCAAAAACCATCGTTAGCCAACTAAGGTCACAAGTTGTGTCGTTACAAGCATAGTTTGTTGATTTGGCGTTTCCGAAATCCATCATTCCAACCAACATTCGCAAACTTGTACGCTTGCAACTAGACTTGTGGAGCTGTAGTTAGAAATAGTTCCTGGCTGTGTCCTATTCACAGTTATCCCCCCCTATGCCCTATTCATTTAGAACATTATAACATTTAAACTTGGAATTATTTAAAAAGAAAAGCATTAAGGTCATCTCTCTTAGGTGTAATTTGCTTCAAAGTATTTTACAGTTCAGTTTTAGCGATCTTCATGTTTACAATTGTGCTCCCTTCGCAGTGCACTTTGAAAACATTGATGTCTTTTTAAACACAGCCGTGGCTCATAAGTAGGCCCACACGGAATGTGCGCGCGCAGAAATCCGCAGATCTTTTGCCCATCATTGATTCTGATTATTTACTCGTGAAAATGTGTGTACATTTATATTTATTCAAGTTTTTTATTAATTACAGTATCATTATTGACTAATGTGAAAATATTCATATGATTTATTTTTCAATTTAGTTTGTAAAGTCATATTTTCTGTCTTTTGGTAGATATGTTATACGAGAGACTTGCTTTGTTTACCAAATAAAGTGGATCTAATTAAATTTGCATTAAATACAAGTTAAAAAGATATTACGTTTTATTTCATATATTAAGATTTTAGTTATGATACTCCCAAAATAATTCCACATAAATCCACAGATTTTTAACAAAATTCTGCGCATAAGTAGCAAAAAATGTCCACAGATTCCGTCTGGCCCTACTCATGACGAAAGCTATAGGTGACCTATTATTTAAAAGCGGAATTTATGTCACATCTCCAAAGCTTGTAAAAACAAAAAACACAGCATACGTTAATGCTTTTAATTGATAGTAGGTTATTAATTTATATTATATTATAGTAGGGCCTGTTGGTTAGAACATTTCTGCAGTGGTTTGCATGTGTCAAATTGTAAAAGTAGACTTTTTCAAAAATACTAAATAAATAAACAATATCCTACTTAATATTAATAATCGTCATCATCATTAATTTTATTAATATTATTAAAGTAGGATTTTTTAAATTTCCTAATAAATATTAAATTTAATTTCTTAATAAATCGCCTCATTATTTAGTCATTTATGATTTATATATGATATTAGAATACGTGTTAGCTTTTGTAAGTGATTTTATGTTTAGAATAGACTATGGATTATTCTCAATAATATTTGTAAAGCAAACATATATTGGCCCTATATGTGCCGTTTACATATATTTCAATGAATATGGAAAGCGAGTGCATGTTTTACCAAAATTAATATTGAATAATGTTTTAATGCGTGTGCGTGTAAAACAATATAATTTGCACAAAGAAATGATGGGCTTCTTCTCTAAAGAAGTAGTTCCTCCACCCCGTTTAGAGCATCATTATGGGTGTTTTACGTTATAACTAACGTGGTTCAAGCGATGGATCTGCGACAGAGAAACTATGGGTTTTGGGAAACACTCGTCACTACATCGTTCTTTTCCCAAACGATGCAGCGCACTATGATAGTTCAGACGCAAGTTACGTCGTCATTTGGGAAACACACCCGTTTGTCTAGTTTCAATGACTCATCAAGGATGACACCCAGACTGCGGACACGGAGGGATCTGAAGGCAGATAAGCAGCCCAGATCTAGGCATGTGGCCTGAACGTTATCAGTAGGCCTGAAGACAATTACCTCTATAATGTCAATAGTCTCTGTTCAGGATTTGTTTACGTACGTGAATGTGTGAAGTATCACAAGCAATGTATTAAAACTTCACTGATTTCCTGAAATAAACTTTGCATTTGGGGATAATCCAGCACAGCTCTTTAATAATGAGCTGAACTCTCCTTCCTCTCTACGCAGTATTGGATGAACACAATATGCAGACTATTCCTCTTTCTTTTTCTACTTTGGAGAAGAGAGAGGAGAACAAACTATTACTGCTTGAACTGGCCCTGAAATGTTTTGTGTTTCTTCGTAATGGATTAATTAAAACGCATCAGACTCCATGTGCAAAATTGTGTACGTGATATGTACGCATATGAATACGGAAAAAAAACGCAAACTTCATTGTGCAAAGATCTTAAGGTAGAGCTGAAGATCTTTGGCCAAACCTGATGGGTTTGGGTGGGTTCGAGCTTAATTTCTATCATTTTTGATGGGGTCGGGCCGGGCTTGCGCAGTAAATTAACAGTCATGTGATGCATTTCAATTAGCTTGAGAAAGTAATCAAATCGTTTGTTACAACATTAAAACCCATCCGTGCAAAGGTGAAACAAATGATGATGGAGAAGTCAAAAAGAGCGAATTTAGACTGGGGTGAGGCCAGCCGCCAGTTCAGAAGGAACGGTCATTTCGGCGGTCGCTCATACACTGCGTATTAGATGCGCTGAAGATGACGAGGTCACTCGGTACATTGAAACCGCTGTCATGGAAAATTAAATGGATGTTCTTGGCTGGTGGAAGATGAACAAACAATCCTACCCAAAACATGCTAAATTAGCCAGAACAGTATGCATCCCGGCCAGTAGCAGCACCAGAGAAAGGGTGTTCAGTGCTGCTCAGCGAGCGCAGGTCTGCGCTAAAGCCCTCTACAGCGGATTCAATAATGTTCCTCCACAAATAGCCTAATCTTAGTGAGTAAAGGATTTTCAAATTATAACTAAACATTAATTAAACCATAAAATCATAGACAGAGTAGGCCTAAATAGGCTAATGTTGGCATTATTCTTTTAATAATCTGCTTCACTGTCGCCTTAAGAAAAGACAAGAGGCGAAACAAAGCCCGCAGAGCCTTTATCTTAATTTCGTTATTGCCAAATACCCGTCATAATTTATTTTAATTCAATGTGTTAAGAAAGATTTATTTTTGTTGGTGTGTTGGCCAAGTTAAAGGCTAATGTATGTACCTAGGCCTATTTAGAGTGCTGAGATGTTACGATGTTACAGAGGACTTATTTTATTTCTTTGTTCCAACTTCCAAGTGGCCTACAGCCTATGTTTGTTATGAATAAATTATGTTAAAACAACTATAAACGAGTCATTAATGAAAAAAGGCAAAAGAGCTGTGTGCATGTGCACATTTGAATAATGTCTGGCTACAAATGGGTTCGGGCTTTTAAAAAGCTGTCAATCAAAATGTATTTGTCAGGCTCGGGCCCTATAGAGACTAACTTTTATGGCCCGATTACAGCTCTACCTTAAGGCTTCTCGTTTGTATGAACTCTAAGATGTTTCTTCAGATCTGAAAGCCTAATAAACGTTTTACCGCATTGATCACATTTGTGTGGTCTCTCTCCAGTGTGGATCCTCTCATGCATTTTCAAGCCTTGTAACTGACCGAATCTCTTGCCGCAGTGTGAACACTCGTACGGTCTCTCTCCAGTGTGAACCACCTGGTGCAGTTTCAATTCTCCAGCTCTGATAAAACTCTTCCCGCACTCCGAGCACACAAACGCTTTCACCCCAGTGTGCATCTTCCGATGTGCATTTAAAAAGCACTGCTGTGTGAAACTCTTCCCACACTCAGGGCATGAATAAGGCTTCTCGTTTGTATGAACTCTAAGATGGTACTTCAGATCTGAAGGCCTCAAAAATGTCTTGCCGCATTGATCACATTTGTGTGGTCTCTCTCCATTGTGGATCCTAAAGTGTTGTCGAAAGTTAGATAATCGCCTGAAACTCTTCGCACACTGAGCACATGTGAATAGTTTCTCTCCAGTGTGGATCATCTCATGTGCTTTCAGGCATTCTGACCTACCAAATGTCTTGTCACAATATGAACACTTGTAAGGTTTCTCTACAGTGTGAATCACCTGGTGTTGTCTTAAAATTGACATATGTGCAAAACTATTTCCACACACAGAGCATGAATAACATTTCTCCTTTTTAGGAGCGATACGATGGACATTCGTGGCTTCATTCGGTTCTTCACTTTTCTTCATCGGCTCTGAAACGAATAAGAAAAAAAGTTACATTTTAGGGATGCAAATTATTAATCAATGATTGATTTTGACCCTTTTAATTGATAAAACCCATTTTAATTTAATTTTCCTTTTTTTTTTCTTGACATTACGTGTGGGGGATGCTTTAAACCTTAAAGGGGTTGTCCACAGTAGGGCTGCAACAATGAATCGATTAAATCGATAAAAATCGATTACTAAAAGCGTTGGCAACGAATTTGTTGAGGCGCGCGACACGGGGACGTTTGATTATAAAAAAAAAAACACAAGTTGAGTGCGGAGCGGAGTGAACACGGTCTCTCGCGCGCACTGATACAGAGTTCAGCGCCTCAAAGACAGGGATGAGGAGGAAGGGAGTTTAACAGCAGGGTAAATCACTAAAGAATCCTACTTTAGTTTCGTTTAACACCAGGACTGTAAAGTCCCTGGTGTTTTACTCATTATCCAGCTTGACAAGCATGAAGTTAGCGTTAGCTTGTTTACCATTAGAGCGGCAACTGAACAATTCAAACTGAGCTTTGACGTGGCTGGCGTCAAAAAAAGAAAAGGGAGAAAAAGAAAAAATGGAATAAATATATATTTTTTATTATAGGTGGGCATAGATTAATTTTTTATTCTAGATTAATCTCACTGTAATCTTGGAATTAATCTAAATTAAAATGGCTCATTTGAATATGTGTGCTACCCAAATAATGACTAAAAGTGAGTCTTTGAGAACGGGTTTCTCAAGCCAGGTGGCGCATGAGACCAGGGGCTCATCTCCTGTTTCCAAAATGCATCACAAACTGCTTGAGAAACTGTTCTACTATGATAATTGATGATGAAAATAAATGATGTTCAATAAGATGTACTTGTGTTTACTAACCGTTTATTCAGTTAAACATGAATGTTGAACTGTAGGCCTACATAAGCTCCAAAGAGCGATTTTTGATGACCTTAATCTGACTAAAGTCATAACTGAACTAAACAGAAATGGAATTAAGACGTGTGGAGTATGCAGATATATTAAGGCACGGTCACACTGGACTTTTCTCCCCATAGACTTCCATTCATACGCACGCGAATGCGTCAGACCGGAAATGCAAGGTCATGCGTTGAGTTTCACATTTGGTTGCGGTGCAAAGTTCAAGCTTGGTGAACTCTGACCTGCGAAATCGCATCACTTGACTGCGTGAGAACAATCCAGGATCAAAACATGACCTCTCTGAACAGAAATTTAAAACATGGAGCAATCGCTCGCTTTTTTAATGCCTATTCATCTTGTTTAATCCCGCCCCTTTTCACAGCGCCGTATGACAGAATTTCGCAAGCTCAAACTCTAGTGTGACTGCGGCTTTACTATTACACTAATTAAACACACTAATCAATGTCTTCAAGATCACTAGAAAGCTACAGGCAGGTGTGTTTGATTACACCGGCCCTCCAGGATTAAGTTTGCCCATCCCTGAGCTAGATTCTTAATGATGATGGGTTTACAAAGAATCGTCATTTGTGCATGCAACAAGCCAGAGGAATGAAGGATCTTTATAAAATTCACAGTCGAAAGACTGTTTAGTTATCCTAAATAATACAACCTGGAAGGGCTAAATATATTTAGATGATCCACTTACTGTGATAGAATTTCTTGTGTTTTCGTAGAGCAGACGCATTTGTGAAACTCTTCCCACAATCAGTGCAGTGATACGGTTTCTCTCCAGTGTGAATCCTCTCGTGTGATCTCAGGTATACTGACTGACTGAATCTCTTGTCGCAGTGTGAACACTTATAGGGTTTCTCTCCAGTGTGGATCCTCATGTGACTCTTCAGAGAGTATTTGTGCTTGAAGCTTTTTCCACACTGAGTGCAGGTCACACTTTTCATTAAAATATCATCTTCAGTCTCTGATCGAGTTTCTTCTTCATTTTTGACATGATGTTTCTCCCTATCTTCACTCAGTTCTTCACTCTCCTCCTTCACCATCACATCTGAAAAATTATGTAAATAAGTTATGAAGGCGTGGGTTTTCTGATGGATGTCCACTCCAGAATGGAGTAACACTTATAATTTCTCATGTCGTTATGATTATTAATGAAGTTGAATGTTTAAGAGCCTAGATCAGGGGTGTCCAAACTCAGTCCTGGAGGGCCGGTGTCCTGCATAGTTTAGCTCCAACTTCCTTCAACACACCTGCCTGGAAGTTTCTAGTATATCTAGAAAAGAGCTTGAGTAGCTGGTTCAGCTGTGTTTAATTGGGGTTGGAACTAAAATATGCAGGGCACCGGCCCTCCAGGACCGAGTTTGGACACCCCTGGCCTAGATCATATGATGACCTTGGTGTCATCCCTCTTCAGAGTAAAACTGGAATAATATGTGTGTAATTGCTTTTCTGTATGCCAAATGATTTGTTTCCTCAGGATCGACCCAGCCAGGGGTGCGTTTCCCAAACAACGGCGTAACTCGCGACTGAACTATCATAGTGCGATGCATCGTTTGGGGAAAGAACGATGTAGTGATGGGTGTTTCCCAAAACCCCTAGTTTCTCTGTCGCAGATCCATCGCTTGAACCACGTTAGTTATAACGTAAAACGCCCATAATGATGCTCTAAAGGGGTGGAGTAACTTCTTTAGAGAACAACCCCATCATTTCTTTGTGCAAATTATATTGTTTTACACAAACACGCATTTAAAATAAAATCCAATATTAGTTTTGGTAAAAACATGCACTCGCTTTCCATATTAAATAAAATAAATGTAAATGGCACATATAGGGCCTGTGTTTGCTTTACTAATATTATTGAGAAGTTGAACATTACATATTCTATTCTAAAACATAAAATCACTTACAAAAGCCAACACTATTCTAATATCATATATAAATCATATAAATAAATAAATAATGAGGCGATTTATTATAAATATATTTACTTTAATAATAATATTAATGATGATGATTATTATTATTATTTAGGATATTGTTTATTTATTTAAAAAAAATTACAATTTGACACATGCAAACCACAGCAGAAAGTTCTAACCAACAGGCCCATGTCATATACAGCAGAGAAACTTAATAAATAACCCACTATAAAATAAAAGAATTAACGTGTGCTATGTTTTTTATTTTCACAGGCTTTGGAGACGTAACATAATTTCCGCTTTTAAATATACCTATAGTTTTCGCCATGAGGCTGTGTTCAAAATGATATCAATGTTTTCAAAGTGCACTGCGAAGGGAGCACAATTGTAAACATGAAGATCGCTAAAACTGAACTGTAAAAATACTTTGAAAGCAAATTACACCTAAGAGAGATTAACTTAATGATTTTTTTTATTATTAATAATTCCAACTTTGAATGTTAGAATGTTCTAAATGAATAGGGCATAGGGGGGATAAGTGGGAATAGAACACAGCCAGGAACTATGCTTCTAACTACAGCTCCAGAGGTGTCGTTTCAAGGGCTCAAGTTTGCGACGCAGTTTGCGAATGTTCGTTGGAGCGATGGATTTGGGAAACAGCAAATCAAAGAACTATGTTTGTAACGACGGAACTTGCGACCTTAGTTGGCTAACGATGGTTTTGGGAAACGCACCCCAGGTCAGAGGTCACGGAGATCTCGAGTAGACCTGTGCTGCGTCCCAATTCGCATACTTATACTACGACCTAAAAGCATGTACTTTTTTGTGGAGGAAAAATATATACTTTTGAGTGAGTAACAGAAAAGTATGCAAGCTTTGGGACATACTACTTCCTCGTTACACAGATCGTTGTGTTGCTTAGTTAGAGCCCTGTCAATCATCCACATTTCTGTCGTATTTAATTTCATATCTTATTAGAGAAGCAGCAGCAGGATAATCTCCCATTCACGAGTCTTTTATGCAGAGAAATCTCCTCGGTAATGTCCAAACACGTCTTTATATAAGTTCAGTATTGTTGTTGCAGATGAAATATAACACAGACAACGCTATTTAAATATTCTCCAGTGGGCTAGATATTAATTAACAGACATACAAACATCTTTACCGAAGCCTCTCTGCTTGACGGTTGGTCCATCATGTTTGTAGTTTGTTTACACTTTTCACCCACGTTTTGTAGTTCTAATCGAATTCACGTCCAACGCGCAATGTACTGTGGGCAATATCAGCGGTTAGAGTATGGACGCTTCTACACTTAAATTGCTGACCGGAAATAGTAAACCATCCGGGAATTTTGGCATACTCTTTTCAACATACTACGATTTGGGACATACTAATTCTATTTTCACATACTATTTAGGACGGATAGTATGCGGATTGGGACGCAGCACTGGACTCATGAAGAATCAGAAACAACAGTTTCCTGAGTCATTTGCCGTTTTGTGGTAAATCTTTTAAAGTTCATTCCTTTATATGTAAGCTGCCAGTTTGGATGTTGATTGTACCAGTTTTTAACCAGTTTTGATAAGACGGCTGAGAGTACACGACACAGCCTTGAGAAAGTACAGATTGTACTGTGATGTGTGTTTGTGTTCTATTCCTTTGTGGATCATTTCACAGGTCTGGGGTCAGCTCTGAACAGCCTAGTGGCTGATGTTTGCATGCTTGAGATATCATTCAGAATTGAACGCACACACATATGGGAAATTTCTTAGTCTATCTGTGCTTTAACCAATCAGGTTTAAACAGCTATATGTATGACGCAGGTAATGACGTTATGTAAGAGTATTATTGTAGATGTTTTGAGATTGTAAGTAGAGCCGTCTGTGAACTCATTTGCGAGTGTTGAAGCTGGCGGCTGATGAAACTGCAAACTGTCTTCAGTAAACTTTCTAATTCAATCTTTGACTCTGGCTCTTCTTCATTTGACAGACTGGTCAGTTTTGGGTCAAAACTGTTGGTCCCTCTACAATTAATTTTAAGGGGTTGCTTTGTAACAATTTGTTAACAGCAGATGGCGCTCTAGCAGGATTCAACAGAGCAAACGAACAGATCCATGCAAACTGTGAATTATGCTTAGGACATGAGTGCAAATAAAAGATTTGTATCTCTCTCTCTCTCTCTCTCTCTATATATATATATATATATATATATATATATATATATATATATATATATATATATATACATATATATATATATATATAATATATATATATATATATATATATATATATATATTTATACACAGTTGAAGTCAGAATTATTAGCCGTCTGAATTATTAGCCCCCGTTTATTTTTTCCTTGTTTTCTGTTTAACAGAGAGATTTTTAACACATTTCTAAACATATTAGTTTTATTAACTCATCTCTAATAACTGATTTCTTTTATCTTTGCCATGATGACAGTAAATAATATTTTACTAGACATTTTTCAAGACACTTCTATACAGCTTAAAGTGACATTTAAAGGCTTAACTGGGTTAATTAGGTTAACTAGGCAGGTTAGGGTAATTAGGCAAGTTATTGTATAATGATGGTTTGTTCTGTAGACTATCGAAAAAAAAATTAGCCTAAAGGGGCTAATAATTTTGTCCTTAAAATGGCGTTTAAAAAATTACAAACTGCTTTTATTCTAGCCGAAATAAAACAAATAAGACTTTCACCAGAAGAAAAAATATTATCAGACATACTGTGAAAATTTCTTTGCTGTGTTAAACATCATTTGGGAAATATTTAAAAAAAGAGAAAAAAATTCAAAGGGGGGTGAATAATTCTGACTTCAACTGTATATATTATATGTATGTATACATACTTATATATAATAACCACCAATTGCACTGCAGAGCATACATGGATTGGAGATTTTGGGTGAGACCTAGACACTGCTGCGCGTGGTGGCTTAACTCGTCATTTTTCTGTGATGTTTCAAAGAGATGGAAAGTAAATAAACAGCAGGCGGATATGATGCAAGTAAAGGCGACTTACGTCTGTGTGCATGCACAGTAAATAAACAAAAGTGTTTATAGCCATTTTAGTGAGAATGACCATTTTTTTCGTAAAGAATTAAAAACTATAATGTGGACGCCATTTTAAGACGCAAACACCATATTTCAAATTCATCTGGATTAGTGTAGATGTAGCCTGACAAGACTGACAGCGATCCAAAGCCTCTAGGACCCAACACATAAACAAATTTAGATGTTTTAGCCAATTCTTGAATGCTCAAACTTTGATTTGA
Source organism: Danio kyathit (assembly GCA_903798195.1). Classification (NCBI taxonomy): domain Eukaryota; kingdom Metazoa; phylum Chordata; class Actinopteri; order Cypriniformes; family Danionidae; genus Danio; species Danio kyathit. The sequence continues at coordinate 4,511,367 of LR812540.1, read as the reverse complement.
TTTATTTATTTTCGAACAGAAATATTATACATAAAATATCTTTAACAAACAAACAAACAAAAAATACATTTTTAACATGGTCGAAAATGGAGCGGGATGAAGCACAAGCTTATTATTTTCCCACCCCATTACCACATACATCAGGGGTGCTCAACCCTATTCCAGGAGATCGACTTTCCTGCAGTTTTCAGTTGCAGCACATATCAAGCACACCTGTCTGTAATTATCAAGTGCTCCTCAGCTTCTAATTAATTGGTTCAGGTGTGTTTGATCAGGGTAGGAGCTGAAAGCCACGGTCATACATAGACTTCCATTCATACGCACGCGAATGCGTCAGACCGGAAACGCAGGGTCATGCGTCAGATTTCGCAGGTTGCTGCGGTGCAAAGTTCAAACTTGGTGAACTCTGACCTGCGAAATCGCATCACTTGACTGCGTGAGACCAATCCAGGATCAAAACATGACCTCTCTGAACAGAAATTTAAAACATGGAGCAATCGCTCGCTTTTTTTAATGTCTAATCATCTTGTTTAATCCCGCCCCTTTTCACAGCACCGTACGACAGAATTTCGCAAGCTCAAACTCTAGTGAGACTTCGGATGAAATCTGCAGGAAGGTCGATCGCCAGGAGCAGGGTTGGTCACCCATGACATACATCATTTGCCTATTACCTAAACTTATTTCTTCTTTTACTTATCTCTTCTTTTTACATGAGACATATTTTATCGTTTTGGCATCTTTGATAAATTATATGTTTGATTCCATTTGTACATTTACATTTTATACCATAGACCCCAAAAAAATACATAGTACTGCAAATAGCCATTAAATAAAATTTCGTCACTCATTTTATCCTCTTTCAATCACCTTCATTATATTCCTTTAATAATATATATTTATACAACTTTTTTAATTAATTAAAATCCTGACAATGTTTGAGAATCTGTTCCAGACTGTTCCATACTTTCACACCACATACAGACTAGGGTTGGGCGATGTTGACCAATTTGGCATCGTACGATGTCTAATGTGAACATCGGCGATGGACGATGGTATCGTCGTCGTAGGCGGGGTGGGGGTGGTTGGTGTTAAATATCAATTAATTCATAATTAATTTAATAATTGTAGCCTATCGTTTTCACTACCTGACCCACATGGTCTTTGTTTTACCCATAACCAAACCATAAATAAATAAAGTTATACACAAATTACCACCTGTCAATCACTTTTTTTCCGTGGGACTCTGGCATGAATAAGCGGAGTTATCTGTGTTCTTATAATGGCTTTTTCCCCACAGCTGGTGGCGGAGACCAGACGAGAATTCGTTTGGAGTTCACTGTAATTTGTATTGTGATTAATGATAACTTCCTTATTTTATTATTATTATGAGGAAATAATAACAAGTAATGATGCTAGGGCTCGACCGTTTCAGCGTATGCGCCCGAAATTTTATGCGACCTAAAATATATATTTGAAAGCATTTGTGCTAGTGCATAAATTGTTGCCGTGCGACCTGTTTTCACTGCAAAATCCTCGACACGTGCGCGAATTTAGGAGACATTTATGCAGGATGCATCTTTGCACCTGAAGACGCCAAACGCAGAGCTCAGGAACAGATTAAAACAGTTGTTATGCGATTGTGAACTTGCTGAAGTAAAAAAAGCCCGGAAATGCCTGCCCCGCCTTTGTGCTCTTCCTATTGGCCCACCTCGCTAGAACTGAACGCGAATGGATTGGTTAATATCAGCTGTCAATCACTCAGTCAATGCCTTCTGCCTTTACATGACAGGAGCTGCAACTGCGGAAATGTGAAGCGCTGACAGATTTAGAGAAACCATAATGTTACTAATAATGGCACATTTTATTAGTGATCATGTGCTGAATGTTAATCCACCATTTACACTTTTCCAAGAGTGGAGAAAAGACTTCCAGTGGCTTCAAGTCCGCTATGAAAATGACTAAACCCATTCACTGTAAAGTCTGTGGGACGGGGTTTGCAGGTAACAGCGTTTGCCAATGAATCTACACATTTTAAGCGTGAGAGGTGCTGTATAATCCTCACGATGATGTCAGCCGTGCAAACAGCAGCTATAAGTAAAATATAACACAGCTCATGAAAAGACCGTTATTGCTATTAAGATGACATGCAAATAATAAGTTATATATCAATATACATGTGGGGCGGGGCGATGGATCACGATGCCGGCTCAGCATCGTGAAGTTTATTGGCCATCGGCGATGGACGATAGCATCGTCTATCGGCCCAACCCTAATACAGACATACACAAACTTTTTAAAGTGGTCCTTGTTTTCAACCTCCTAAAATGTTGTTCTTCTCTCAGATTATATCCCCCATGTCTTTCTTCAAAAACTTTTGTATGCATTTCGGAAGTAATTTATTCCTAGCGTTAAACATAAATTGTGCGGTTTTAAATTTAACCAAATCATTGAACTTGAGTATCTTCAATTTAAAAAATAAAGGATTTGCATGCTCTAATTACCCCACATTTTCTATCAGTCTAATTACTTTTTTCTGCATCGTACACAAGGATCGTAAATTAGATTTATATGTATTCCCCCAAATTTCAACACAATAATTCATATATGGCAACATAAGTGTGTTATATAATACATACATTAATTGATTATCCAGGATATATCTAGCTTTATACACTATTGCTACAGTTCTTACTAATTTTGATATCACATTATTTATTTACGGTTTCCAACTAATTTTATGATCCAATACAACACCAAGAAACTTAATTGCATATACGCTTTCTATAACTTCATTATCAATTTGTAAATCTGTATTATGAGTACTTTTTAACTTTACTGATGTCATTGTCTTATTTAAAGTATAACTTATAACACTAAACAAATTAATAATTAATTGGGTGCAGCTGTGCACTTGAATTTTTTTATCCCATCTTACATCACATGCAGTCCTAAATTATTATTGTTCATTATTACCTATGGGCTGTTTTAGTAATTGAAATTACATCCCAATATTAATGACATTATAATATTACACCACGAACATATGTATTTATTAGTTGTGATTCTCATGACTTTAGTTCATAGCCTACCATTCTGAAAGTGAAGCCTCCAAAAAAAAGCCTTGAACTAAAACAGGACAAATATATATAGTTGATGTCTAGACATAATAATTTCATGACGCTAGACACTTCTTTGTTAACACAGCAGCATAATACAGATATATAATACAGTAATAGGTATACAACAACCCTTGGTTGTTCTAGTGTTAAATATTTACAACCTCACTGTTGTTCAGCCTCATTATTGAAGAGTAATGAATAAACACAAACCTATGAGTTCTTCAGTCTCTTCCTGTTTAATTCTGCAGGGTTCTGGATCACTCATCTTCTCACTGTCCTTCAATAAACTCTGTCTTTGCAGATTTCTCTTCTTCCTGATGGTCTGATGCTCGTCTTCACTTGTAGACTGATGGGAATTTTCCAGTGTTTACAGCTGGAGAGAAGGAGGAGGAGCTTAAAAAAAAGTAAACAGAAAAATCTGCATAACTTCCACTGATCGATGAAATATACCATAAGGATAGTTAATGTGGCAATTTGTAGATCTGAAGACATCAGTAGGCTACAATGACTGAAGTAAAAACAGGAACTATAGACATTAAATAAAGAGGATTTCAGCAGCTCGGATAATATTGCAGAGCCTCAGACTATAAACACTCATTAAACAGCCATTTCAGGATCAGATCAGGTCATTTTATACAGAGTGTTTGCAAGATTAACTAATTACTCTGGTTTATTGCTTTAGTTTTAAACCTAGAATTCATACAAATACAGAAAAAACTGACAAATCACAAACTTCTAAAACTAATGAGCACCACAAATCAATAACTTCATATTTTCAGTGTCAAACTTTATATATCTGCCATCATAATTGTCACAGAAACGTACACACATTGAATACATTGAGTATTTGAGAACAAATACTCATATATTGTTTTGGTCAGCAGACACACAGATAGAGGTGAACTCAATGCAGAAACTAGTCGCAGATTGTCGCTTTAATAAACTGTAAAGTGTGTTTTATTGTTGTGTAAACACGAGAAAAAGCGTCAACGACTCACCTCAGCTCTGAAGACTCGACGCTGAATGAACGCGTCAGTGCTGACGTCATCGCGGCGAGGCGGGTGCAACAAAACGCGCCAAACTAATAACGGTTTACAAAACAATTTCTAATGAATACACAAAGTCATCTTAAGTACACATTTTTGTGAATTTATACCCGCATCAGGTTTGGTTTCGGTGTCTCCATAGCGGTGTAAAGATGTTGTACTCTATCATGTGTGAGGTGAAAAACTACCATCAGTAAACAAACGATTTTAACAAAAGACGATTAATGAAAAATGACATTTTAAAAGTGACTACCTGAAACTAATATGATTATATATTACATCGTGTAGTTAGTATCAAGTTTAAGAGACAACAAACAAGTTGAATAAATCTTAGTTTTTCTTAAAAGTGTAGATACTTTTATCTGAACAGGCACAATCTGTAGGCCTATATGCAGAAAATCTTTTAAATGAAAGAATAAATGAGATGAATATGCATTTAGAAAATTCTACATTACTTAAAAAAGCAAGATTTGCATTTTGATGAAATATGAAATAGCTGAAATATCTCCCTCCACATGCCGAGTGTATAATATTTCAATGTGTGAATCTGCAAGTCACATCGCAGGATCTGCAAGGTCCAGTTGTGAGTACAATTAACCAAAAAACAGAAACGCGTGCATAGTTTAATCCTAACAGAGTGAATGATTTTTTTTAAGGCAAGCGTAGACGAGACAAGAATGAGTGTTGTTCAATAGTTTTAGGAGAACTTTGATTAAAGGTTTTGATCCGCTTCAAATGTTGACCACTGTAAACAATGTTATCCTACATCTGATTATTTCATTTCTGTACCTCAATACTGTTAGACTGTCCAGAAAACCCTAAACAACAGTTTATTTCATTAGTATCTTTGCTCTCTTGTGTTAATTTATGCTTGTGATTTGTTTGTATTTTATGCAGATGCACTCCTTACCAATGAAGAATGAAGAACTCTTTCCAAATAGAGACGTTTAACTCGTATCACAAAACATATCTCAGAAATACAAAATACTACAATGTCAGTTTTATCCAGTATCGTGCAGCTCTAACATACATGACTGAGTAATGGTGGCGTGACAAACATTTTCAGGAGTGTCCTCTAAATTTATCCACAAACTACTCATGTTTAAATCCAATTAAATTCATTCACTCAGCAACTTGACATGCTGATCTCAACTTCACCACTGTTTCATCATGACAGAACCGTTGTTGGAAATAATAGTACAAAGGTGAGCGCGTCACATATAAAAGCCTCCGCAACTCATAAATCAGGCTTAAAGAGAAAGGTATAAAATAATCATTCAATTAATGACGACTGTAGAAAGCAAACGCTAAATCCTGGACATTTCAGGAAATGTAGAAATCAATGCAGGTGCATTTGAGTCCTCAAAAACAGACATGTGCAGGAAAATATGGACATATGCTAAACTATCAAATCAGATGTTTTGTGAAAACAAAATGGAGTTTTCCAGAGATGGGAAGTAACGAGGTACAAATACTTCGTTACTGTAGTTAAGTAGATTTTTCTGGTATCAGAACTTTACTCCACTACTTATTTTTCTGACAACTCTTTACTTTCTACTCCTTATATTTTTTAACCACGCTCGTTACGTTCGTTTTCATGTGTTCGGTGGCGCAATCTATATTATTATTTTTTGGTCATTGCGCAATTTGAACGCCTTTTTGATGCAATCAATCTATTTTTTGTCATTGTGCGCCTGCGTGCTGCAGTGCGCGGCTTTTTTAACCAACGCACCTTATGTAGGCTAGTTTATGAAGGTTACCATGAGAAAGGCTACGATGACTACGCAGGTGAGACAGAGATGAGTCAGCTAGTGAAGTTCTGTGCAGGTAAACCTCACTCCTCTGACCGCTTATGCTGCGTTCACACCAGACGTGGAAGAAGCATCAAGCGCGAGTGATTTACATGTAAAGTCAATGTAAACGCGCAAATAGACATCCAGCGGTGCGAATGACGTAAATTGTGCGAATGGCAGCATGCGAATTGAGCGTTTTGCGCGTATGACGCGCTTAACGAGCAAATCGCGCGAATCACTCGAGTTCAAAAGTCTGAACTTCTGCGGACATTCGCGCCGTGATAACCAATCAGGAGCTTGCTCTTGTGGGGGCAGGTAGCACCTGTTGTTGGTGTACCGGGGGAAATCCTCCAGCCGACATAGACAACAGTTCATCAAACTGGGCTCGGCTCAGTCAGAAGCACCGCTGAAAGTTTCCGTCATCCAGATTAAGTTTCTGGAGCATTCCGTGTCTGGTGTGAACACAGCATCAAGGTGCTGTAGCGACAGACGCTAGAGGCCATGGTCTTTAGATTCTTTGTAAAAGCAACCGACTCCCATACGTAGATTCCCCAGTTCGATCCCAGCTCGAAGCGTGTTGGGTGGTGTAGGACTGGCGGGGTTACATTGGTGCCGTGACCCGGATGTGAGTGAGGGTTTAGGGAGTTTAGTGTAATGGAGGCCAGCTAGTGAAGTGCTGTGCAGGTAAACCTCACTCCTCTGACCTCTAAAAGGGGCTCTAGCGACAGACACTAGAGGCCATGGTCTGTAGTCTCCTTGTTAGAGCAACCGACTCCCATACGAAGAGTCGCCGGGGTTACACTTGTACAACAAACTGAACGTTATTTACAACTTTATTACCTGCTATTCACAGTCTATACAGGTTCTGTTCACTACATCATTTGCATGCATGCGCACAATACATCATTACATTAAGACAAAAATTATATTTTGGGGGCAATTACACCTTATATATACAGTATGTGTCACTTTTAACACCATTTGGAGGTGTTCACATAGCTGAGCAACGTAGCTAAAACAATGTGAAGACTTGTGCGACCGCCTTTATGCTTCTCTCCTGACCTTGAAAATATAATTGGCTGAATTGTAGAGATGCTGGATTAAGATTGTGTGGGTGGTCAAATCGAGGTTGTGATCTTTTTTTTCGATTAATCCTGCAGCCCTACAGTTAAACACTTTGTGCCAGTTTTTCAATGTGTCAGTGGGATAGGACATGTGTGTGTCAAACATTTATGGTGAATTACATTTGTTTAGGTTGGTTATATATTTGAAAAAAGTCAGAAACTGTTCACTTTAGCGATGACGAGGCTCCATTAAAACAGCACGAGGATGCAGTCTGACGGTAAGGTTAAATGACTCGTAGCAGTTGTTTTCCATCCTATAAGATCGCATAAAAAAAAAAAAATTAGTCCAGAAGGTGGCGCTGATCGCAGTATTAGTTCAAAGACATTAAAAGCAAGTAAAGCTATCATTTCAAAGCTGTCCGAATGTGACTGTTTACACGCATCAGCTGCCGACCGAAAGTTCTTAGCATTCTCCTTGCGCGTACACGCAAAGCATAATGGGTAATTTTGCGTTCTAAGAAAAAGGTTTATAGCACATGTGTTTGGACTGTTTAAGAAACCAGATGATATGCAGATGTTTCCTACCTAATGAAACTAAAACAAGTAATGGGTTCTTTTTACTGAAGTAAATTTTTGAGGCTGTGCTTCTTTACTTGAGTACAAAAGTGTAGTCAGTACTTCAACTTTTACCAGAGTCGTTTTACTTCTACTTGAGTAAAGGATGTGTGTACTTTTGCCATCTCTAGAGTTTTCTGGGAGGTAAATTCTGTTGATGTGTAAACATCTTTACTAACCGAGAACATGACTAAGGCCTCTCCACTGCATGAACTCTAAGATGGCTCTTCAGCTCTGAAGGCCTCAAAAATGTTTTGCCGCATTGATCACATTTGTGTGTTTTCTCTCTATTGTGGATCAGCATGTGTGATTTAAGGTGTGCTAACTGTTTAAAGTTCTTCTCACACTGAGTACATGTGAATGGTTTCTCTCCAGTGTGAATCCGCTCATGCGATTTCAGAATTTGTAAATGACCGAATCTCTTGTCGCAGTGTAAACACTTGTAAGGTTTCTCTCCACTGTGAGTCCTCTGGTGTCGTTTTAAGTCTCCAACTCTAATAAATGTCTTCTCACACTCAATGCAGGCATGCTTTTTCACACCTATGTGGATCATCTGGTGTCGGTTCAAGTCTCCAACTCGAATAAAACTCTTTCCACACTCAGAGCATGAATAAGGCTTCTCGTTTGTATGAAGTCTAAGATGGATCTTCAGCTGTGAAGACCTCAAGAATGTTTTGCCACAGTGATCACACTTGTGTTTTTTCTCTCCAGTGTGGATCAGCATGTGTGAATTAAGGTTTGCCAACTGTGTAAAACTCTTTCCACACTGAGTACATGTGAAAGTTTCCTTTCCAGTGTGAATCCTCTCATGTGCGTTCCGGCATTCTGACCTACTAAATCTCTTGTCGCAGTGTGAACACTTGTACGGTTTCTCTCCAGTGTGAATCCTCTGGTGCAGTTTCAAGTCTTCAGCTCTAAGAAAAGTCTTCTCACACCCAAAGCAGACAAACTCTTTCACACCAGTGTGGATCATCTGATGTTTTCTTAAACTTTGTTTATATTTAAATCTCATTGTACATAACGAACATGAATAAGGCTTCTCGTTTGTATGAACTCTAAGATGGTTCTTCAGTGTTGCAAGCCTTGTAAATGTTTTGCCGCATTGATCACATGTGTTCGGCTTCTCTCCAGTGTGGATCTTCTGATGTCCTCTTAAATGCGACAGTTGTTTAAAACTCTTCCCACACCGAGCACATGTGTGCGGTTTCTCTCCAGTGTGAATCATCTGATGTTGTTTTAAATTAGACTGACTATAAAAACTCTTTCCACACAAAGAGCATGGATTGGCCTTCTTGGCCTCACTCAGTTCTTCGCTCTCCTCCTGTTTCACAACCAGGTCTGAAAATAAATGAAGAAAAAAAGTTACATTAGGAAAGAAATGTGAAGTAGGGACGCACACATCTCAAAAAATGTAACGCGTAGCGCAAGCTCTATGATTGGTCGGCTTGGTAGCGCTGACAAGTGTGGGCGGAGGTGAGAGCCGCGCGCCCAATGTAGCGAGTGTTTACAAGTGTGGAGTCGCGTGAAGGAGCTCCAGATGGAGACTGTTGTTTTGTGTTGACCTTATGATTAAAGTTGTTGCATGTCGGCCGGTTCCCGCCTCAAAATGAGTGAATTTGAGCCACTTGTACATTAAGAAAGCGTTCAGAAAAAACAAAACACCAGCGGAGAAACTCGACACAGAGAAACATAGGCTGCGCCCGAAACCGCATACTTCCATACTATACAGTACGCTAAAATCAGTATGCGAGCCGAGTAGTAATTGCGGTTTCGGACGCAGCCATAAACACCTACTGCCAGCTAGCGTTTCAGAAGTGTTATTGCAGAGCAACAGAAACAGCGCGCAGAAGCATAAATGCACAGCTACGCGCAAAGCTTGCACCGTGGGTCACGCCGATCACTTGACGCAGAAGTATAAACCAGGCTTAAGGCCACCGCCAAAAGACCCCAGAGAGACTCTAGAAGATTACAGACCAGAGCAGGCGGGGACCCAAACTAAATGAGTTAATCGCACAGCTCAGACATTCCCATCTCGATACCTTTGTTTCTTTTCCGCTGAGAGTCTAGTTAAATTTAGTGTGCCGCAAATAGGGATGCAACGATTATAGATTTTGGTTGTACGATTATAGTCTGAGAAATAATCCCGGTTATCACGATTATTATGCATTATTATTTTCAAAACACGACTAGTTTAGAAAATCAGATGAAAACTCCTTATATTTTTAAAGTGTTGTTTATTGCTGCTCAGTAACCAAATAATAAAGCACATACTAATATTAAAAACAAACAATAGTTCAATTTTTCTCTTTGTGCTTAAAAATAAGTGACATTTTTGACATTTAAACATAAATCATTTTTACGCTGTAAATAAATGACAGAACAATGAGTAAATAAATAAAAATAAGAAAAAAAAAAAATAGTATTTGTCTAATGCAAGGCTCGAAATTAAGTTTTTTACTTGGTAGCACCGGTGCTCCCAACTTTAAATATTTAGGAGCACCAGAAAAAATTTAGGAGCACCCACCAAAAATGAATGAGCACCACTGCATATTGTATATTAACAGATTTATTGTATTTGAAAACAACATCAATCAGGACTAACAAAAAACAGAAACTAAGTAATTCTATTATGACTTATTGATATTTGTGCAATAATTCCAAAATGAATGTCTAATATTTATAAAATATTAATGATGACAATAATACTAACAATGTATTGCATTTTTCAATATCATGCTGCCTTGAATGTCCTTAAATGTGCTGAGTTATCTGCTATAAAAAGTCCAACTGTTACATTGACATAAATGTATGGTTTGCGTCAAGCAAAAATGAAGCATTGCAGTTAGAAATTTACATTTTGCACTATTGTTTTTATAGGTATATACTATACCAGGGCTATTCAATTGGCCCGGCCCCCGAGGCAATTTCTTCCGGCCCTCCAAATAGTGTGACCAAGACATCAAGAATAAATTTAGTTCAGTCAAAAAACGGCCGCAATAGTTATGAAGTGACGTGCGTCTGTTGAATACAGCACAAGCTGTGCAGAACGTGAGTCACCTGACAGTGGCGAGTGGTGAGAGCAGCCGAATACATTTAAATATGTTTGTAGAAAAGGTCTATTGTACAATGCACTGATATCGTTATTAGGGATGCATCGATTAACCGATTTCACTATTAACTGCGCTTTAATTCGTCACGGTTAATTAATCGTAAAGGCTTCTCTAAGCCGCATTTCTGCATTTCTGTTCTGCCACACGAAACGAAACTGCTGAACAAAGTTAAGCCAAGTTGCCAACTGGCGCTAGTTTAAAGTTCCAAGCTTGTCCACCGAAGCTAATACGCACGCACACTGTAATAACTATAGCCGCGGGCCGTTCCCATATCACGTCTTTCTAGCACGCAAGTTTGTTATGTCATAAGAATATATGCCAATATGCGGGCACAAGCGGAGCAACGCGCTCGCGGCTGTCTGGGCGCACGCAGTAGAAAACATCTCATGATGTAGTGGTGAGAGTTGTGCTTAGCTTTCAGTGCAATGTAAACAAAAGACATGTTAGACGAATTATTATTAAAATGATTATGTATGTATGAACGCAGATGATAACAACAGTTAATCTAAATATTGGCGCCGACCTTCATAACCACTTTTGTAATATTATTATTTTCTCCCTTTCCTCTTTATAAACACACACATAATTGTGTAGCCTTATAAGCACAGAAAAACCTACAGCATAGAAACTATTACTAATGAAATTGGCTTTTAAAGGTTTTTTAATATTAGTTAGGGATGTCCAGATCTAAATCTAGCTAATATAAAGCTTAAATTTACATTAGACGTGATAACTGTGAAACGCTGGTTATTCTTCACACTATATAATCGTACAACCAAAATCTATAATTGTTGCATCCATAATTGTTATGCAGTTCAAAACATGACATATGAACGTATCTGAATGTAGAAGAAGCCTGCTTAAGCAATACACTGATTTTGTTGTGCTGTGAAATACAACATTTGAATGTTTGTTAAAAAAACTTATTGTACAATGCAGTGATATTATATAGTTTCAAAATACAATATATTAACATTTTAATGTAGACAAATACAGCGGGTGTCTTAAGGAGTAAAAATACAACATATGGGCTCTTATATGCAGTTGTGTCATCACTTATATTGCAAGTCATGTCTCTCCGGCCCTTCGTTTGGGATGCTTTTCATGAACTGGCCCCCGTGACAAACTAATTGAATAGCCCTGTAATATACCATTATCCCTATTGTATAGTCTTTGCACAGTTGGCGCAGTTTTGTTCTGTGCAGAAACCTTAATTAACCGTGACAAATTAAAGCGCGGTTAATAGTGAAATCGGTTAATCGTTGCATCCCTAGACACAAAACCAGTAGTCAAACACAACTAGCCATTTTGCCGCAACAGAACTTGACCGACTCCAAGCCTCACGAGGACTACATCGGACTACATCTGAACTGGTGTAAACTAAATGCAACCCTAAAGAGACCTAAAGGGTTAAATTGATTATTATTGGTTGGCTTTGTCTTACAAAAATCTGAGGTTTTAAAACTCTTATTGTTCTTCCTTTACTCTTATTTACAACATGTATGAATGTGCGTTTGTGTTAGTTTCTGTTAGATTAGTCAATAAAGTGTCATTTTGTATAAAGAAAGGTGCCTGTGCATGTTTATGAATCTAATGTCTTAAACTTCGAACTTGCTACCCTGCTTAAACATAAATGGGTTTTTATTTTGATAGCAATAGCCGTAATTAAAGTCAACTGTCCTTTCGAATGATCGATTGACGATTCGTTTGTTTGGATTTAAAGAGTCGATTCTTTTGAAGCCCCATTCAAATGAATCTTCAACTCCCTTTGAGCTAATTCGCTACACAGTTCATAAAGTTAATGATGTTTTAAGTTTAATTATTGCTGTTATTAAGTCAAAAGTGATTCTAGGGTTCATCAGGGTGACTTGTACTGAGCTGAACCACTTAGTGGAAACGAGGCATTAGTCTTTGAGACTTCACTGATCTTTTATAAACACAAAGAGCTCATCACACTGCAAAGAAAAACATGAAACTGCTTTAACTGCTTTAAAACATGAGACTCCTTTAAATATGTCATCAACTCCACAATTGTAACAAATAACACGCCCGGGAAGGGCTGAATCTGTAGATGATCTACTTACTGTGATAGATTTTTCTGTGTTTTCGTAGAGAAGACGATTGCATGAAACTCTTCCCACAATCAGTGCAGTGATACGGTTTCTCTCCAGTGTGAGTCTTCATATGACTCCTCAGAATGTTTTTGTTCTTGAAACTCTTTCCACACTCAGTGCAGGTCAAACCTTTACAGCTGGTATTTTCATCAAAATACTTTGTTCAATCTGTGACTGAGTGTTTTCTTCAGTTTTGACATGATGTTTCTCCTCATCTTCACTTAGTTCTTCAGTCTCCTCCTTCACCATCACACCTGAAAATTAAGTAAATAAGTTCATTTTAAGAGGCTAGTTGTTAACAGTTTGATGCTTTATCAGGGCTCAACAGTGTGAGCATTTCACTTACATTTACAACTAAAAATAGATGTGTGCGAACTGTAAAATAGTGTGTGAATATATCAGGTCTATTATAAAACACGGAGCACTTTCAAGTTTCTTGGAGTACACATCGCTGAGGATCTGACATGGACTGCCCACACAGATGCAGTGCTGAGGAAGGCACAACAACGCCTCTTCTTCCTCAGGCGTCTCAGGAGGTTTGGAATGAGCCCCCACATCCTCCGCTTGTTCTACACCTGCACTGTGGAGAGCATCCTGACTGCCTGCATCACCACCTGGTACGGAAACAGCACCAGCAGCAATCGCAAAGGTCTACATAGGATCGTGCGAACTGCTGGACGCGTAGTAGGAGGTGAGCTTCCCTCCCTCCAGGACATCTATACCAGGAGGTGCATGAGGAAAGCCAAGAGAATCATCAGCGACTCCAGCCACCCAAGCCATAGACTTTTCTCTCTGTTACCCTCAGGCAGACGGTTCCGCAGCATCCGGTCACGCACCAGCCGACTGAAGGAAAGTTTCTTCCCTCAGACTATCAGGCTGATGAACACTTAACACACCCCACACAAACTCTTCCATACCCCGCACTGCACACCATCAAGATGTAGCATGCACTGCACTTTAACAAATCCATACTTAAAACAACACTGCCTACGTATCGCTGTCAACAATGCCAATTTTACATTGTCTTGTTTTTTTTGTGAGTATGTTGTTGTATATTGCACTGTCTGTATTTTGCACTGTCTGTATTTTGCACTGTCTGGAGCCAGCACCTAAGCTTTTCACTCATCATAGCACACGTGCTGCTGAGGATGTGACAATGAAAGTGATTTGATTTGATTGATTTGATAAAAGAAAATCCAGTCCATCCACTCACATTTTTCACATAAGACATGAGAGTCTGCTAAACATCCCACACATTTATTAGCCTGCACAAGAGCAGTGTGTTGCGGGATTGACCAAAGCATAAGGTGACCCAAATGCGCTGTCAACTAGCTAGGTTTTGAACAAAATAGCATTTCAATTTTCAGACACAAGAGTCTGATTATAAAATACAAATACTTTGTGTTAGCGAAGCTTTCCTAAACATCAGCACATCATGAAAAAAATCAGACACTGGTTTAAAACAACCACCTCTGTGTTCAAGCAGCATTACGCCTGTTTCACAACGCAAGCGTCAGCAGCGCGCGAGCAGAGCGTGTTTTTTCGGCATCCATGTTAACAGATTAGAGCTTTCATACCGCACGCAGAAGCAGCACGTCAGCGCGAGGCGTGAGCGTCGCTGAAGCAGCAGTGCCGCGATAGTTTCGGCGCTGTGTCTATTTTTGCTGCTCTGCTCAATTAAAGTGACAGTGCATAATGACCAAAACACATTGAATGACAGTAAAAAACAGCAATTTTACCCAATAAATGCGTCAACAATCTTTCTTTCTTTATTGTCCACAAGTGGAAATTTATCTTTGGCCTCACCTCACAACCACATCACATTACATCACAGAAAAAACAGACAACACAAATACATTCAATGTCATCACATATATCACAATAAAAAACTCTATTTAAAATCCTTTACATACTTAGAACCCAGTATTTAAAAGTCTAATGGCAGTCAATACAAAGGACATTTGATACACATTTGTCTTTACTTGAGGTTGCCTAAAACGTCTTTTTGATGGCAAGAGCTGAAATTGTACATTTAAGGGATGGGAACAATCTTCAATAATGATGTGTGCTTTCTGTTTAATTGTCATTGAATAGATTTCATTTGGTTGTCTTTGTGCTTTACCTACAATTGCACTGCCGATTTTTACTACTCGACACAGTTTTTGCTTTTCCTTAATTGACAACAGTCCATACCATGCAATCATGTTAAAGCTCACAACACTTTCAACCAAGTTCTTGTATACCATCTCCAGAACATCTTGACTCACACCAAATTGTTGTAACCTCCTAATGAGATATAATCTCTGCATTGCTTTTTTAAAAATGCACTGTGCATTTGCAGCAAATGTCAATCCACTATCAATAAATGTTCCTAAATATTTAAAACATCCAACTGTCTCTATTTCATGTCCCTCAATGACCAGAAGTTTCAACCCTTCACTAAGAACTAGTTTATTTCTGCTAATTATCATCTCCTTGGTTTTATTCAAATTAATCTCAAGTGAACTCCTTTTACACCAATTTTGAAGCAAATTTATATAATTATAGTACAAGGTATCTCCTTCTGTTCCTGTTTTAGTCAACCGGCCAACAAGTGCCATATCATCAGCATATTTAAATAACTTAAAACCTAATTCCTGGATCTTAAATTCATTTGTGTAAAGAGAAAAAAGTAAGGGTGATAAAATGCTTCCTTGTGGAACTCCTGTATTTACAATCATTGTTTTAGAAACCATATCGTTAACAACTATTCTTTGAGGACGATTTAAAAGGAAATCTTTAATCCACCAAATCAGATCACCATTCACTCCTAAATCAAGTAATCTTTGCAGGAGAGTATCTATCCTAATTAAATTAAAAGCTGAGCTAAAATCTATAAATAAAATCCTAACAAAATTTGTAGTCTGTTGGATATGTTCAGCAGCAAAATCGCACAAAGTTATTGCAGCATCGTCGGTGCCCCTCTTTTCCCTGTAGGCAAACTGTAGGGGGTCCAAATTGTTGACCACTTTGTTCCAGATGTGCGTTGATAATACTCTTTCCATACATTTACCCAAAATAGATGTAAGAGCTATTGGTCTAAAATCTTTTAACTGATTGGCATTAGATATTTTAGGTACTGGAAGAATTTTTGTTTCTTTCCATAAATTTGGAACCACCTTAAAGTCTAACGAAAGTTGAAACAAACGAGTAAATACACTAGATAGTTGAAAAGCACAATCTCTCAACACACGACCTTTAAGCCCATCTGGGCCAGGTGCTAATATCAACCGATTTATATATAGTCAATCAAATTAACTTAAACTATTAAAAACGGCAACAAATATTTATTTAGCAAACCAAATGTAAAAATGTTAGTATCAGTTTTGCTTAAGTTGCTCACAGTGTTGCAGGAGAGGGGAAATAGAAGTGGCCGCTTTAAGACTGCTATTTACGGGAGTTGTAGTCCATAGCGAAGTGTATTGTGGGTACTGCAGTTCGACACGCATGCTGGATGATGTGAGCTCGCTGTGTGCTGCGCAGTTGAAGCAGAGGAATAAAGTTTTATTCGGCTTTGTTTTATGTTTACTCAAGTTATTCCACTCGGGAGCTGTTTGCTCTGTGAACCTGACAACAGGAAAACAAGTAAAAGAAGGGCATGCATTGATTACTTCTGTCCGTCTCATCCTTTGCACGAGCATGAATTACCGAGCCTTTACTCTGCCGCTGGACATCGATGAAGCGGAGAAAGTAACACTAGCTTGATCATGTATAAATATCATAACTATATTGTATAAATATTATTATAACTAGGCCTACAACACTGTGACAATCAAAAACAAAATGACATATCACAGGCGATTGTCTTCTGAGTGCACCAGACATGAATGACACTCCTCATAGAGCGTGAGAAGCAGACAGTGAGGTACGATCTTTATAATTTGTAAAATAAAGACTTGCAGGTTAAGGAAACAGCTAGCATAGGAGGAAGTTGCCGCGGGCCTTGGTGCAGATGAAAAGTAAAAAAAAAATGTATTTATATTAGTGCTGGGCCGTTAACGGCGTTAACGTGCTGCGTTAACGCGAGACTCTTATCGCGCGATAAAAAAAATATCGCCGTTAATCTATTCTCAAAGTTGGGTTGGGAGCTGGGTCTATTCTACGCAAGCTATGATGACTTTCACCTTGATATATTACCGCGGATGTATACCTGACCGGTGAGCCGTCTGCTCTATTGAATCAAATCAGCAGGATGCCTGACTCTAACTGCAGTTTCACTTTTCATTTATTCCTTCGTGACAAACTGGGGTAATATAGACGCAAATACGGAGTAAGGACAGGTGAGAGAGTTATGGAGTTTAATAACGCATGCCAAATGGTAAGAAAAAAAAACTTCCGCATTTCGCGATGTGTGTGTGTGTGTGTGTGTGTGTTTGTGTATGTGTGTGTGCCGTCCTTTCTGACAGCCGCGTGTGGACCTTGTCGGAAAATATGGCGAAAGGTCCTAAAGACCGCGGTGTTTACTTCAATAATGCCACTAAAATCTGCATACTCCACGTCTTAATTCCATTTCTGTTTAGTTCAGTGCTGACTTTAGTCTGATAAGCTCATCAGAATTCGATGTTTGGAGCTTATGTAGGCCTACAGTTCAACATTCATGTTTAACTGAATAAACAGTTAGTAAACACAAGTAAGTAAACACATCTTATTGAACATCATTTATTTTCATCACCAATTATCATAGTAGAACAGTTTCTCAAGCAGTTTGTGATGCATTTTGGAAACATTTTGGAGATGAGACACTGGTCTAATGCGACACCCGGCTTGAGAAACCCGTTCTCAAAGACTTATTATTTGGGTAGCACACATATTCTGAATACCTTCGGCAGAATTCAAATGAGCCATTTTAATCTAGATTAATCTAGATTAATTTTGAAATTAATCTAGATTAAAAAAATTAATCTATGCCCACCTATAATTTATATATATATATATATATATATATATATATATATATATAGAGAGAGAGAGAGAGAGAGAGAGAGATAGGTAACTAGATAGAATAGACAAAAATAGATTGATCAGTACAGCAGCTGCCGAAGAACTGCGTGCTGCAGACGCAGCTGATGTGAAAGGCAAACACCTGCGCGCTGCTTTCGCTTGCAGTGTGAAACAGGCATTAGGCTACAGAGCGGGACGCCAATTTGTGGTGCTCACAAACATTTCGGGTTTCGAGAGATGTTCATTATTTTTCCACCACACAAGTGGATTCTCCTCTCCATTAAATAGATTCTCCCAGAACAGACGAGCATAAAGGCGAACTATAGGCATTAACACAGTGAGGATAATCAGTCTGAATGATCTACCACCATATTACTAACTCTAAATAGAAATGAACAGACATCAGTTTAAAAGATAATTTTTTGCTGCTGATGATTCGACTTTTAAAGCTGGTTAAGAACAGTAGGACGGTGATCCTTTCAACATTCGGACAAATAAAAAGTTCAAGTAGCAAAACATATGAAGAGCGTAAAGCTTCAAAATCTCACTGTTGTTCAGCCTCATTATTGAAGAGTAATGAATAAACACAAACCTATTAGCTCTTCAGTCTCTTCCTGTTTAATTCTGCAGGGTTCTGGATCACTCATCTTCTCACTGTCCTTCAATAAACTCTGTCTTTGCAGATTTCTCTTCTTCCTGATGGTCTGATGCTCGTCTTCACTTGTAGACTGATGGGAATATTCCAGTATTTACAGCTGAACTGAAGGAGGACGTTCAGAAGAAGAAACTGATCAATAAAATAATTATATTACGACAGTCGAATTAGTTTAATGAGGTATAAACAGAAACTATTGACATAAAACTTAATGTCTTCATTGTCAAACGTCACATTTTGCCGCAATAACAGATCTTATTTTGCGATATTATTACCCCAAACGTTAAAAACCGAACACACCAACACAGATAAACAAACACTGAGCTCATATTTCTCTCTCAGAGCTCCTCTCTGCCTGCTGTATTGTTTTGGTCAGCAGACACACAGATAGAGGTGAACTCAATGCAAAAACTAGTCGCAGATTGTCGCTTTAATAAACTGTAAAGTGTGTTTTATTGTTGTGTAAACACGAGAAAAAGCGTCAACGACTCACCTCAGCTCCGGAGACTCGACGCTGAATGAACGCGTCAGTGCTGACGTCATCACAGCGAGGCGGGAGCAAATAGGACCGTGAAAAAGTGGCAAACTAATAACGGTTTACAAAACATTTGCTAATATAGACAAGAAAAGTCATCTTAAGAGCACATTTTCGTGAATTTATGTCTGCTGGTTTGGTTTCTGTGTCTCTTTAGCGGTGTAAAGATGTTTTTAGCAATGTGTGAGGCAAAAAAAAACTACCATCAGTAAACAAACGCTTTTAACAAAGTATTAAAATATGATAACAAAATGTAACATTTAAAAACGGAATACTTGAAACCAGGGCTTCATTTGTGTGGCGGTCCTAGTTTAAATGGCACCCTGGGCGACAGGTGCAATTTTAGGATTTAAATTTTTAGGGGGGCTCAGCTCCTTATAAGGTAATTTTATATATATATATATATATATATATATATATATATATATATATATATATATATATATATATATATATATAGCCTAATATTACATTTATAAGTAGTAATGTAATAGTAATACACTTAAAAAATGTTTGTTTAATTTTAGTTGTATACTAGTATTCGACAGTATTACATAGACAGGCATAGCCTTTTGAGTTATGAATAAGCAAAATAGGCTCAACCCCCGTTTACTGTAGTAAAAACCACTTTCTATATTTAAGTGCATTTTTTGTTTCCATGTATTACACAAACTGCCACTTTTCTAATTAAATGACATACATATAAATATATATTTTAAACTTACAGGCTAATTTACATATTTCACGGTCTGAATGATAATAAATATAGCCTAAAGTTTTTTTTTTAATACTAGACACTTGATGTTTCTATCTCTGTCAGTGAATCAGTGACAGTTAAAGCGAGTACATTCTCTAAGTGGTTCTGTCACTGTGTTTAATTCTTCCTGTGCAAGACTGTATGGTATAGCTAATGCCACACGAACTGTAAAGTGTTTAATATTGGTAGTTCATTTTGAAATAAAAACAGCGAAATGCTTGTTAAGAGTTACATTTTTCGCTGGAGGAAACAGCTGAGCTGATGAGGTGAACGCCGAGAAAACCCGACTGCTCCTCCGTGACATTGGGAAAGAGGTGATACAAGATTATCTGTATCAAAGAAATGCAAATAAGCAGATATTATAACAATTTATCAATAAACACACCTTGTTCTCTCGTTGTCCATGGCTGTGGTTTGCTGTTGATCAAATGAAAAACAAACGACGGGGAGGAGCCAAATTCTGCCGCTGTTTTCACATCAAATTTAAAGAGGACTGAGGCGATAATTTAGTGTACAGTTTATGAGCTAATCGCAAAAGTTTTAGGGGGCTGAGTAGAAATATAGGGGGCCTACAGCCACCCTAAAATAGGCCTAGCAACACCCATGCTGGGCGAACCACCCCATACATACACCCTGCCCCCCCTTAAACTGTTATGTTTATTTCACAATAAATATAACAATTTATATATTTTATTTATTCATTCATTTGGTCCCTTTATTAGTCAAGGGTCGCCACAGCGGAATGAACTGCCAACTTATCTATCATATGTTTCACGCAGTGGATGCCCTTCCAGCCGCAACCCATCTCTGTGCTACCCCCATACACTCTTGCATTCACACACATACACTACGGCCAATTTAGCTCATTCAATTCACCTATACTACATCTTTGGACTTGTGGGGGAAACCGGAGCACCCGGAGGAAACCCACGCGAACACAGGAAGAACATGCAAACATCACACAGAAACGGCAACTGGCCGAGCCGAGGCTCGAACCAGCAACCTTTTTGCTGTGAGGCGATCATGCTACCCGCTGCGCCACAGTGATGCCCCAATTTATTGATATTTATTATAAATAAATACAATTATTATTATTATTAATATTATTATATAATTATTATTCTAAATAAATATCAGAAATCAATCCTAAATGTTACTGGAAAACAATGTAGCCTAACAACTGGAGTGATATGCCAAGATCGCTTACGAAATCTTTTGCATGAATATTAATTATGACAATTCTATAGAATACAAAAAACAAATGTTTTATAGAATTATCTGTTGTCTTAGACCCGACTCATGGCCGAGAATGTTATGCAGTCTAACCTCCCTGACTCTTTAGCCCTCCTTTCGCTTTATAGTCGTGCTTAGTGAAAGTAACATCATCATATTATATAAACTTTAGTTTTGTCGACTTGCAAAACTCGCTGCGTGCGGATACCTCTGCACAAAAGGCTGTTACTCCGGTTTCACGGAGCATGAGAGGCGTGTATTTTATTGGCGTGCATGTAAACAACCGGGAATCACACAGAAGCACGTGAGGCGCATGGGAATGGTTTCACCAGCGTTGTTTTGGTTGCACATAGAGAATGCATGCAAAAGATGCCAAATGTGAATGGCCCATAACGTCTTTATTCTGGAATTGCCACTCTAAATTAATACACTTGCATAAAGTAAATCGTATCTCGATGCTCTTATTACAGAACGTTTTTTTTTTTTTGCACCATCTCCCCCTATACCGCCCCCAGCAAGATGCCGCCCTGGGTGATCACCCACAGGCACGAGCACACATAGGGCTCAACCTGTGCAGTGTACATGCCCTTTTGAGTCCGGGATATAAAGTGCCCTTCCAAAATGAATGGAAGTGCCCCTTCTACCCCCGATCTTCCGTTCGCGATCTCCCCCTTTATCTTCTACTATGCACATGCCCTTTGGAAAGCCTCTGCACGGCCCTGATCGCCTATATTGCCCATGCCTAAATCCGCCACTGCACACCGGATCCAGAACCTATTTTACCAATCCGCCTCCTCAACCACCCTCCTCCCTCGTCTGCTGTTCACTTTCTTCCGCAACTCCTCAACCCTCTTCACTTTTGTCTACAACAACCCGGAGGAAACCCACGCCAGCATGGGGAAACTTCACACAGAAATGCCAACTGACCAAGCTGAAACTCGATCCAGCGACCTTCTTGCTGTAAGGTGTGAGGTGCTGTTTGGTGGCGCAATGTATATTATTTGTCATTGCTCAATTTGAGCACCTTTTCGATGTAATTTATTTTTTGTCGTTGTGCGCCTGTGTGCGCGGCTTTTTTTAACCAACGCACCTTATGTAGGCTAGTGTATGAAGATTACCATGAGAAAGGCTAGGATGACTACACAGATGAGACAGAGATGAGTCAGCTAGTGAAGTGCTGTGCAGGTAAACCTCACTCCTCTGACCTCTAAAGGTGCTCTAGCAACAGACGCTTGAGGCCATGGTCTTTAGCTGCCTTGTTAGAGCAACCGACTTCCACACAAAGAGTCGCCGGTTCAATCCCAGCTCGAAGCAGGTTGGGTGGTGTAGAACCAGCGGGGTTACACTTGTGCAATAAACTGAACGTTATTTACAACTTTATTACCTGTTATTCACAGCCTTTGCAGGTTCTGTTCACTACATCGTTCGCAGGCATGCGCACAATACATCATTACATTCAGACAGAAATGATATTTTTAGGTGAATTATACCTTATAAAATACAACATGTGTCTCTTTTAACACTGTAATGACCACCAGCCTCCCTATCCTTGAGTCGCCTCTAGAGGACAACAGCCTATAAGTTGCCAAGTAATTTTGGGCTTAGCAGCTTTCCATCCAGATCCTCATCAGCGTTGGCTGGTGTGTAACAGGTTGTTTGTGTTACCTCGTGCGCTAAACACAGCAGACTCCAGTTAGAAGAATAATAACGGTTTCCCCTTTTTTACGGCAAAGTGGAACGAGGTACGTTTGTTTTGCGTTTATTTGTTTGTTGGTACTTTGATGTTGTTTATTGAACTATGCTTTGCGTTTGTATCATGAATGTGTTTATATTATGCTTTACGTGTGTTTTTTCCCCCGGTTTGGGTAGTTTTACGGTGAAGTTAACACGGTGACAACAAGTGAAGCATTGTAGTATTTCATAAAGTTTCAAAGGGTTATGGCTTCTGGTCAAATAAATCACCGTGCAAGCATCAGTGAAAACACTGCCTCCTTCTTTGATACCATTGGGGACACTACAAACACCATTTGGAGGTGTCCACGTTGCTAAGCAACATATCTAAAACAATGTGAAGACCTGTGCGACCGGCTTTATGCTTCTCTTCTGACCTTCAAAATATAATTGGCTCAATTATAGAGATGCTGGATTAAGATTGTGTGGGGGGTCGAATCGAGGTTGTGATCTTTTTTCGATTAATCATGCAGCCCTGCTGTTAAATCTAATATTCACGAAACCCTGGAAAAAAACTGATATAATGGGATATGTATGAGAGCGCCTCTTTGAAGACAAAGCAGCTTTAGCCTAATGCAAAAAAAGAAAGAAAATTGTTTGCAGTCAAATACGATAAGTACACACACACTCATACACTACGGCCAATTTAGCTCATTCAATTAATCTATAGATGAATTACCAACCTACGTCACACGGATCCCCGGTTGCAAAAAAAAAAAGACAGGCTGCAATAGCAAACATGTGATGTTGTGTGGTAGGATGCCAAAAAAAAATAGAAATTTTCACTTTTACCATACACCACACTGCTTTAATGCCAACTGCAGACGTCTTTGTCTAAAAGGGAGCTGAATAAAGTGACGACCTAATTAGAAATGCTGGACTCTGCAGTTCTCATGTTATATCAGGTCAGTTTACGCTATGCTGAATCATACACATTACTCGTTTTTGATTGCAGCAATGATTTCAGCAAAAACAGTTAAATATGGTGAAATAAAAAAACTGCGGACACTGAATGCTCAGAGTGAAAGTTCCTATAGTTGGTTTTATATTCACACATTCATTCAGTGACAACTTGTGACACACTCCCTATATTGTTTACCACGGCACTTTGAATATTGGGTCTGAAATAACCTGCAAGTGTGACTTGAAAACAACATTAACACTGCTTATTTGACTGTGAACAATGTTGTACTTTGACAGTCATTGGCTGCTAAAATGATTTCGCTATTTAGAATTTGCAAATAATACGTTTATGAAATTATATTATTAAGGAGAAAGTCCGAATGTGTGAATATAAAACCAACTTTACCTCAATGTGTGCGTTCACATACTCTGCCGTACAGGTGCAGTTCGCTGTCAGAATGCTGTTGTTCTGCTTGATGATTATCCAGGCCTTGTATAACGTTAGCTCCGTCTTTTTTTCCTTGTCTTTGGCTCGGCAGAACCTCGGTTTTTAGCACTACATAGTTTTGAATCTGGCAATCAGGGAACATTATTTCTTGCACATGACCACACAGAACACAATTGTTGGCGTCCAAACACTTGTAGGCTTTTAACTTCTCTCTTGTAAAATCCCTTGGAGCTTCAATGAGATTGTATATTTGGGGCTGGATGCTTGGTCATTTTGTCTTATCCAGTATCCATTGGGAGGGTGCTATCGCAAATGGACCTGTCAGACGAACTCCGCTCACTTTAATGTTAATTTAGCCGAATCACTGTGCTTATCACTGGGTGACAAGCTGTTATAATATGCTGAAAGCATTATGTAAATAATATATATAATATGTAATCAATATAACGCATTTCTAAGACAAAACAAACTCTGTACTGCATCGGATTCCATTCCCTCGCTGTAAATGCTAGAGCTCCCGTTTTTTTTTCTTCCACCTCCCTGCGCGCGCATCCTGAATGTTTACAAACATGGTAATTGGTCTATAGCGCATGTGTTTGGACTGTTTGAGAAACCAGATAGTTTCCTACCTAATGAAACTAAAACTAGTAGTAGCAATGGGTTCTTTTTACTGAAGTAAATTTTTGAGGCTGTGCTTCTTTACTTGAGTACAAAAATGTAATCAGTACTTCAACTTTTACCAGAGTCGTTTTACTTCTACTTGAGTAATGGATGTGTGTACTTTTGCCATCTCTAGAGTTTTCTGGGAGGTAAATTTTGTTGATGTGTGAACATCTTTACTAACCAAGAACATGACTAAGGCCTCTCCACTGCATGAACTTTAAGATGGCTCTTCACCTCTGAAGACCTCAAGAATGTTTTGCTGCAGTGATCACATTTGTGTGTTTTCTCTCCAGTGTGGATCAGCATGTGTGAATTAAGGTTTGATAATTGTGTAAAACTCTTCCAACATTCAGTACATGTGAATGGTTTCTCTCCAGTGTGAGTCCTCTCATGTGCTTTCAGGATTTGTAAATTACCAAATCTCTTGTCGCAGTGTGAACACTTGTAAGGTTTCTCTCCACTGTGGGTCCTCTGGTGTCGTTTTAAGTCTCCAACTCTAATAAAAGTCTTCTCACACTCAATGCAGGCATGCTTTCTCACACCAGTGTGGATCATCTGGTGTCGGTTCAAGTCTCCAGCTGTAATAAAACTCTTTCCACACTCAGAGCATGAATAAGGCTTCTGGTTTGTATGAACACTAAGATGGATCTTCAGCTGTGAAGACCTCAAGAATGTTTTGCTGCAGTGATCACACTTGTGTTTTTTCTCTCCATTGTGGATCAGCATGTGTGAATTAAGGTTTGCTAACTGTGTAAAACTCTTCCCACACTGAGTACATGTGAATGGTCTCTCTCCAGTGTGAATCCTCTCATGTGCGTTCTGACATTCTGACCTATCAAATCTCTTGTCGCAGTGTGAACACTTGTACGGTTTCTCTCCACTGTGAATCCTCATGTGCAGTTTCAAGTCTTCAACTCTAAGAAAAGTCTTCTTACACCTAAAGCATACAAAGTCTTTCACACCAGTGTGGATCATCTGATGTTTTCTTAAACTTCGTTTATATGTAAAACTCTTTCTACATAACGAGCATGAATAAGGCTTCTGTTTTGTATGAACGCTAAGATGGTTCTTCAGCGTTGAATGCCTTGTAAATGTTTTGCCGCATTGATCACAGGTGTACGGTTTCTCTCCAGTGTGGATCTTCTGATGTTGTCTTAAATGCGCCGGTTGTTTAAAACTCTTCCCACATTGAGCACATGTGTACGGTTTCTCTCCAGTGTGAATCATCTGATGTCCTCTTAAATGCGCCGGTTGTTTAAAACTCTTCCCACATTGAGCACATGTGTACGGTTTCTCTCCAGTGTGGATCTTCTGATGTGTTCTTAAATGCGACAGCCGTTTAAAACTCTTCCCGCATTGAGCACATGTGTTCGGTTTCTCTACAGTGTGGATCATCTGATGTTGTCTTAAATTAGACTGACTATAAAAACTCTTTTCACACAAAGAGCATGGACTGGCCTTCTTGGCTTCGCTCAGTTCGTCGCTCTCCTCCTGTTTCACAACCAGATCTGAAAACAAATGAAGAAAAAATATTACATTAGGAGAGAAATGTGAAGTAGGGATGCAAATGATTAATCAATGATCTACTAATTGTCAATGACTCTTTTAATCGGTGGTCAATTATTTCATGTTTTCAAGTCAGTCTCTTGACATTATGTGGAGGAACTACATAATGTAGATAATAATAAGAGCAGCGGAACATAATACTGAACACATTATGGCTTCTAATCTCCGTCTATACTAATTACAGTGCTCAGCAAACACCTTATTCTCACCTGTATCCTCATATACAAATTATGGCGCACCGCATAAACAGGTTACTATTTCTATAATGCTACTGTCTGGGTCAATATTCATGTGAACTCAATATATAAGTGAAAGTTGATTGGTGCGTGATTTCTTGAAAAGAGAGCAATTATTTATGCCACTATTAACCAAACAGCCTAGATAGAGTATTTGTATTTTGAAACATTCCAATGTATAGTATGGCAGCATAAACCGTTCATTTCTGACTATTCTGCTGTGGAGATATTTCATTTAAGTTTACCCAGATCAGCTGACTGCACTAAACAGAAACATGTGAAGACAGTGTATAAAGTTAATGATGTTTTTAAGTTTAATTATTGCTGTTATTAAAGTCAAAAGTGATTCTAGCGTTCATCAGGGTGACTCGTACTGAGCTAAACCACTTAGTGGAAGCGAGGCATTAGTCTTTGGCTTTAATCTTAACTTCGGTTTTCGGTTTCAGAATAGCTGATCTGAGTTAGGTCAATCCACTTTGAGTAGACCAACTCAGAGTTAAGCGTGCACACCGCGACTATAAAAAGACATTATCAATGGAGCGCAGATATTACGAGTCAGCATGGCAACATCTGAAGAAAAGAGACCAACATTTCTTTCTACAGCTGAACTTGATGTGCTCATGCAGAGTTATAGCAAATATGAGCATATATTTAAAAAAAAAGCAAAACCACTGCACCAGTGAAACAGAGACAGCATGGGAAAACATGCTCAAGTTAATGCGTAAGTTTACATTTAAAGTATTAAAATAATTAAGTATAATAAAATAAGTAATGTAATGTGTGACGTTTATTAACTTTTCACTTAAAAAAGTGGGGAATTGGCCGTAATTTTGAAGTTATTTCAGATGTAATTTTACAGTACATGTCGAAGGTCAGTGAATTTAAGCTAATTATTATTAAAAAAGGACAAGCTATGCTTGTGACTTTGTTCTTTGTGTGACTGAAATGTAGGCAATAGCTGTTTCCATCCAATAATGCTAATTAAATTTTTGGGCAAAACTGGAATATCTCATAAAAGACGTGCGAATAAAGCAGCGTTTCCATACAGCGAGTCAAAGAGAACAAAATCGTCACTTCCTGATTAACTGCTGCCAAAAATCAACAGTAAAAACAGAATTTACTGCGGTAGAAGAAGCTGCTTGAATCTTTTCTTTATTTAATAAAAGACTTTCACCTCAGAGGACAATGCCGACACACAATGAATGCGTGGTGGTGTTTGAAGCCATGAGATGCGCGTATGTTTATTATGCCTATTTTCAAAAAGTTATGCTCATCTTGGCGGTTCGATCAACCTTTTATTTTTGAGTGCATATCCAAAATGCGCATAAGAATAGGTGGGTGGAAACATAAGGCTAAGGCCAGAAATACCGCTCCGTCTTTTAACAAAAGGAAAGTACCACGGTAACTGACTCTGAGTTAAAGTTACCTCTCTTTCAGAAACAGGCTTGACTTACCCTGTTTTCTCCAGTTTGACAAGCCTGCCATTTTGAAAAAGAAAACCCAGAGTTTCTCTTATTTCAGAGTTCTCACTTAACCTCCTTTCTGAAACAGGGCCCCTGAAACTTTACTGATCGTTTATAAACACAAACAGCTCGTCAAACTCCAAAGAAAAACATGAAACTGCATCATACGACTCCTTTAAATATGTTATCAACTCCCCAATTGTAACAAATAATGCCCGGGAAGGGTTGAATCTGTAGATGATCTACTTACTGTGATAGATTTTTCTGTGTTTTCGTAGAGAATGCATGATTGCATCAGTGCAGTGATACGGTTTCTCTCCAGTGTGAGTCCTCATATGACTCTTCAGAATGTTTTTGTTTATGAAACTCTTTCCACACTGAGTGCAGGTCAAACCTTTTACAGCTGGTATTTTCATCATAATACTATGTTCAGACTCTGATTGAGTGCTTTCTAGGGGTATCAAAATGAATTGTTTCTTCGGTGCACCGCGATGCAGACGCGGACAATTCGGTATCGGTTCAGTAAGAATCATATCCGGTTATTGTGTACTGACGTCATTATCTCATTTGCGCTATGTCGCGGTAGCTTACTATGGCGAGCAAGGCGAGCGCGAGTATTTACAATGTTCCAACTACTTAAAAACGCACAACCTGTGCACAATTTCACTGCGTGTGAGTTTTCTGGAAAGTCTTTCACTGACACTTACAGCAGAAGCCCCTATTTCACTGCGATTGAGAGAATGAAAGTAAACTCCATTTCTCTCTCACTGTGGCCCATTTGACCTGCTGGTGTGACTTTTCCTCTCCTCTTGGCTGTTACAGCAATACTTTTGGATAGAGGTCTGCATTCCTGTGGCTGTACGGCGGGAGCCGCAGGACCAGACCAGATTTTTTGCGGCGCGAAAATATATTTCCAAATAAAGCGCGCAAGCGGTCGTTAACTCTGATGTAAGTTAAACAGCAGCAGGCGATCTAACAATATCGCTCCCGAGCGAGCAAGCACGTGTGTGTGTGTGTGTGTGTCTTTATGTGTGTGGATGAGAGAGAGCGTGATGCTGTGTGTTGCCTGTTTGGTGCTGTCTGTTTGTGTGCGCGTGTGTGTGAGTGAGAGAGAGCGTGCTGTGTGTCTATGTGTGTGTTAGGGATGGGCGATATGGCCTAAAATCCATATTGCGATATACATTGCAGCCTCTTGCGATAACGATATATATTGCGATATATAAATTATAATAGAACCATTTCAGAACAGGTTACATAGACCCTTAGGAAAGCCAAACTGCTATTTTTTTTAAGAAATAAAGAAACGTTGCATGTCATTTTGAGAACATTTATTGTGCAAAAGCAAAACTGTAATTAAACAACACAATGTTGCAGATAAATAAACTAAATGTAGTGCCTTTTAGAAAGAAAGACTTTTCTTTTAAGTCCTTGGTTCCTAAATGCCAAGTTACAGAGAACAAAAAAACTGGTGTTTCGTTAAGGAACTTACACTGTACTGAAAATACTTCCAGTATTAAAAAGTCAAATAAAATTGTGTATTGCAGATACTTTAAATAAAAACATCTTTCTAACCTGCAGCCTAAGGTAACGCATTTGATTTTAAACATTTTGTTCTCCTAATGAAATTAAAACTGGTGTCTTGATCTGCTCTTTCTCTCTCTCCCTCTCTCTCTGTCTGCTGTAGTGTTGGTGCTGCTGAGAGATTGAGACGCACCAGACAAAGTTTGCTTATAAAGTAATGCAAAAATGAATACAATTAATATCGAAAGCGAAAGCAGATTCCAGGGAAAAGAGAATGTATTGTCACCCCAAATAATGAGCTGGATCAGTCTATTTAGTCTTCGCGCTCTTCTCAAAGCTGCTATAAAGTCAGGACAACAGTTCTGTATCCAGCGCGTCTCTGTGGGTCTGCATGCAGAGCATGCGAGTCTGTGGCAGAGGGGTCTCAGTTTCTTGCGAACACAGAACCGGGCCGCCCCAATAATATATCGGCCGCCAGGTAAAATCTGTGTGGGAAGCGCTGTGTGGGAATCTGTGTGACAAGCCACGATATGCCATGCATGAGGCTCGCAAGTTGTGCGACACGTCGCCATTCGGTGCCATGCGTTGCTTAGTGCTGTTGTTGAGAGCGTCAGCGTGTGCTACAGTCACAATAGATTTCCAACGTAATACACCATACGTTAGTGTGAAGAGCATGTTGTTTTACTGTGGCCGAGTAAATGAAGTTATCAATCGAGCTTATTAAAAAAGAAAATATGCGAGTGAAATGGTCGCACTGTCGAGCCCTGTCCATGTTTATTCAAGATGATGCGTTGCAGCCGGCTGCAGCTCGTTGCACTTAATTTCGCCGGTAGATTGCGTCATCAAACATGCATTACCGCAATACAATTAGAATCTCTATCGTAGGCCAATTTTGTATCGTTTATATCGCATATCGTTTATAATCGCCCATTACTAGTGTGTGTGTGTTTATACAGACAGACCCCCATCCCCAAATATAAAACTGTGTATGGAAAGCATCGTCAATGCACCGTGACGCACTGAGATATCGAATTGAACCGAATTGATGGCATGATAATCGTAACTGAACCGTGAGACCAGTGTAGATTCACACCTCTAGTGTTTTCTTCAGTTTTGACATGATGTTTCTCCTCATCTTCACTCAGTTCTTCACTCTCCTCCTTCACCATCACACCTGAAAATAAGTAAATACATTCATTGTAAGAAGCTATTTTTTAAGTTTGATGCTTTATCAGGGCTCAACAGTGTGAGCACTTCATTTACATTTACAACTAAAAATAGATGCGTGCGAACTTTAAAATAGCAAGTGTGTGAATATATCAGGTCTAATATGAAAGACAATCCGCCCATCTACTCACATTTTTTACAAAACACATGAGAGTTTGCTAAACATCCCACACATTTATTAGCCTAGAGCAACAACAGAAGCAGTAGTAACAAGAGCAGTGTGTTGCAGGATTGACCAAAGCATAAGGTGACCCAAATGCGCTGTCAACTAGCTAGGTTTTGAACAAAAAAGCATTTCAATTTTCATACACAAGGGTCTGATTATAAAATACAAATACTTTGTGTTAGCTAAGCTTTCCTAAACATCAGCACATCATGAATGAATCAGACACTGGTTTCAAAACCACCTCTATGTTCAAAGCTTTAGGCTACAGAACGGGACGACAATTTGTGGTGCACACAAACATTTTGGGTTTCGAGAGACGTTCATTATTTTTCCACCACACAAGTGGATTCTCCTCTCCATTAAATAGATTCTCCCAGAACAGACGAGCATAAAGGCAAACTATAGGCATTAACACAGTGAGGATAATCAGTCTGAATTATCTACCACCATATTACTAATATTAAACAGAAATGAACAGACATCAGTTTAAAAGATAATGGCTTTTGCTGCTGATGATTCGACTTTTAAAGCTGGTTAAGAACTGTAGGACGGCGCTCCTTTCAACATTCAGACAAATAAAAAGTCAATTCAAGTACCAAAACATATGAAGAGCTTAAAGCTTCAAAATCTCACTGCTGTTCAGCCTCATCATTGAAGAGTAATGAATAAACACAAACCTATTAGTTCTTCAGTCTCTTCCTGTTTAATTCTGCAGGGTTCTGGATCACTCATCTTCTCACCGTCCTTCAATAAACTCTGTCTTTGCAGATTTCTCTTCTTCCTGATGGTCTGATGCTCGTCTTCACTTGTAGACTGATGGGAATATTCCAGTATTTACAGCTGAACTGAAGGAGGACGTTCAGAAGAAGAAACTGATCAATAAAATAATTATATTACGACAGTTAAATTAGTTTAATGAGGTATAAACAGTAACTATTGACATAAACTTATTGTTTCAGTCTCAAACGTCACATTTTGCCGCATTAACAGATCTTATTTTGATAACAGATCTTATCTTATTACCCCAAACGTTAAAAACCGAACACACCAACACAGATAAACACAAACACTGAGCTCATATTGTCCTCTCAGAGCTCCTCTCTGCCTGCTGTATTGTTTTGGTCAGCAGACACACAGATAGAGGTGAACTCAATGCAGAAACTAGTCGCAGATTGTCGCTTTAATAAACTGTAAAGTGTGTTTTATTGTTGTGGAAACACGAGAAAAAGCGTCAACGACTCACCTCAGCTCTGAAGACTCGACGCTGAATGAATGCGTCAGTGCTGACGTCATAACAGCGGGGCGGGAGCGGAGGAACGCCCAAAACGCGCCAAAAATACCGACAAGCCAAAACAAATGCTAATGTAGACAAAAATAGTCATCTTAAGTGCACATTTTTGTGAATTTATGCCTGCAGGTTTGGTTTCTATGCCTCTTTAGTGGTGTAAAGATGTTTTAGTGATTTTTTAGCAATGTGTGAGGCAAAAAAAACTACCATCAGTAAACAAACAAACACTTAACAAAATATAAAAAGATGATAAATAAAAAGTAACATTTTAAAATGGACAAACCTAAAACTAACACAATTATGTGTCATATCATGTAGCTGTATCAGGGTTAAGAGATAACAAACAAGTTAAATAAGTATCTTTTCTTAATAGCGTAGTTACTCTTATCTGAACAGGCACAATCTGTAGGCCTATATGCAGAAAATCTTCTAAATGAAAGAATAAAGATGATGAATATTCATTTAGAAAATTCTACATTACAAAAAAAAAGCAAGATTTGTATTTTCATGAAATAGCTGAAATATGGGTGTGTAATATCGCAATGTGTGAATCCACAATAGTCACATCACAGGATCTGCATTGTCCAGTTCATTCATTTTCCTTCGGCTTAGCCCCTTAGGCCCTAACCACTGAGCCACTGTGTTGCCCTCCAATGTCAAGCTGTGATTATAATTAAGAATTAAAACAGAAAACAGTTCAGAAACACATGCTTAGTTTAATCCTAACAGAGTGAGAGAAGGCAGGCCAAGAGTAGATGAGACAAGTATGGGTGTTGTTCAATAGTTTTAGGAGAACTTTGATTAAAGGTTTTGATCCGCTTCAAATGTTGACCACTGTAAACAATGTTATCCTACATCTGATTATTTCATTTCTGTACCTCAATACTGTTAGACTGTCCAGAAAACCCTAAACAACAGTTTATTTCATTAGCATCTTAAGTCTCTTGTGTTAATTTATGCTCGTGATTTGTTTGTATTTTATGCAGATGCACTCCTTATCAATGAAGAATGAAGAACTCTTCCCAAATAGAGACGTTTAACTCACAAAACATATCTCAGAAATACAAAATATCACAATGTCAGATTTTTCCAATATCGTGCAGCTATAACATACATGACTGAGTAATGGTGGCGTGACAAACATTTTCAGGAGTGTTCTCTAAATTTATCCACAAACTACTCATTTTTCTAATATGCATTCATTTAGCAACTTCACCACTGTTTCGTCATGAAAAGGCTTTTGTTACGAATAATAGTATAAAAGGCGAGCGCGTCACATATAAAAGCCTCCACAACTCTTATAAATCAGGCTTAAAGAGAAAGGTATAAAATAATCATTCAATTAATGACGACTGTAGAAAGCAAACGCTAAATCCTGGACATTTCAGGAAATACAGAAATCAATACAGATGCATATGATAAATACCAAAAAAAAAAGAGGACATGTCCAGGAAAATTATGAACGTATGGTCATTCTAAACTATCAAATCTGCTGTTTGTGAAAACAGATATAGTTTTCTGGGAGGTAAATTTTGTTGATGTGTAAACATCTTTACTAACCGAGAACATGACTCAGGCCCCGTTTACACTAATGCGTTTTCGTTTTGAAACGGCATTTTAGATCAAAAACGATCCGCGTCCATAGTAGCGTTTCTAAATATATCTTCGTCCACACTACTCCACCAAAAACGTACATCACGTGACCATTCGCGCACTCTGGGCATGCGCGTCTAAGTATAAACAGGAAGCATGTCTCTCGTTGGCATTTGGTTATTGTTACTCAACAAACGCTGGTTGAACGATGAACGCGAGCGATTAGCGAGTGCTCGAACAATAGCTTGCCTCTTGCGAATATATGCAGCTGCTGTAGTAAAAAAGGCAGAGTTTAACTGCACAATGGCGCCTAAAACGAACAATAGTGCAAACAATGCTCCCATTTCAGTGTCCATGTTGTTGTTTACAGTGAAGGCTGGTCTGCTGTTTTCCGGTAGTGTTATAGTCATGTGATAGGGGCTTGACGAATAAAGGAAGGATACGCAATGACCCAAAAGCCCCAATCAGGTAGCGAATCTCAGCAGCCACGCCTCCATTTTAAGATGTCTCCGTTTTCCCCCATCCACACTGAGACGGAACAGCAGCGGTTTAGAAGGAAAACGACCGCTCCAGCGTTTCCAAAACGCTCCGTTTTTGGGGCTCAAAAACTCCGGCGTAGTGTGGACGGATGGCGTAACCGTAGCAAAACTTATGCATTTTAAACCGAAAACGCATTAGTGTAAACGGGGCTTAAGGCCTCTCCACTGCATGAACTCTAAGATGGCTCTTCAGGTGTGAAGCCCTCAAGAATGTTTTGCTGCAGTGATCACACTTGTGTGGTTTCTCTCCAGTGTGGATCAGCATGTGTGAATTAAGGTGTGATGATTGTGTAAAACTCTTCCCACACCGAGTACATGTGTACGGTTTCTCTCCGGTGTGAATCCTCTTATGTGTTTTTAGGGCGTGTAACCGACTGAATCTCTTGTCGCAGTGTGAACACTTGTAAGGTTTCTCTCCACTGTGAGTCCTAAGGTGTTGTTTCAAGTATTCAACTCTAATAAAAGTCTTCTCACACTCAATGCAGGCATGCCTTTTCACACCAGTGTGGATCATCTGGTGTCGGTTCAAGTCTCCAGCTCTAATAAAACTCTTTCCACACTCAGAGCATGAATAAGGCTTCTCGTTTGTATGAACTCTAACATGGACATTCAGCTGTGACGACCTCAAGAATGTTTTGCCACAGTGATCACACTTGTGTTTTTTCTCTCCAGTGTGGATCAGCATGTGTGAATTAAGGTTTGCCAACTGTGTAAAACTCTTTCCACACTGAGTACATGTGAATGTTTCCTTTCCAGTGTGAATCCTCTCATGTGCGTTCCGGCATTCTGACCTACTATATCTCTTGTCGCAGTGTGAACACTTGTACGGTTTCTCTCCAGTGTGAATCCTCTGGTGCAGTTTCAAGTCTTCAGCTCTAAGAAAAGTCTTCTCACACCCAAAGCACACAAACTCTTTCACACCAGTGTGGATCATCTGATGTTTTCTTAAACTTTGTTTATATGTAAATCTCATTGTACATAATGAACATGAATAAGGCTTCTGTTTTGTATGAAGTCTAACATGGATCTTCAGCGCTGAATGCCTTAAAAATGTTTTGCCGCATTGATCACATGTGTGCGGTTTCTCTCCAGTGTGGATCTTCTGATGTTCTCTTAAATGCGACAGTTGTTTAAAACTCTTCCCACACTGAGTACATGTGTGCGGTTTCTCTCCAGTGTGAATCATCTGATGTTGTCTTAAATGTGACTGATATTTAAAGCTCTTTCCACACAAAGTGCATGGATTGGCCTTTTTGGCTTCACTCAGTTCTTTGCTCTCCTGTTTTACAACCAGGTCTGAAAATTAAAAAGAGAAAGAAAAAAAAAACCAGTTACATTATGAGAGAAATGTGAAGTAGGGAGGCAAAGGATTAATCAATGACCGATTAATTATCTATGACTCTTTTAATAGGTGGTCAGTCTCTTGACATGATGTGTAGGGGAAAGCATTAAAGGTGCAGTATGTAAGTTTGACACCCAGTGGTTAAACTAGGTATTGCACTCCTGGATCATAATAAAAGTACGCTGGGATGCCAGATTGTGTACAGGAGCGAGTGATTTAAACTGTGTTCTAAATAAAAGCAACGACACGCGATAGAGGGAATATTTTCCATATTAAAAGGAGTTTTTGTCCTAACCAACACCTCCAATTGATATATTAGAAATGGCTTCTATTTCTCACAGCTGAACAACAGAAACCTATGACAGCTAGATCACCTCAGGTAAGCCTTGTGTGCTTTATTCAGTGCTAAATGCTAACAATGCTAGTTTGAATGCATTTTACATGGCATTTGTTGCCATATACTGAAAACAGAAAGTTCACCTCAGATCTGGAAAATACAATAAATAAAATACAAAATATCTACATTTAATGATGTTAAAGTGGGTTAACATGTATTAAATAGATTCTAAACCTTACCGTTTCGTGAGCGAGTGCATATTCTGTGCTTCTGAAAGGCTGTATTTAAATTTCTGTCGTGTTTCGTCTGGTGCAAACAGCCAAATAGCTGATCACTGCCTCTCTCGTCACAGCGTGTTGTTAGGACACGCGGTTACAATGTAACCTGCTCACCTAATGTTTACGTTCGTAATATTTATGTAATTTGCTAATTAATGACCTCATGTGGAACTGAATCTGTCTCCCATACTGTTCTTTTTGGTCACGGACGCATGCTTTCAGAGCCTTTCTGAATGAATGAATGAAATACGCTGTTTTCCAACAAGGCAACCCAGGGTGCTGAAATATTATTGGCTAAACTGGCATCGTGCATATGAAATTGACCTAAACAAAGACAGCGTTCCGGCACGGAAAAACCATTTTCAAAGCAGAATATCTGACTTCAGCATTGTTTTTCAGTTAAACAAGTATGTTCCTTTGGGATGTTTCTTAAATATCTGCACACATATTATGGTATTTTTATGCTTTAGAAGAGTCAAAAACTTACATACAGCACCTTTAAACCCCACTGTGTGAAAATAACACTCCGGTGTCAGCTCGAACAGAGCCGAAAGAGTAACAAGTGAAATCATTTACACTAGTGGTGTGACGAGACACTGACGAGAGACACATCATGGTCGGCACCAAGACATTTTCAGTCCAGTCCAGTCTAGAGTCCAGTTAGAAATCATTTCTTTTTCTTCGAAACATTGCTGGGCTAGAAGTAAGAACTGCTTGCGTCAATGGCTGAGGATGGTGTAACAGTGACCAATGAGATGAACAGAACCTGTTTTGAGCACCATATTTAATATAGCAGCAGATCATAATACTGCTGTTGCTTTTCCTGCAGTTCCCGGATGTAATGTCGAATTTTAACAGTCGAATTTGAGCCACTGAATTTATGGAAGCGAATATTTTGAATATTATCCATCGCATTTTTAAAGAGTATTGAATATTTTGTAAGTGAAATCTGGAAATTGAATATGAATTATTGAATTTATAAAATATTTTTAGTTGAAATATTCACAGCTTAAATAAAGAGCTTTGTTAAATTTCAGGACCTAAAAATACAAACCCTGGAATTTAAGTCATTAAAATGCAAGAACTTGTTAATTCGGTGGATTATTTTTTTCAGTTTGTGCTATTCAACAAGCTTTTTAATTCAATACTTTTGGCATTGATTTTCTTCCATAGTGTAGTAAGAATATGGAAGTCTGAATGCTGTTAATACTAGTTTTGAACTAGTTTGATAAGACGGCTTAGAGTACGAAGAAACAACCTTGGGTTTTTATAACAGAATGTCTCTTGCCTGTGTATATGCATCCGGTAGGTCAGTTCTACAGGTCTGAGACCAGCTCTTAATTGTCTACCTGACCCAAGCCCCCTGTCGCCATCTCTATCTAGACTCGGATACGACCCCGCATTGACGTACATATTTAGAATTGTCTATCTTTGCCATGACCAATCGTAACAGTTTACCAGAATCCCGCCCTTTCTGGTCTCGTGTAGAGGGTATAATTGTTGATTTGGTGATTGTAAGCAGAGCGGCCTAGGAACTCATTTTGAGTGTTGAAGCTGGCTTCTGCTGATGAAACTGCAAACTATCTTCAGTAAACTTCGTTTATTTGAATCTCCGGCTCTTCTTCATCTGACAGACTGGTCATTCTTTGGGTTAAAATGGTAAATTATCGCTACAGTAGTCATCTGCAGTCACATATCGACACCTGTCTATCAGCAATAAGAGTCCCCGGTAACCCGAACCAATTATAGGGTCGGACCGTTATTTGTGGGTCATTTGCATCGCGCTACTTGCATTGTATTTTCATTGCCTCACACAATGAACATTACATATATTTCTATATGATGTAAAAGTAGTCAAAACAAATGACAACAACAAAGTAAAAAGTAAGAATTTAGCTGTTTATTCTGATAAATCCCAAGGTTTCCGCTACATTCATTCATCCGTGGCGGGCCGCCACGCCAAAATTCATCCCGCCACGGCTACACTACAGCTTCTTATTTAAAAATTTAGTCGTGTTTTTAATAGCGGATTATAATCGCACAAACATATTAGAGGTAAACAGCGCAAACTTTTCTGTAACCGTAGTGCTGTGCGCTATTTGTTCAAGGTGACATGCTGACTGACTCTCTGACAGACTGACTGACAGGTGCGTGAGTCTAGCAAACACCGCGTAGCTTTCAGTTAAGATGAACACAGTTTCCATAAGTATACTTTATTGATAAAGGTCAATGGCTCTGCATACAATGACTTTATCTTGCTGGAGTTTATAGCCGTTTCATTTTACTTCAGGACGCGTTGATGTCGGAAATTGCACAAAAACGCACTAAATCGCGTTTCAGCAGCGCTTACTGGAGAGCGCACAAGAAGATCTGCACTTGAACGTGTAAATTTGAGTGCGTGCAAGAAGTTCTGTGCTCGAACAGAGGAAATCGGCGCGCAAGCAAAGAGATTCGCATGCTCGTATTACATGAATGCTATCTCGACTTGTTATACTGCGTGTAATATTTGTCTTTGAAATAGTTTGCAGATCTGTGTAAAAAAAGTCCTGCCGCCACTGCTGGAAAAAATCCTAGAGGAAACACTGAATCCCCTACCCAAAGAGCACCGACACAGTATTTAAGCAACCCCTGATCACTTTTTGTTTCATTTTGGACAACAACACAGTGTTGCTTCTTTTTCTTGTAATAGCACGGCAGATAACAGTAAATCTAATTATTCTTATTATTATTATTTTCATTATTATTATTACTACTACTATTTATTACTGATTGATTACTTAATTTGTTCATTTTCTTCTTATTTTGTGTTTAAAAAAATAAAGAGATTCGAGAAGATTGGAATTTTTTTAACAAAGTTTTTCTTGTGGGAAAATCTGATACGGCCCAGCCTCTGCCTCCAGTGGCCCCCAGGTAAATTGAGTTTGGGACCCCTGATCTACTTACTGTGATAGTTTTTTCTGTGTGTTCGTAGAGACGACGATTGTATGAAACTCTTCCCACAATCAGTGCAGTGATACGGTTTCTCTCCAGTGTGAGTCTCTATATGAATCTTTAGAGTAACTTTGTTCTTGAAACTCTTTCCACACTGAGTGCAGGTCAAACCTTTTACAGATGGTATTTTCATTAAAATACTTTGTTCAGCCTCTGATTGAGTGTTTTCTTCAGTTTTGACATGATGTTTCTCCTCATATTCACTCAGGTCTTCACTCTCCTCCTTCACCATCACACCTGAAAATAAGTAAATTAGTTCATTTTAAGAAACTAGTGAAGAATCTACTGAGAATCTGTGTAGAAAATGTTGTGTGTTGTTTCAAGAAAGCAACCATTCATTTGTGTTGTTTTATTTTCATTTATTTATATTCATTTATTCTTCATTTAATCATTTTATTAAATTGTTTATATTTTATTATTATTCTTTTCTTATAATTGCTGCTTTATTATCTGTTGCTTGTGGTATATTTACACTCGTTGGATTCATCCTGGTCAGACAAAGTTTATAACTAAGATTATTCAATAAACTCTGCTCTTTCTTTATCATCATGACTTCGTCTCCTGCTTCTGCTCCTCTCTGGCTTTCTCAGTCAACTCTTATATTAATAGGAGACTGTTAATTCAGATGAATACTGGTTAACAGTTTGATGCTTTATCAGGGCTCAACAGTGTGAGCACTTTACTTACATTTACAACTAAAAATAGATGTGTGTGGGATGTAAAATAGCATGTGTGTGAATATATCAGATCTATTATAAAAGAAAATCCAGCCCTTCCACTCACTTCATTCACAGTCGGATAATTTATAACAGGACATGTGAGTCTGCTTAAATTCCCACAGATTTATTAGCCTGCACAAGAGCAGTGTGTTGCTGGACTGATCAAAGCACAAGAGCAGCAGAGTGCGCTGTCGACTAGCTTACTTTTGAATACAGCATTTCAATTCTTAGACACAAGAGTCTGATTATAAAATACAAATACTTTGTGTTAGCTAAGCTTTCCTAAACATCAGCACATCATGAATGAATCAGACACTGGTTTCAAAACAACCTCTGTGTTCAGAGCATTAGGCTACAGAACGGGACAATTTGTGGTGCACACAAACATTTTTGAGTTTTATAAGACGTTCATTATTTTTCCACCAGACAAGTGGATTCTCCTCTCCATTAAATAGATTCTCCCAGAACAGACGAGCATAAAGGCGAACTATAGGCATTAACACAGTGAGGATAACCAGTCTGAATTATCTACCACCATATTACTAATTCTAAATAGAAATGAACAGACATCAGTTTAAAAGATAATGGCTTTTGCTGCTGATGATTCGACTTTTAAAGCTGGTTAAGAACTGTAGGACGGCGCCCCTTTCAACATTCAGACAAATAAAAAGATCAAGTACCAAAACATATGAAGAACGTAAAGCTTCACAACCTCAATGTTCTTCAGCCTCACTATTGAAGAGTAATGAATAAACACAAACCTATTAGTTCTTCAGTCTCTTCCTGTTTAATTCTGCAGGGTTCTGGATCACTCATCTTCTCACTGTCCTTCAATAAACTCTGTCTTTGCAGATTTCTCTTCTTCCTGATGGTCTGATGCTCGTCTTCACTTGTAGACTGATGGGAATATTCCAGTATTTACAGCTGAACTGAAGGAGGACGTTCAGAAGAAGAAACTGATCAATAAAATAATTACATTACGACAGTTGAATTAGTTTAATGAGGTATAAACAGTAACTATTGACATAAAACTTAATGTTTTCAGCCTCAACGTTCTGAAGACTCGACGCTAAATGAACGCGTCGGTGCTGACGTCATCACAGCGGGGCGGGAGCGGAGGAACGTCCAAAACGCGCCAAAAATACTGACAAGCCAAAACAAATGCTAATGTAGACAAAAAAAAAAGTCATCTTAAGTGCACATTTTTGTGAATTTAAGCCTGCAGGTTTGGTTTCTATGCCTCGTTAGTGGTGTAAAGATGTTTTTTCAGTGATGTTTTAGCAATGTGTGAGGCAAAAAAACTACCATCAGTAAACAAAATATTAAAAGATGATTAATAAAAAGTAACATTTTAAAATGGGCAAACCTAAAACTAACAAATTACGTATTATATCATGTAGTTGTATCAAGCTTAAGAGATAACAAACAAGCTAAATAAATCTTTTTTCTTAAAAGTGTAGTTACTCTTATCTGAACAGGCACAATCTGTAGGCCTATATGCAGAAAATCTTCTAAATGAAAGAATAAAGATGATGAATATTCATTTAGAAAATTCTACATTACTCAAGATTTGTATTTTGATGAATAATGAATATAAAAATAGCTGAACTATGGGTGTATAATATCGCAATATGTGAATCAGCAATAGTCATCTGCATTGTCCAGTTCATTCATTTTCCTTCGGCTTAGCCCCATTATTCATCAGGGGTCGCCACAGCGGAATGAACTGCCAATTCTTCCAGCATGTTTTACACAGCGGATGCCCTTCCAGCTGCAATCCAGTACAGAGAAAGACCCATACACTACGGCCAATTTAGTTTATTCAATTTACCTATAGCGCATGTGCAGAAATGCCAACTGGCCCAGCCGTGCTCAAACCAGCGACTTTCTTGCTGTGAGGGGACAGTGCTGACCACTGAGCCACCATGTCACCCTGCAATGTCAAGCTGTGATAATAATTAAGAATTTAAACAGAAAACAGTTCAGAAACACATGCTCAGTTTAATCCTAACAGAGTGAGAGAAGGCAGGCCAAGAGTAGATGAGACAAGTATGGGTGTTGTTCAATAGTTTTAGGAGAACTTTGATTAAAGGTTTTGATCCGCTTCAAA
Source organism: Danio kyathit (assembly GCA_903798195.1). Classification (NCBI taxonomy): domain Eukaryota; kingdom Metazoa; phylum Chordata; class Actinopteri; order Cypriniformes; family Danionidae; genus Danio; species Danio kyathit. The sequence continues at coordinate 4,469,225 of LR812540.1, read as the reverse complement.
TGTTAACCACTGTAAACAATGTTATCCTACATCTGATTATTTCATTTCTGTACCTCAATACTGTTAGACTGTCCAGAAAACCCTAAACAACAGTTTATTTCATTAGCATCTTTGCTCTCTTGTGTTAATTTATGCTCGTGATTTGTTTGTATTTTATGCAGATGCACTCCTTACCAATGAAGAATGAAGAATCTTCCCAAATAGAGACGTTTAACTCACAAAACATATCTCAGAAATACAAAATATCACAATGTCAGTTTTATCCAGTATCGTGCAGCTCTAACATACATGACTGAGTAATGGTGGCGTGACAAACATTTTCAGGAGTGTCCTCTAAATTTATCCAAACACTACTCATGTTTAAAATCCAATTTAATTAATTTATTCAGCAGCTTCACATGCTGATCTCTTCTTCACCACTGTTTCATCATGACAGAACTGTTGTTGAAAATAATAGCACAAAGGTGAGCGCGTCACATATAAAAGCCTCCACAACTCATATAAATCAGGCTTAAAGAGAAAGGTATAAAATAATCATTCAATTAATGACGACTGTAGAAAGCAAACGCTAAATCCTGGACATTTCAGGAAATGTAGAAATCAATGCAGGTGCATTTGAGTCCTCAAAAACAGACATGTGCAGGAAAATATGGACATATGCTAAACTAACTAAGCTTTTAACTCATCATAGCACACGTGCCGCTGATGATGTGACAATAAAAGTGATTTGAACTATGAAATCTGCTGTTTGTGAAGAGAGAATGGAGATTTCTGGAAGGTAAATTCTGTTGATGTGTAAACATCTTTACTAACCGAGAACAGGACTAAGGCCTCTCCACTGCATGAACTCTAAGATGGCTCTTCACCTCTGAAGACCTCAAAAATGTTTTGCTGCAGTGATCACACTTGTGTGTTTTCTCTCCAGTGTGGATCTTCTCATGTACTTTCCGGCATTCTGGCCTAGCAAATCTCTTGTCGCAGTGTGAACACTTGTACGGTCTCTCTCCAGTGTGAATCCTCTCATGTGCGTTCCGGTATTCTGACCTAGCAAATCTCTTGTCGCAGTGTGAACACTTGTAAGGTTTCTCTCTAGAGTGAACCACCTGGTGTCTTTTCAAGTGTCCAACTCTAATAAAAGTCTTCTCACACTCAATGCAGGCATGCTTTTTCACACCAGTGTGGATCATCTGGTGTCGGTTCAAGTCTCCAGCTGTAATAAATCTCTTTCCACACTCAGAGCATGAATAAGGCTTCTCGTTTGTATGAACACTAAGATGGATCTTCAGCTGTGAAGACCTCAAGAATGTTTTGCCGCATTGATCACATTTGTGTGGTTTCACTCCAGTGTGGATCTTCATGTGTGAATTAAGGTTTGCCAATAGTGTAAAACTCCTCCAACACTGAGTACATGTGAATGCTTTCTCTCCAGTGTGGGTCAGCATGTGTGAATTAAGGTTTGCTAATTGTGTAAAACTCTTCCAACATTCAGTACAGGTGTACGGTCTCTCTCCAGTGTGAATCCTCTCATGTGCTTTCCGGCATTCTAACCAACCAAATCTCTTGTCGCAGTGTGAACACTTGTATGGTCTCTCTCCAGTGTGAGTCTTCATATGACTCTTCAGAGTGACTTTGTTCTTTAAAGTCTTTCCACACTGAGTGCAGGTCGAATCTTTTACAGCTGCTATTTTCATTAAAATATTTTGTTCAGCATCTGATTGAGTGTTTTCTTCAGTTTTGACATGATGTTTCTCCTCATATTCACTCAGGTCTTCACTCTCCTCCTTCACCATCACACCTGAAAATAAGTAAATAAGTTTATTTTAAGAGGCTAGTGAAGAATCTAAAGATTTGTCATTTTATTATTTTTTTTTTTTACATTTTATTTTTATTATTTTAAAATAATTATTGCTTTATTATTGTTTAATTTTCCATAGTGTTATAATCTTATGACTGTGTGGATTCAAGCTACTCTTGTTTTCATGAGTAAGAGATAAGAGAATGTCTCCATTTCAAGGTCTGTATTGTCTCTGGACAATGATGTGAAGCAGGAATTTTCCATTGCTGTTGCTTGTGGTATATTTACACTTGGATTTATTCTGGTCTGAGCATTGAATCATACGCAACTAAGATTATTCAATAAACTCTGCTCTTTCTTTATCATCATGATTTCATCTCCTGCTTCTGCTCCTCTCTAGCTTTCTCAGACAGATTCACAGAGTTCTGTTATCCTCAATGCAATGCAAAAGTTACATTCAGGAGGTGCACAGCAGCTTTCATTTCCTGACTTCAACTTATATAGGCAGCTGATATTAACAGGTGGAGTTTAGTGGAATTCGTTACTTGTCAATTATTCTCCAGTCCTCCATTGGCCGCACACATACATAAATCCTCTTTTTCTAAAAATTTTCTGCACAACAATAACAGCATAAGACTTTCTGTGTTCTATGTTCAGTTTTAACACCTTTCTGCAGAGCTGAATTTAATTTTGGACAAGCGTTTTTCTACTGCAAAAATGCTTCATTAATATGCAAAACATATGAGACTCGAGAAAAACTTCAGTTATTATATATGACCTTTAAATGACCAATACAAATAATTGTTAAATGAAAAGACAAATAGACAAAAATATAAAAAAATATATTCATTTTTCCCAAGACTGGAAACTCTGCTGATTTGTTGTCCAGATACCTGGAGAAACTGGCATGTCCAGGCAGGATCTGGCGTCCGGGGCTACATCTAATTTATCTGGTGTGGAGTTGGTGATCTAACACTAGTTTTCAACAGCTTGATGCTTTATCAGGGCTCAACAGTGTGAGCACTTCACTTACATTTACAACTAAAAATAGATGTGTGTGAGATGTAAAATAGCATGTGTGTGAATATATCAGATCTATTATAAAAGAAAATCCACCCCTTCCACTCACAGTCAGATAATTTATAACAGGACATGTGAGTCTGCTTAAATTCCCACAGATTTATTAGCCTGCACAAGAGCAGTGTGTTGCTGGACTGATCAAAGCACAAGAGCAGCAGAGTGCGCTGTCGACTAGCTTACTTTTGAATACAGCATTTCAATTTTCAGATATCAGAGTCGACAATTTGTGGTGCACACAACGTTTTTGGGTTTTAACAGACATTCATTATTTTTCCACCACACAAGTGGATTCTCCTCTCCATTAAATAGATTCTCCTAGAACAGACGAGCATAAAGGCGAACTATAGGCATTAACAGTGAGGATAATCAGTCTGAATGATCTACCACCATATTACTAATTCTAAATAGAAATGAACAGACATCAGTTTAAAAGATAATGGCTTTTGCTGCTGATGATTCGACTTTCAAAGCTGGTTAAGAACTGTAGGACGGCGCCACTTTCAACATTCAGACAAATTAAAAGTAACTTCAAGTAGCAAAACATATGAAGAGCTTAAAGCTTCTCAATCTCACTGTTGTTCAGCCTCATTATTGAAGAGTAATGAATAAACACAAACCTATGAGTTCTTCAGTCTCTTCCTGTTTAATTCTGCAGGGTTCTGGATCACTCATCTTCTCACTGTCCTTCAATAAACTCTGTCTTTGCAGATTTCTCTTCTTCCTGATGGTCTGATGCTCGTCTTCACTTGTAGACTGATGGGAATATTCCAGTGTTTACAGCTGAACTGAAGGAGGACGTTCAGAAGAAGAAACTGATCAATGAAATAATTATATTACGATAGTTGAATTAGTTAAATGAGGTATAAACAGAAACTATTGACATAAAACTTAATGTTTTCAGTCTCAAACGTCACATTTTGCCGCATTAACAGATCTTATTTTGCGATATTATTACCCCAAACGTTAAAAACCGAACACACCAACACAGAAACACAAACACTGAGCTCATATTGTCCTCTCAGAGCTCCTCTCTGCCTGCTGTATTGTTTTGGTCAGCAGACACACAGATAGAGGTGAACTCAATGCAGAAACTAGTCGCAGATTGTCGCTTTAATAAACTGTAAAGTGTGTTTTATTGTTGTGTAAACACGAGAAAAGGCGTCAACGACTCACCTCAGCTCTGAAGACTCGACGCTGGATGAACGCGTCAGTGCTGACGTCATCACAGCGGGGCAGGAGCGGAGGAACGCCCAATACGCGCCAAAAATACTGACAAGCCAAAACAAATGCTAATGTAGACAAAAAAGTCATCTTAAGTGCACATTTTTGTGAATTTATGCCTGCAGGTTTGGTTTCTATGCCTCTTTAGTGGTGTAAAGATGTTTTTAGTGATGTTTTAGCAATGTGTGAGGCAAAAAAAACTACCATAAACAAATAAACACTTAATTTATTTAAAATATTAACTTAAAATATTAAAAGATGATTAATAAAAAGTAACATTTTAAAATGGACAAACCTAGAACTAACAAATTATGTGTCATATCATGTAGTTGTATCAGGGTTAAGAGATAACAAACAAGCTAAATAAATCTTTTTTCTTAAAAGTGTAGTTTCTCTTATCTGAACAGGCACAATCTGTAGGCCTATATGCAGAAAATCATCTAAATGAAAGAATAAAGATGATGAATATTCATTTAGAAAATTCTACATTACTAAAAAAATGCAAGATATGTATTTTTTCACAGCAAGAAGGTCGCTGGTTCGAGCCTCGGCTGAGTCAGTTGGCATTTCTGTGTGGAGTTTGCATGTTCTCCCTGTGTTCGCGTGCGTTTCTTCCGGGTGCTCCGGTTTCCCCTACAGTCCAAAGACATGCGGTACAGGTGAATTGGGTAGGCTAAATTGTCTGTAGTGTATGACTGTGTATGGATGTTTCCCAGAGATGGGTTGCAGCTAGAAAGACATTCGCTGCGTAAAACATGTGCAGGATAAGTTGGCAGGTCATTCCGCTGTGGCGACCCTGGATTAATAAAGGGACTAAGCTGAAAAGACAATGAATGAATGGGCATATAATATCGTAATGTGTGAATCCGCAAGTCACATTGCAGGAGCTGCATTGTCAAGTTAATTTATTCATTCATTTTCCTTTGGCTTAGCCCCTTTTTTCATCAGTGGTCACCACAGTGAAATGAACCACCAATTCTTCCAGCATATATTTTACACAGCGGATGCCCTTCCAGCTGCAATCCAGTACAGGGAAAGACCCATACACTCATACACTACGGCCAATTTAGTTTATTCAATTCACCTATAGCGCATGTGTTTGGACTGTGGGGGAAACCGGAGCACCTGGAGGAAACCCAGGCGAACACTAGAAGAACATGCAAACTCCACACAGAAATGCCAACTGACCCAGCCGGGACTCAAACCAGCGACCTTCTTGCTGTGAGGCAACTGTGCTAACCACTGAGCCACCATGTCACCCTGCAATGTCAAGCTGTCAATGTCAAGGTTTTGATCTGCTTCAAATGTTGACCACTGTAAACAATGTTATCCTACATTTGATTATTTCATTTCTGTACCTCAATACTGTTAGACTGTCCAGAAAACCCTAAACAACAGTTTATTTCATTAGTCTTTGCTCTCTTGTGTTAATTTATGCTCGTGATTTGTTTGTATTTTAAGCAGATGCACTCCTTACCAATGAAGAATGAAGAACTCTTCCCAAATAGAGACGTTCAACTCATATCACAAAACATATCTCAGAAATACAAAATATTATAATGTCGGTTTTTATCCAGTATCGTGCAGCTCTAACATACATGACTGAGTAATGATGGAGTGACAAAAATTTTCAGGAGTGTCCTCTAAATTTTTCCACAAACTACTCATGTTTAAAATCCAATTAAATTCATTCATTCAGCAGCTTCACATGCTGATCTCTTCTTCACCACTGTTTCATCATGACAGAACCGTTGTTAGAAATAATAGTACAAAGGCGAGCGCATCTAAGGCCCCGTTTACAGTAATGCGTTTTCGTTTTGAAATGGCGTTTTAGATCAAAAACGATCCGCGTCCACAGTAGCGTTTCATCTAGCGTTTCTAAACATATCTCCGTCCACACTACTCCTCCAAAAACGTATATCACGTGACCATTCGCGCACTCTGGGCATGCGCGTCCAAGTATAAACAGGAAGCATGTGTCTCGCTCGGCATTTGGTTATTGTTAGTCAACAAACGCTGGTTCAACGATGAACGCGAGCGATTAGCGAGTGCTCGAACAATAGCTTGCCTCGTGCGAATATCTGCAGCTGCTGTAGTAAAAAAGGCAGAGTTTAACTGCACAATAGCGCCTAAAACGGACAATAGTGCAAACAACGCTCCCATTTCTGTGTCCATGTTGTTGGTTACAGTGAAGGCTGGTCTGCCGTCCTCCGGTAGCGTTATAGTCATGTGATAGGGGCTTGACAAATAAGGGAAGGATACGCAATGACCCAAAAGCCCCAATCAGGTAGCGAATGTCTGCAGCCACGCCTCCGTTTTCAGATGTCTCCGTTTTTCCTCATCCACACTGAGACGGAGCAGCAGCGTTTCGGAAGGAAACCAACTCTCCAGCGTTTTCAAAACGCTCAGTTTTCGGGGCTCTAAAACTCTGGCGTAGTGTGGACGGACGGCGTAACCGTAGCAAAACTTATGCGTTTTAAAACGAAAACGCATTAGTGTAAACGGGGCCTAATATAAAAGCCTCCACAACTCTTATAAATCAGGCTTAAAGAGAAAGGTATAAAATAATCATTCAATTAATGACGACTGTAGAAAGCAAACGCTAAATCCTGGACATTTCAGGAAGTGTAGAAATCAATGCAGGTGCATTTAAGTCCTCAAAAACAGACATGTGCAGGAAAATATGGACATATGCTAAACTATCAAATCTGCTGTTTGTGAAAACAGAATGGAGTTTTCTGGAAAGTAAATTTTGTTGATGTGTAAACATCTTTACTAACCGAGAACAGGACTAAGGCCTCTCCACTGCATGAACTCTAAGATGGCTCTTCACCTCTGAAGACCTCAGAAATGTTTTGCTGCAGTGATCACACTTGTGTGTTTTCTCTCCAGTGTGGATCAGCATATGGGATTTAAAGTGTGATAATTGTATAAAACTCTTCCAACATTCAGTACAGGTGTACGGTTTCTCTCCAGTGTGAATCCTCTCATGCGCTTTCCGGCATGCTGGCCTACCAAATCTCTTGTCGCAGTGTGAACACTTGTACGGTCTCTCTCCAGTGTGAATCCTCTCATGTGCGTTCCGGTATTCTGACATAGCAAATCTCTTGTCACAGTGTGAACACTTGTAAGGTTTCTCTCTAGAGTGAACCACCTGGTGTCTTTTCAAGTGTCCAACTCTAGTAAAAGTCTTCTCACACTCAATGCAGGCATGCTTTTTTACATCAGTGTGGATCATCTGGTGTCGGTTCAAGTCTCCAGCTCTAATAAAACTCTTTCCACACTCAGAGCATGAATAAGGCTTCTCGTTTGTATGAACACTAAGATGGATCTTCAGCTGTGAAGACCTCAAGAATGTTTTGCTGCATTGATCACATTTGTGTGGTTTCTCTTTAGTGTGGATCTTCATGTGTGAATTAAGGTTTGCTAATTGTGTAAAACTCCTCCAACATTCAGTACATGTGTATGATTTCTCTTCAGTGTGAGTCTCTATATGAATCTTCAGAGTGACTTTGTTCTTGAAACTCTTTCCACACTGAGTGCAGGTCAAATCTTTTACAGATGGTATTTTCATTAAAATACTTTGTTCAGTCTCTGATTGAGTGTTTTCTTCAGTTTTGACATGATGTTTCTCCTCATATTCACTCAGGTCTTCACTCTCCTCCTTCACCATCACACCTGAAAATAAGTAAATAAGTTCATTTTAAGAGACTAGTGAAGAATCTAAAGATTTGTCATTTTATTATGTTTTATATTTTATTATTATTATTTTCAAATAATTATTGCTTAATTATTATTTAATTTTCAATAGTGTTATAATCTTATAGCTGTGTGGATTCAAGCTACTCTTGTTTTCATGAGTAAGAGACTAGAGAATGTCTCCATTTTAAGGTCTGTATTGTCTCTGGACAATGTTGTGATGCAGGAGTTTTCCATTGCTGTTGCTTGTGGTATATTTACACTTGTTGGATTCATCCTGGTCAGACAAAGTTTATAACTAAGATTATTCAATAAACTCTGCTCTTTCTTTATCATCATGACTTCATCTCCTGCTTCTGCTCCTCTCTAGCTTTCTCAGTCAACTCTTATATTAATAGGAGACTGTTAATTCAGTTGAATACTGGTTAACAGGTTTGGGTATTGGAAACTCTGCTGACTTATTGTCCAGATACCTGGAGAAACTGACATGTCCTGGCAGGATCTGGCTTCCAGGGCAAGATCTAATTTATCTGGTGTGGAGTTGGTGATCTAACACTAGTTTTCAACAGCTTGATGCTTTATCAGGGCTCAACAGTGTGAGCACTTCACTTACATTTACAACTAAAAATAGATGTGTGTGAGATGTAAAATAGCATGTGTGTGAATATATCAGATCTATTATAAAAGAAAATCCACCCCTTCCACTCACTTCATTCACAGTCAGATAATTTATAACAGGACATGTGAGTCTGCTTAAATTCCCACAGATCTATTAGCCTGCACAAGAGCAGTGTGTTGCTGGACTGATCAAAGCACAAGAGTAGCAGAGTGCGCTGTCGACTAGCTTACTTTTGAATACAGCATTTCAATTTTCAGACACAAGGGTCTAATTGTAAAATACAAACACTTTGTGTTAGCTAAGCTTTCCTAAATATAAGCACATTATGAAAGAATCAGACACTGGTTTCAAAACAACAACCTCTGTGTTCAAAGCATTAGGCTACAGAACGGGACAATTTGTGTAGCACACAAACATTTTTGAGTTTTAACAGACATTCATTATTTTTCCACCACACAAGTGGATTCTCCTCTCCATTAAATAGATTCTCCCAGAACAGACGAGCATAAAGGCAAACTATAGGCATTAACACAGTGAGGATAATCAGTCTGAATTATCTACCACCATATTACTAATTCTAAACAGAAATGAAGAGACATCAGTTTAAAAGATAATGGCTTTTGCTGCTGATGATTCGACTTTTTAAGATTGTTAAGAACTGTAGGACGGCGCTCCTTTCAACATTCAGACAAATAAAAAGTAAGTTCAAGTAGCAAAACTGATGAAGAGCTTAAAGCTTCACAACCTCACTGTTCTTCAGCCTCATTATTGAAGAGTAATGAATAAACACAAACCTATTAGTTCTTCAGTGTCTTCCTGTTTAATTCTGCAGGGTTCTGGATCACTCATCTTCTCACTGTCCTTCAATAAACTCTGTCTTTGCAGATTTCTCTTCTTCCTGATGGTCTGATGCTCGTCTTCACTTGTAGACTGATGGGAATAGTCCAGTATTTACAGCTGAACTGAAGGAGGACGTTCAGAAGAAGAAACTGATCAATGAAATAATTATATTACGACAGTTAAATTAGTTTAATGAGGTATAAACAGAAACTATTGACATAAAACGTAATGTTTTCAGTCTCAAACGTCACATTTTGCCGCATTAACAGATCTTATTTTGCGATATTATTACCCCAAACGTTAAAAACCGAACACACCAACACAGAAACACAAACACTGAGCTCATATTGTCCTCTCAGAGCTCCTCTCTGCCTGCTGTATTGTTTTGGTCAGCAGACACACAGATAGAGGTGAACTCAATGCAGAAACTAGTCGCAGATTGTCGCTTTAATAAACTGTAAAGTGTGTTTTATTGTTGTGTAAACACGAGAAAAAGCGTCAACGACTCACCTCAGCTCTGAACACTCGACGCTGGATGAACGCGTCGTGCTGACGTCATCACGGTGAGGCGGGAACAAATAAATCCGTGTAATACCACACAACTATTTATTTTGGCACAACAAAGATTTACCGAACAAAAATAAGTCCATTTACTTTGATGATTGGGCGAAAAATAATATAATGTATGTTAGACAATTATTTAATAACAGAGGAGTGCCTTTTGAATATGAGGAATGTTTGTCCCATTTTAAATACCCGCTAAAGAATTGCTATTGTTTTTGGAGCAATCCCTCCTGGGATTATTATTATTATTACTAACGTCCAAAAAGCGGCAAAAAATACTGACAAGCCAAAACAAATGCTAATGTAGAAAAAAAAAAGTCATCTTAAGTGCACATTTTTGTGAATTTAAGCCTGCAGGTTTGGCTTTTATGCCTCGTTAGTGGTGTAAAGATGTTTTTTCAGTGATGTTTTAGCAATGTGTGAGGCAAAAAAACTACCATCAGTAAACAAAATATTAAGAGATGATTAATAAAAAGTAACATTTTAAAATGGACAAACCTAAAACGAATAACATTACGTACCATATCATGTAGTTGTATCAGGGTTAAGAGATAACAAACAAGTTAAATAAATCTTTTTTCTTAAAAGTGTAGTTACTCTTATCTGAACAGGCACAATCTGTAGACCTATATGCAGAAAATCTTCTAAATGAAACAATAAAGATGATGAATATTCATTTAGAAAATTCTACATTACTCAAGATTTGAATTTTAATGAATTATAAATATAAAAATAGCTGAACTATGGGTGTATAATATCGCAATGTGTGAATCAGCAATAGTCACGTCACAGGATCTGCAATGTCTAGTTCATTCATTTTCCTTCGGCCTAGCTCCTTTATTCATCAGGGGTCGCCACAGCGGAATGAACTGCCAATTCTTCCAGCATGTTTTACACCGCGGACGCCCTTCCAGCTGCAATCCAGTACAGAGAAAGACCCATACACACTCATACACTACGGCCAATTTAGTTTATTCAATTTACCTATAGCGCATGTGCAGAAATGCCAACTGGCCCAGCCGTGCTCAAACCAGCGACTTTCTTGCTGTGAGGGGACAGTGCTGACCACTGAGCCACCATGTCACCCTGTAATGTCAAGCTGTGATAATAATTAAAAATTTAAACAGAAAACATTTCAGAAACACATGCTCAGTTTAATCCTAACAGAGTTAATGATTTTTTTTTAAGGCAAGAGTAGATGAGACAAGTATGGGTGTTGTTCAATAGTTTTAGGAGAACTTTGATTAAAGGTTTTGATCCGCTTCAAATGTTGACCACTGTAAACAATGTTATTCTACATCTGATTATTTCATTTCTGTACCTCAATACTGTTAGACTGTCCAGAAAACCCTAAACAACAGTTTATTTCATTAGTATCTTTGCTCTCTTGTGTTAATTTATTTATGCTCGTGATTTGTTTGTATGTTATGCAGATGCACTCCTTACCAATGAAGAATGAAGAACTCTTCCCAAATAGAGATGTTTAACTCGTATCACAAAACATATCAGAGAAATACAAAATACTGAAGGATTCGGATTTCTACCGTCCCATCCATCTCAGCATGGACGTTTATCCTTTCCTCATCATCCTATTTCTCATTATTTTCATTAAAGATAATTCAAGAGTTCACACTTAGCTGATGATTGATAATAAAGCGTGTTTGGCATGCTGTCCCGGGAGAGAGCCCTGAGCTCAGGATATCCTTGAGCCCGGGGCTTCCTCCCGTTTGTAGGGCGACAGGAGAGTCTGAGCTCGGGTGGTCTCGAGAACTCCCCTGCTGTGAACTACTGAATATATATCTGGCTAAGAGTTGCCTTAAAATGCTATTTTGATTAGTCAATTTTCTATGGTGCCTGTTTTTGAACGGTGGGAGGAAACCGGAGAACCCGGGGAAAACCCACACGAACACGGGGAGAACATGCAAACTCCGCACAGAAACGCCAACCAGCCCGGAGGGAAACGGACCAGCGACGTTCTTGCTGTGAGGCAACAGTGCTACCCACTGGCCACCGTGCCGCCCTATCAGAGAAGGGGAGGAGTAGGGGTGGAAGAATGGGATTCTTCAAAAGAAGATGACTGGAGCAAAGCACTCTGGTAATTTATAGTGTGTCCGTGTTCATCTGATTGGCGCAATATGCGGAGTTAAGCGATACCAGCTGTGTTCAATCATAAGCACGTGATCCTCTCGAAATTAGTTTGTAAACAAACCCCACTTAATTGATTATTTTAATGAGTATTTAACTTTGACTTGATTTTAACTAATGAATAAGAATGTGCAGTGTCCTTGTTCCTTTCTTTGTCCGTTTATTTTAACTCTGTTTCCAGGAGACACACAAAACCAGGTCATAGGTAGGCCCACACGGAATCTGCGCGTGCAGAATTCCGCAGAATTCCACAGATTTTTAGCCCATCATTAATTCTGTTTATTTACTTGAGTAAATGTGTGTAAATCTGAATTTATTCAGTTTTTAAATGACACATATTTCACATATTAAGGTATTAGTTATGAGACTCCTAAAATAATTCCGCAGAAATCTGCAGATTTTTACCAAAATTCTCAGCAGAAATTGCAAAAAAACGTCCGCAGATTCCGTCTGGCCCTATAAGTCATGGAGATCTCTCTCTCGCTCTCTTTGGAGCAGGATTACGGATGCTGAGGGGAGAGAACACCTGTTCTTCTTTTTATTGTTATGATACTGTCTACAGTAATTTAACTTTTTTTTTTTTTGTTAATTCTTGTTAAAGTAATTCATTTTTATGCTAGATAGACTTTGTGTGTAGTGAGGACATTGTAGCCGAATGTTGATTAAACCAGATTTGAACTAGTTTGGTAAGTCAGCTGAAAGTACAAGAATTAGCCTTGAGTTGCCATAACAGATTGTCTCTTGCGTATATGTATGCCTCCATGGTTCAGCTTTTTACAGGTCGGAGATCAGCTCTTAATAGTTTAGGGTCGGCCTGACCCCCAAGAACCATGCCGCCATCCATATCTGGAGTCAGATACAATTCTTCCCCGATGCACACATTTAGAATTGTCTATTTCTGCTGTAACCAATGAGAACTGGACTTGTGCAAAGAGTATAATTGCTGAATTGTAAGTCAGAGCGGCCTAGGAACTCATTGCGAGTGTTGAAGCTGGCTTCTGCTGATGAAAATGCATACTATATTCAGTAAACTTTATTTATTTATTTAAATCTCTGACTCCGGCTCTTCTTCATCTGACAGACTGGTCATTCTTTGGGTTAAAACTGTAAATGATCCCAACAATACTACAATGTCAGTTTTTTCCAGTATCGTGCAGCTCTAACATACAAGACTGAGTAATGGTGGCGTGACAAACATTTTCAGGAGTGTCCTCTAAATTTATCCACAAACTACTCATGTTTAAAATCCAATTAAATTCATTCATTCAGCAGCTTCACATGCTGATCTCTTCTTCACCACTGTTTCATCAAGACAGAACCGTTGTTGGAAATAATATTACAAAGGTGAGCGCGTCACATATAAAAGCCTCCACAACTCATATAAATCAGGCTGAAAGAGAAAGGTATAAAATAATCCTTCAATTAATGACGACTGTAGAAAGCAAACGCTAAATCCTGGACATTTCAGGAAATGTAGAAATCAATGCAGGTGCATTCAAGTCCTCAAAAACAGACATGTGCAGGAAAATATGGACATATGCTAAACTATCAAATCTGATGTTTGAGAAGACAGAATGGAGTTTTCTGGGAGGTAAATTTTGTTGATGTGTAAACATCTTTACTAACCGAGAACAGGACTAAGGCCTCTCCACTGCATGAACACTAAGATGGCTCTTCACCTCTGAAGACCTCAGAAATGTTTTGCTGCAGTGATCACACTTGTGTGTTTTCTCTTTATTGTGGATCAGCATGTGTGATCTAAGGTGTGATGATTGTGTAAAACTCTTCCAACATTTAGTACATGTGTACGGTCTCTCTCCAGTGTGAATCCTCTCATGTGCTTTTCGGCATGCTGGCCTACCAAATCTCTTGTCGCAGTGTGAACACTTGTACGGTTTCTCTCCAATGTGAATCCTCTCATGTGCGTTCCGGTATGCTGACCTAGCAAATCTCTTGTCGCATCGTGAACACTTGTAAGGTTTCTCTCCAATGTGAACCACCTGGTGTCTTTTCAATTCTGTAAAACTCTTCATACACCGAGTGCATGCGAATGTTTTCTTTCTAGTGTGGATCAGCATGTGGGATTTAAAGTTTGCTAATTGTGTAAAACTCCTCCAACATTCAGTACATGCGTATGATTTGTCTCCAGTGTGAATCCTCTCGTGTGCTTTCTGGCATTCTAACCTATCAAATCTCTTGTCGCAGTGTGAACACTTGTATGGTCTCTCTCCAGTGTGAGTCTTCATATGAATCTTCAGAGTGACTTTGTTCTCGAAACTCTTTCCACACTGAGTGCAGGTCAAATCTTTTACAGATGCTATTTTCATTAAAATACTTTGTTCAGCCTCTGATTGAGTGTTTTCTTCAGTTTTGACATGATGTTTCTCCTCATATTCACTCAGGTCTTCACTCTCCTCCTTCACCATCACACCTGAAAATAAGTAAATTAGTTCATTTTAAGAGACTAGTGAAGAATCTAAGGATTTGTCATTTTATTATGTTTTTTACATTTTATATTTTTTTCATATAATTATTGCTTAATTATTATTTAATTTTCCATAGTATTATAATCTTATAGCTGTGTGGATTCAAGCTACTCTTGTTTTCATGAGTAAGAGATTAGAGAATGTCTCCATTTCAAGGTCTGTATTCTCTCTGGACAATGTTGTGATGCAGGAGTTTTCCATTGCTGTTGCTTGTGGTATATTTACACTTGTTGGATTCATCCTGGTCAGACAAAGTTTATAACTAAGATTATTCATTAAACTCTGCTCTTTCTTTATCATCATGACTTCGTCTCCTGCTTCTGCTCCTCTCTGGCTTTCTCAGTCAACTCTTATATTAATAGGAGACTGTTAATTCAGTTGAATACTGGTTAACAGGTTTGGGCATTGGAAACTCTGCTGACTTGTTGTCCAGATACCTGGAGAAACTGACATGTCCTGGCAGGATCTGGCGTCCGGGGCTACATCTAATTTATCTGGTGTGGAGTTGGTGATCTAACACTAGTTTTCAACAGTTTGATGCTTTATCAGGGCTCAACAGTGTGAGCACTTCACTTACATTTGCTGGATTTATCAAAGCACAAGAGCAGCGAAGTGCGCTGTTAACTAGCTTGCTTTGGAACAAAGTAGCATTTCAATTTTTAGACACAAGAGTCTGATTATAAAATACAAATACTTTGTAAGCTATCCTAAACATGAGCACATCATGAAAGAATCAGACACTGGTTTTAACAGAACGGGTGGAGCACACAAACATTTTCAAGTTTCAAGAGACGTTCATTATTTTTCCACCACACAAGTGGATTCTCCTTTCCATTAAATAGATTCTCCCAGAACAGACGAGCATAAAGGCGAACTATAGGCGTTACACAGTGAGGATAACCAGTCTGAATTATCTACCACCATATTACTAATATTAAACAGAAATGAACAGACATCAGTTTAAAAGATAATGGCTTTTGCTGCGGATGATTCGACTTTTAAAGCTGGTTAAGAACTGTAGGACGGCGCTCCTTTCAACATTCGGACAAATTAAAAGTAAGTTCAAGTAGCAAAACATATGAAGAGCTTAAAGCTTCTCAATCTCACTGTTGTTCAGCCTCATCATTAAAGAGTAATGAACAAACACAAACCTATTAGTTCTTCAGTCTCTTCCTGTTTAATTCTGCAGGGTTCTGGATCACTCATCTTCTCACTGTCCTTCAATAAACTCTGTCTTTGCAGATTTCTCTTCTTCCTGATGGTCTGATGCTCGTCTTCACTTGTAGACTGATGGGAATATTCCAGTATTTACAGCTGAACTGAAGGAGGACGTCCAGAAGAAGAAACTGATCAATGAAATATATTACAACAGTTTAATTAGTTTAATAAGGTATAAACAGAAACTATTGACATACAACTTAATGTTTTGTCTCAAACGTCACATTTTGCCGCAATAACAGATCTTATTTTGCGATATTATTACCCCAAACGTTAAAAAGCGAACACACCAACAGAGATAAACACAAACACTGAGCTCATATTGTCCTCTCAGAGCTCCTCTCTGCCTGCTGTATTGTTTTGGTCAGCAGACACACAGATAGAGGTGAACTCAATGCAGAAACTAGTCGCAGATTGTCGCTTTAATGAACTGTAAAGTGTGTTTTATTGTTGTGGAAACACGAGAAAAAGCGTCAACGACTCACCTCAGCTCTGAAGACTCGACGCTGGATGAACGCGTCGTGCTGACGTCATCACGGTGAGGCGGGAGCAAATAAATCCGTGAAATACCACATAACTATTTATTTTGGCGCAACAAAGATTTACTGTACAAAAATAAGTCCATTTACTTTGATAATTGGGCGAAAAATAATATAATGTATGTTAGACAATTATTTAATAACAGAGGAGTGCCTTTTGAATATGAGGAATGTTTGTCCCATTTTAAATACCCGCTAAAGAATTGCTATTGTTTTTGGAGCAATCCCTTTTGGGATTATTATGCTTATGAAGGGATGGCACAATCAGTCTCCCTTCTAAATGAGCTAAAAACAGCTCTTGGTAAATTACTATTTACCACAAAGCCAAATAACAAAAAATATCCGCTCTCTATTTCAGCGTGGGATATTCTGTAATGCTGTCTATTATTGGAACAGACATATAGGTAATATTAACTGGAAAAGTTTATGGACTTTACCTCAGAAATGATATGTGATAATAATTAAGAATTTAAACAGAAAACAGTTCAGAAACACATGCTCAGTTTAATCCTAACAGAGTGAATGATTTTTTTAAGGCAAGAGTAGATGAGACAAGAACAAGTGTTATTGAATAGTTTTAGGAGAACTTTGATTAAAGGTTTTGATCCGCTTCAAATGTTGACCACTGTAAACAATGTTATCCTACATCTGATTATTTCATTTCTGTACCTCAATACTGTTAGACTGTCCAGAAAACCCTAAACAACAGTTTATTTCATTAGTCTTTGCTCTCTTGTGTTAATTTATGCTCGTGATTTGTTTGTATTTTATGCAGATGCACTCCTTACCAATGAAGAATGAAAAACTCTTCCCAAATAGAGACGTTTAACTCACAAAACATATCTCAGAAATACAAAATATCACAATGTCAGTTTTTTCCAATATCGTGCAGCTCTAACATACATGACTGAGTAATGGTGGCGTGACAAACATTTTCAGGAGTGTCCTCTAAATTTATCCACAAACTACTCATGTTTAAAATCCAATTAAATTCATTCATTCAGCAGCTTCACATGTTGATCTCTTCTTCACCACTGTTTCATCATGACAGAACCGCTGTTGGAAATAATAGTACAAAGGCGAGCGCGTCACATATAAAAGCCTCCACAACTCTTATAAATCTACGGAAGTCCTAAGAGGCCATGCATTAAAATATTTTTTCTCTCTTGTTATGTCGTGATCACGACTTAATTATCTTGTGATCTCGACATAACAAAAACTTATATCGTGATCACGACTTATTTTTTTAGCTTTAATTTATTTATTTATGTATTAATATTATTATTAGTAGTAGTAGTAAAATTAGTATTAATATCTGGCAAATGTCAGGACACCGGCCTTGCGAACAGGGAGAGAATAACTGCAGACGCGCATTCGTGCAACACATTAAGGCGTTCAGAACAGCCATAATATGAGAGCAAACGCTCGTGCTCATGATTAATGTACAGTCATGATTATGTTCATGTATATGATCATTATTTACAATAATTTGCATCAACTCTTACCATTTTAAAGCAACTCTATGGCGCATTTTTAAAGTTGTAAATAATTTGCGCAAAGGATCAAAGCAAGTGCAGGATCTTCATCATTCTTCATCATTTAATTCATGCATGCAGCAACTTATTTTGCGCCATATAGAGTTGCCTTAAAATGGTAACAGTTGAGGGAATGTTATTGTAAATAATGGTATATAATCAAATACGTGAATATAATCAGAAATGTACATTAATCGTGAGCACGAGCGTTTGCTCTCATATTATGGCTGTTCTGAACGCCTTTAATGTGTTGCACAAATGCGTGTCTGCAGTTTGGCTATCCTCTCCCTGTTCGCAGGGCCGGTGTAGACTCTCTGGTTAGACATTTGCCAGATATTAATAAATAATAATAATGATAATAATAATAATAATAATAATAAATACATAAATAAATAAAAGCAAAAAAAAAAAAAAGTCGTGAACACGACATAACTTTTTGTTATGTCGAGATCACAAGAAAACAAGTTATGTCGAGATCACGAGAAAACAAGTTATGTCGAGATCACGAGATAATTAAGTCGTGATCACGACATTACAAGAGAGAAAAAATATTTTAATGCATGGCCTCTTAGGACTTCCGTATAAATCAGGCTTAAAGAGAAAGGTATACAATAATCATTCAATTAATGACGACTGTAGAAAGCAAACGCTAAATCCTGGACATTTCAGGAAGTGTAGAAATCAATGCAGGTGCATTTGAGTCCTCAAAAACAGACATGTGCAGGAAAATATGGACATATGCTAAACTATCAAATCTGATGTTTGTGAAGACAGAATGGAGATTTCTGGAAGGTAAATTCTGTTGATGTGTAAACATCTTTACTAACCGAGAACATGACTAAGGCCTCTCCACTGCATGAACTCTAAGATGTCTCTTCACATCTGAAGACCTCAGAAATGTTTTGCTGCAGTGATCACACTTGTGTGTTTTCTCTCCAGTGTGGATCAGCATGTGGGATTTAAAGTGTGATAATTGTATAAAACTCTTCCAACATTCAGTACATGTGTACGGTTTCTCTCCAGTGTGAATCCTCTCATGCTCTTTCAGGCATGCTGACCTACCAAATCTCTTGTCGCAGTGTGAACACTTGTACGGTTTCTCTCCAGTGTGAATCCTCTCATGTGCGTTCCGGTATTCTGACATAGCAAATCTCTTGTCACAGTGTGAACACTTGTACGGTTTCTCTCCAGTGTGAACCACCTGGTGTCTTTTCAAGTGTCCAACTCTAGTAAAAGTCTTCTCACACTCAATGCAGGCATGCTTTTTTACATGAATGTGGATCATCTGGTGTCGGTTCAAGTCTCCAGCTCTAATAAAACTCTTTCCACACTCAGAGCATGGATAAGGCTTCTGGTTGGTATGAAGACTAAGATGGCTTTTCAGCTGTGAAGACCTCAAGAATGTTTTGCTGCAGTGATCACACTTGTGTGGTTTCTCTTTGGTGTGGATCTTCATGTGTGAATTAAGGTTTGCTAATTGTGTAAAACTCCTCCAACATTCAGTACATGTGTATGATTTCTCTTCAGTGTGAGTCTTCATATGACTCTTCAGAGTAACTTTGTTCTTGAAACTCTTTCCACACTGAGTGCAGGTCGAATCTTTTACAGATGGTATTTTCATTAAAAGACTTTGTTCAGCATCTGATTGAGTGTTTTCTTCAGTTTTGACATGATGTTTCTCCTCATCTTCACTCAGGTCTTCACTCTCCTCCTTCACCATCACACCTGAAAATAAGTAAATTAGTTCATTTTAAGAGACTAGTGAAGAATCTAAGGATTTGTCATTTTATTATGTTTTTTTACATTTTATTATTATTATTTGCAAATAATTATTGCTTTAGTATGGTTTAATTTTTCATATTGTTATAATCTTATAGCTGTGTGGATTCAAGCTACTCTGGTTTTCATGAGTAGAGATAAGAGAATGTCTCCATTTCAAGGTCTGTGTTGTCTCTGGACAGTGACTACGTTTACATGGACATCAGTAATCGAATTATTTGCTTTAATCTAATTAAGAGAATAATAAGACTAAGATGTTTACATGAGTTTCTTTTTGAATGTTTCTTTCATGATCCTGTTTTACATGTTACAGCACATAATTCGATTAACGTCATTGCGTCACCGCGCTATGAGCATTTCCTCCGGAGTTTCATGTAATTTCGAGTGTTTCATTTTTAATTTGTCACCCTTAGCAGTTTGGCACTTTCACTTTCATTTAGTGACTTTTTATGTACGTCCTCCGTGACAAACGAAATATTGGATGCAACTATGAACTGCTGGAAGTGTTGTTTTAATGGAAGTTCATACCGCATGTTAAATGGAAGAAAAGACACCTCCGCATTTCACGATCCAGGTATACTGTGGGCTGCACTGACTCGGTAGGTGCAGAGAGTGTCAACAGCCGTGCGTGTGTGGATGATCCTGTCGCAAAAGCAGCTTAAAGTCCTACATGACAGTAATAGTTCGATTAAGGTGTTTACATGTCTGTACTGCACTTCAATAATGCGACTAAAATCGGCATACTCCACATGTCTTAATTCGGTCCGATATCAGTCCAAACAAACTTTATCGGACTGCGTTAAAAATCTCCAATATTAGCAGTCTGTTCCGCTCTAAACTCTGTTACAGCTATTTTATCCAGCAGCGTCCAGAGCCAGCGTGCAAAGCCCACATGATCACAACACTGCTTGCTGGCAAAGTCCCTTAAAGATTTAGCATGCTCTTCACGCTAAGTTATGGTGTATTACGATAGAAATTACGATAGAAATCTATTGTGACGATAGCAAATGCTAACGCTATCAACAATGGCACATCTATACTGGTTTATTTACTTCATGTCAAACGATCTTTACATTGTTTTGTATACGCTGCTAAGCAACGCAAGGCACCGAATGGCGGCGTATCGCGCATAGTGCGAGCCTCATAGAAAACGTTTACAATTCGGTCATGGCATATCATGATGCATCCAGTGTGAGAGATACCCAATTCAACACCTGCGCTTCCCACACAAAAGACTTTACCTCAGCGGCCCGGTTCTGTGTGCGTGAGAAACGAACACCGCCACAGACTCGCATGCTCTGCTGTTGCAGACCCACAGAGACGCGACCTGATCACAAAACCTTTAACTAAATAGACTGATCCAGCTCATTATATACTGTGCTTTCGCTTTCTATAGCTGCGTTTTTGCATTACTTTATATGAGAGAGAGAGAGAGAGAGAGAGAGAGAGCAGATTTGACCTGTCAGTGGTGCAAATGGATAGTAGGAGTCAAATAGTGGATTTCTTTATTTTTATTAATTTTTTTTTACTTTAACTCACTGAAAAGAAACAGTGTCATGTAAAAGGTGTTAAATAATAAAGATTTTAATTGTCTGTTAAATAAGAATAAGAAATCATTCTGTTGCTGAGGGCCATTACGGTTTAAAAGAAGAATGGTATTCCCATATTTAAGATAAAGTGCTCAGATAAACAGTGTCAGCTTTGCACATGAGTTTGTAGTTCTGTCTTTCTTTACATGGTCATACTTTTCCCATGTGGGAAGTAGGGTGGAATCTGTGCAATATATTATGCAAATAAAATTAATTTTGATAAATAAAATTATTTTAAAACGTCACATTATTTTATGTGATGTGGAGAAAAGTATATCTATGTTAAAGATAAGATGTACAATATATATTATTATAAAATAAATAATGTTTTGTTTGGGAGCATTGATACAGCCATACTCACAGATTAAATAGATCTGATCATGTGAATGTTTGCACTAACCATACTGCACATTTTTATTAACTTAATAACATAACAATAACTCCTTATTTCTGCTGCTCAGTGTGAAAGAGATTTTTCAGCTCGAAACTGGATTGAAAAATTCATCAAGAAGCTGCCTAGGCATGTCCACAACTGAAGACTTGATTCAGATCAGTTTAGAGAGGCCTTCATTAGAGCAATATGATCCCAGACCTGCTGTGGACCGCTAGCTAAACTCCATACAGCTTAAATTTTAATTATTAAACACTATTTAAGCTGTTGTTGCAGTAAAATAAAACCTAGTGTACTTATCGTTTTCAAATGAATGACACTGCTTTGTTTACAGATCTCCTCGTGAACATTTATTAGGCAAAAACACTTTATTTTATATACATTTTCACTGTGCTCCTAAAATTCTTTATTGTGCTCCTAAATTTTTCCACTTAGGAGCGCATGTCCTCCCCCTGAAAAAAGTTAGCATCAAGGCCTGGAAATGCTTATCTCCTTAAAAAAAATCTAATGTATAATCTAGCCGTTCATACATTACTCTCAATGAAATAGGTAAAAGTAAAGTTTTCATGAATTGTGCTGATTATTATATCGGATTTGTATCGGTATCGGTTAGTACTGAAGGCTGCAATATCGGTATCGTATCGGAAGTTAAAATGTTGTATCGGGACATCCCTAGCTTTTGCTGCTGATAATTCGACTTTTAAAGTTTGTTAAGAACTGTAGGACGGCGCCCCTTTCAAAATTCAGACAAATAAAAATTAAGTTTACTGATGAAGAAGAGTCTACGCTTCTCAACCTCACTGTTGTTCAGCCTTATTATTGAAGAGTAATGAATAAACACAAACCTATTAGTTCTTCAGTCTCTTCCTGTTTAATTCTGCAGGGTTCTGGATCACTCATCTTCTCACTGTCCTTCAATAAACTCTGTCTTTGCAGATTTCTCTTCTTCCTGATGGTCTGATGCTCGTCTTCACTTGTAGACTGATGGGAATATTCCAGTGTTTACAGCTGAACTGAAGGAGGACGTTCAGAAGAAGAAACTGATCAATGAAATAGTTATATTACAACAGTTGAATTAGTTTAATGAGGTATAAACAGTAACTATTGACATAAAACGTAATGTTTTCAGTCTCAAACGTCACATTTTGCCGCATTAACAGATCTTATTTTGCGATATTATTACCCCAAACGTTAAAAAGCGAACACACGAACACAGATAAACACAAACACTGAGCTCATGTTTTCCTCTCAGAGCTCCTCTCTGTCTGCTGTATTGTTTTGGTCAGCAGACACACAGATAGAGGTGAACTCAATGCAGAAACTAGTCGCAGATTGTCGCTTTAATAAACTGTAAAGTGTGTTTTATTGTTGTGTAAACACGAGAAAAAGCATCAACGACTCACCTCAGCTCTGAAGACTCGACGCTGAATGAACGCGTCAGTGCTGACGTCATCACAGCGGGGCGGGAGCGGAGAAACGCCCAAAACGCGCCAAAATACTGACAAGCCAAAACAAATGCTAATGTAGACAAAAATCATCTTAAGTGCACATTTTTGTGATTTTATGCCTCTTTAGTGGTGCAAAGATGTTTTTAGTGACGTTTTAGCAATGTGTGAGGCAAAAAAAAAAACTACCATCAGTAAACAAACGCATTTAACAAAATATTAAAAGATAAATAAAAAGTAACATTTTAAAATGGACAAACCTAAAACTAACAAATTATGTATCATATTATGTAGTTGTATCAGGTTTAAGAGATAACAAACAAGTTAAATAAATCTTTTTTCTTAAGTGTAGTTACTCATCTGAACAGGCACAATCTGTAGGCCTATATGCAGAAAATCTTCTAAATGAAAGAATAAAGATGATGAATATTCATTTAGAAAATTCTACATTACTCAAAAAAAAGCAAGATTTGTATTTTGATGAAATAGCTAAAATATGGGTGTGTAATAGCCAGCGACGCAGTAGATAGTGCTGTCGCCTCACAGCAAGAAGGTCACTGGTTCGAGCCTCAGCTGAGTCAGTTGGCATTTCTGTGTGGAGTTAGCATGTTCTCCCTGCATTCGCGTGCGTTTCTTCCGGGTGCTTTATTCATCAGGGGTCACCACAGGGGAATGAACCGCCAATTCTTCCAGCATATATTTTACACAGCAGATGCCCTTCCAGCTGCAATCCAGTACAGGGAAAGACCCATACACACTCATACACTACGGCCAATTTAGTTTATTCAATTCACCTATAGCGCATGTGTTTGGACCATAGACTGTAAAATAAATGGACGTAGTATCCGTGACGTCACCCATAGGTTTATGTAGAACCCAAAAGAAGCTACCAGAAGGCGTGGCCGACCGTCGGCATTTTGTTCGCGCGTCATCGCACCAACCCCGGGCATACCATACAAGGGCAAAGAGGCGGAGCATGAGCGGAGCTACAAACGCATGCTGGCATTCTGCTTAGACAGGCTTTCTTAAGGGAGAAACTCTTACTACTTCATCACCTGCGACTCGTTTGTGTTCTGACCACATGAGCTTGGTTGTACACTTTATCAATAAAGTGTTTAGACTTTTAAAAACACTGTTTCATAAGCAACGTCATAAGCGCAATGCTTAGTGGCTCAATGCATTACACATTGAGCCACTAAGCATTGTGCTTATGACGTTTTTCAACAGGAGGAAAGTGCGAATTACTTCCAAAAACTTCAGCTATAGTCTGTGTTAGTAAATGCAAGGCTAATAATGAAGTCCAGGCAGAACACTGTATGACAACGCTTCAGATGACTGTTCTAGAGCCTACAGCTAATAATCTGTCAGATTCTGCAGTGCATTACAGCTCTAAAGAACAATATAAATGACCTTAAATGAAACAAATACATTCATAGAGATGGTATAATTTCACTCACCTGGGTAATGGAGGCCACGTGAATGGCTTGTGAGCACAATTAAGTGCACACAGCATGCCATATCATCTGATAATTGTAGGAAATAATTCCAAAAGGCAGCAGACTGTGTAAAGCCACATATAACAACACAAAAATACGATGAATATGCCGAGATCAGCGGCTAATCAGCCGTAATCAGCTGAGCTGAAGTGACGACGACCAGCGAGACCTAGCTGTCACTCAAGTGGCCACGCCCTTAATTATGCAAACTTAATATAACCTAATATAAAGGAAACGGATGAGTTATAAAAAATTCACCCCCCTCACAGTTGTCACGAAGGGTAATAGTAGCTATATGAACCAAAATCGTTCTTTGTACCAGGCTGTAAACACCTTTTTTTCTGCTGTAAAGTTGGCCATTCTAACAGTGGGCTCAATAGAAATTTGCTCTATTATGGAGCCAGGACTAGCGGAATTTCCATGAATTGCAGTTTCAGTTACTTCTGTATTGGCTTCCCGAGGGAGAGCAGGAGGTTGCCGCTTGGTTTGGACTGTGGGGGAAACCGGAGCACCCGGAGGAAACCCACGCGAACAGTGGAAGAACATGCAAACTCCACACAGAAATGCCAACTGGTCCAGCCGGGGCTCAAACCAGCGATCTTCTTCCTGTGAGGCGACAGTGCTAACCACTGAGCCACCATGTCACCCTGCAATGTCAAGCTGTGATAATAATTAGGAATTTAAACAGAAAACAGTTCAGAAACACATGCTCAGTTTAATCCTAACAGAGTGAATGATTTTTTTTAAGGCAAGAGTAGATGAGACAAGTATGAGTGTTGTTCAATAGTTTTAGGAGAACTTTGATTAAAGGTTTTGATCCGCTTCAAATGTTGACCACTGTAAACAATGTTATCCTACATCTGATTATTTCATTTCTGTACCTCAATACTGTTAGACTGTCCAGAAAACCCTAAACAACAGTTTATTTCATTAGTATCTTTGCTCTCTTGTGTTAATTTATGCTCGTGATTTGTTTGTATTTTATGCAGATGCACTCCTTACCAATGAAGAATGAAGAATCTTCCCAAATAGAGACGTTTAACTCGTATCACAAAACATATCTCAGAAATACAAAATATCACAATGTCAGTTTTATCCAATATTGTGCAGCTCTAACATACATGACTGAGTAATGGTGGCGTGACAAACATTTTCAGGAGTGTCCTCTAAATTTATCCACAAACTACTCATGTTTAAAATCCAATTAAATTCATTTATTCAGCAACTTCACATGCTGATCTCTTCTTCACCACTGTTTCATCATGACAGAACTGTTGTTAGAAATAATAGTACAAAGGCGAGCGCGTCACATATAAAAGCCTCCACAACTCATATAAATCAGGCTTAAAGAGAAAGGTATACAATAATCATTCAATTAATGACGACTGTAGAAAGCAAACGCTAAATCCTGGACATTTCAGGAAGTGTAGAAATCAATGCAGGTGCATTTAAGTCCTCAGAAATAGACATGTGCAGGAAAATATGGACATATGCTAAACTATCAAATCTGCTGTTTGAGAAAACAGAATGGAGTTTTCTGGGAGGTAAATTCTGTTAATGTGTAAACATCTTTACTAACCGAGAACAGGACTAAGGCCTCTCCACTGCATGAACTCTAAGATGGCTCTTCACCTCTGAAGGCCTCAGAAATGTTTTGCTGCAGTGATCACACTTGTGTTTTTTCTCTCCAGTGTGGATCAGCATGTGTGATTTAAGGTTTGATAATTGTGTAAAACTCTTCCAACATTCAGTACAGGTGTACGGTTTCTCTCCAGTGTGAATCCTCTCGTGCGCTTTCCGGCATTCTGACCTACCAAATCTCTTGTCGCAGTGTGAACACTTGTACGGTTTCTCTCCAGAGTGAACCACCTGGTGTCTTTTCAAGTGTCCAACACTAATAAAAGTCTTCTTACACTCAAAGCACGCAAACTCTTTCACACTATTGTGGATCTGTTCATGTTTTCTTAAACATTTTTTAAATGTAAAATTCTTTCCACATAACAAACACGAATAAGGCTTCTCATTTGAATGAATTTTAAGATGGGTCTTCAGGTCTGCAGTCCTCAGAAATGTTTTGCCACATTGATCACACTTGTGTGTTCTCTCTCCAGTGTGGATCAGCATGTGTTCATTAAGTTTTGATAAATATCTGAAGCTTTTCCCACACTGAGTACATGTGTACGGTTTCTCTCCAGTGTGAGTCCTCTCATGCGCTATTAGGATTTGTAAATGACCAAATCTCTTGTCGCAGTGTGAACACTTGTAAGGTTTCTCTCCACTGTGAGTCTTCTGGTGTCGTTTTAAGTCTCCAACTCTAATAAAAGTCTTCTCACACTCAATGCAGGCATGCCTTTTCACACCAGTGTGGATCATCTGGTGTTGGTTCAAGTCTCCAACTCTAATAAACCTCTTTCCACACTCAGAGCATGAATAAGGCTTCTCGTTTGTATGAAGTCTAAGATGGTTCTTCAGCGTTGAATGCCTTGTAAATGTTTTGCCGCATTGATCACATGTGTACGGTTTCTCTCCAGTGTGAATTATCTGATGTTGTCTTAATTTAGACTGACTATAGAAACTCTTTCCACACAAAGAGCATGGACTGGCCTTCTTAGCTTCACTCAGTTCGTGGCTCTCCTCCTGTTTCACAACCAGGTCTGAAAACAAATTAGTTAAGTTACATTAGGAGAGTGATGTGAAGTAGGGATGCAAATGATTAATCAATGATCTACTAATTGTCAATGACTCTTTTAATCGGTGGTCAATTATTTTATGTTTTCGAGTCAGTCTCTTGACATTATGTGGAGGAACTACATAATGTAGATAATAAAAAAAGAGCAGCGGAACATAATACTGAACACATTATGGCTTCTAATCTCCGTCTATACTAAGTACAGCGCTCATCAAACACATTCTCACCTGTATACTCATATACAAATTATGGCACGCAGCATTAACAGGTTATTATCTCTCATAATTTTCCCCTACATAAACTACGGCAGTTATTAATAATAGCAATGCATATTTGATGCCGTGTTTGCATTTGGCGCTTACGCATTTGTGTTGCTGAAAATTATAAGACGTAAGCAGTGAAATCAGACATGGATCTACAGCAATGGTCTCAATCTCAATTCCTGGAGGGCCGCAGCTCTGCATAGTCTAGCTCCAACTCACACCTGCTTAATAGCCCCTAGTCTTGAACACCTTGATTAGTTGGCTCAGCTGTGTTTGATTAGGGTTGGAGCAAAACTGTGCAGAGCTGTGGCTCTCCAGGAATTGAGATTGAACCAGAAGTTTGAGACCTATGATCAACGGCATACCTGCCAACACTGACAAAATTTGTACTTTGGAACTTTCCAATGTATAGTATGGTAGCATAATCAGTTCATTTCTGACTATTCTGCTGTGGAGATATTTCAATTCAGTTTACCCAGATCAGCTGACTGCACTAAACAGAAACATGTGAAGCCAGTGTATAAAGTTATGATGTTTTCAATTATTTTAATTATTGCTGTTATTAAAGTCAAAAGGGATTCTAGGGTTCCTTAACATTGCTGGTGCCACAGCACAAGACCCACACCTTTAGCAAACTGAACCAAACCGAACCATAAAATGGGCATGATATCATGAAGGAAACCATGGCATTGGTGTATTGTTACACACCTAACATTTGAAAGGATGAACTTTAGTTTGCAACAAATGAGACATGTAAACGGCCCATGTGGCTTTCTTCTTCATGCAAGGTATGAGTTGCACTTACACTTAAGGCTGATTTATATTTCTGCGTCAAGCGCACGCATGTGCATCAACGCAACCTGCTAGGGCTCACAAAGCCCTCACCGTGGCCGTCGCGCACTTCTCAAAAAATGTAATTACACATCGCAACGACGCATAGCGCAAGCTCTGTGATTGGTCAGCTTGGTAGCGCTGACGAGTGTAGGCGGGGAGGATAGCCGCGTGAGCCCGATGGAGCGAGTGTTCACAAGTTGAGTGCCGTAGTAGCTCTAGATGGAAACTGTTGTTTTGTGTTTACCTTGTTGTTCCATGTCCGCCGGTTCCCGCCTCTGAATGATCAACTTTAAGCCACTTATATATTAAGGTAGCGTTCAGAAAAAAACAAAACACCTGTGAAGAAACTTGACACTAGGCATGGGCCGGTTTAAGATTTTGAAGGTATGAAAAGCTTGGATAAAAATATCATGGTTCCACGGTATCACGGTATTGTGATTATTTACTTCACGGTTTCTGCGCGCTTCACGGTTCATTCACAAAATATGTCCGCGTCTACGCTTCGCAAAGGGCAACAGCCAATAACATTACTTTTCCAGGGTTGCGTAAACGTGATTGGCTAGCATCTGCTCTAGGGTATTTGCATGGAACGATACAACCGACATCTCTGTGACGATTTAAAATTACTTTAAATAATCCGAGGACAGTTTCATTCGGTGAACCACCTTAGTGTGTAAAGCTATCATGCAGTTCAGGATCAAAAAACACGTGATCAATCACAGAGCTTGCGCTACGCGTTACATTTTTTGAGAGGTGCGCGTCAACATCGCCGACGGCCACGGCGAGGGGCTATGCATCCACGCGTAGGCTGCGCAGTAGCATACGCGTGCGCTTGACGCAGAAGTATAAATCAGCCTTAACGGGTACGCGTATCGCAAGCTCTGTGATTGGTCAGCTTGGTAGCGCTGACGAGTGTGGGGGGAGGTGAGAGCCGTGCGCCCGATGCAGCGAGTGTTTACAAGTGTGGAGTCCCGTGAAGGAGCTCCGGGTGGAAACTGTTGTTTTGTGTTTATCTCATGATTAAAGTTGTTGCATGTCCGCCAGTTTTCGCCTCAAAATTAGCGAATTTGAGCCACTTGTGCATTAAGGAAGTGAAGCGAACACCAGCGAAGAAACTCGACACAGAGAAACAAACACCTACTGCCAGCTAGCGTTTCGGAAGTGTATTGCAGAGCAACAGAAAGAGCGCAGAAGTATAAATGCACGGCTATGCGCGAGGCTTGCGCCGTGGGTCACGCCGATCACTCGACGCAGAAGTATAAACCAGGCTTAATGGCCATACACCCAAAGCACTTCAGTCATTAGGGGAGGAGGTCTCTCCAGGATGCACTTGAATGATGGAGTGGATAAACAGTGATACAGCCAATTCGGTGGATGGGAATGATTGGGAGGCCATGATCAGTAACCGTACGTTCACACCAAAAGCAGCGAGAGCGTCAAAGTAGCCGGAAGCCATTCATTTTCAATGAGAGCCGGCGGCGATAAGTGGCAAAGAGCAGCGCGGCGCGTCTTCACCGGTGTAGGCGTCGAGGAGAGTTAAAATCAAGTTAACTTTATGGTAATAAGCTATGACGCAGTTCGGCAGCAAGCAATCAGAATGTAGAAGTCCACCGCTTGAGAGGAGTCAGAAAACACAGACCTGTGACCTTTGGTTCTGACCACAGTTGTTCCCAAGGGTTTGATTATTGCGGTCGTCGGATTTTCAATTATTTGCAATGTTTTCTTACAGGAACATACATTAAAACGTTTCTGGTGAGTTACTGATGTCCATTAATGTTATATATATTTTTTTTTTCTTTAAAAAAGCAGGAATCTCATGCAACAGTACAAAACAGTATTGCTGCTTCAGAATTTCAGGCATATGGACACATTGGATAATTAAGTGGAGCAAAGCCACACCACATGCAACTTGATCTTCCATATTTAAATGAATTTGATAATAAGTGCGCAACATTTTCACATTAGAAAGCATGTTTTATGCGGGAATGTCACTGATATGCTGCAACGGCCCCTTTAAATACAAGATAACTGTAGCGTATTTTGACGCTCTCGCCGCCGGAGCTGAAGGGAGACAGCGTTGCCGCAAGGGCGGCCAGAGCGACCTTTGACGCTCTCGCCGCTTTCGGTGTGAACGTATAGTAAGGGTCGATAGAGGGAATTTGGGCAGGACACTGGAGTGAAACCCCTACTCTTTACCAGTAGTGTCATGGGAGTGTTATTAACCACAGAGAGTCAGGACCTCTGTTTATCGTCTCGTCCGAAAGACGGTGCTCATTGACAGTGTAGCGTCCCCTTCACTATACTCGAGCATTGGGACTCACAGACCGCAGGTTGTGCGCCCCCTGCTGGCCTCACTAACACCACTTCCAACAGCAACCTAGCTTCCCCATGTGCCTGAATCATAAGATGATCTACTTACTGTGATACTTTTTTCTGTGTCTTCGTAGAGAAGATGACCGTGTGAAACTCTTCCCACAATCAGTGCAGTGATACGGTTTCTCTCCGTTGTGAGTCTTTATATGACTCTTCAGAATGTGTTTGTTCTTGAAACTCTTTCCACACTGAGGGCAGGTCAAATCTTTTGCAGACGGTATTTTCATTAAAATACTATGTTCAGCCTCTGATTGAGTGTTTTCTTCACTTTTGACATGATGTTTCTCCTCATATTCACTCAGGTCTTCACTCTCCTCCTTCACCATCACACCTGAAAATTAGGTAAATAAGTTCATTGTAAGAGGCTATTTTTTAACAGTTTGATGCTTTATCAGGGCTCAACAGTTTGAGCATTTCACTTACATTTACAACAAAAACTAGATGTGTGCGAACTGTTAAATAGCATGTGTGTGTGAATTAGGGATGTCAGTTTCTACAAAATCCCATGATCGATGATCATTTAAATTAACGATCAATCAATCGATTAATCGTTAATCCTTATAAACCATATGTTTGTAAAATACATACGAATAGGCTACTCAAGAATGAGCCGAATATGCAATGCATTATGGTTCTTGCTTAATCGTCACAACGAAATAATCTAAGCATTCATTTTATAGATATAAACTATAAAAATAAAAAATAAGAAATTTTAAGTAATCAACATTATATGTAAAAAACCCAAACTAGGCTACAGGCTGAATGCGTCAGAGGTGAACATGCGGCACACGCTTCTGTTAAAGCTTCAGTGAAGAACAAACCATTTAGGCTATGACAGACCAATGTTATCTCACGGCTAGTGTTGGGCAATATAAGAAATTTTCAGATTGCCATATAGTCCCCCTGTGAGATCGCCGACACGGTATATGGGCGCTGCAGTGTTATGTTTCTAATTTGCTAATTTATTTAACCATTTTTAAATGTATTTAATAGGCCTAAACTTTCGGCTGCTTTTTAAAAACTTATTTAATAATCTACTTCATTTGCATTATGTTTTATCTCAGAAAATAATTCAAACCAATGCAAATCACCGCGCTCTTACAGCTAAACTGTGTGGCGCTGGACAGGATTTGATGGTGATTTCGGGTGGTTCGATGGCTCCATGCCGTTATCAGCGGGACTGCTGCAAAATGCATATAATATAAATGGATGAAAGCAAATAAAATTATATTTATCTGCGCACAGAAGAAACAAGGATGCATGCATTAAAGTCCTTTCAGACGGGAGGCGGACAGAGGACTCACCGCCTGCACGTGTTTCTATGCGGTGCGTTTATCCATGTTTTGTTTTTAAGTAGAGCGCGCCGCGGCTTCAGGTCTGATCATCATCACAAAAGTAGTCATTAACAGTGTCACCTCTGTATTTGCTCAAATCTAACACAATGTTGCGCTTGGGATATGCGTTTATTGTTTGTCAGAGTTTTGTTTAGACTATTGCCGACGCGCCGCAGCTCTGGCTCTAATATTAGCCTACATACAAAACATTTCACTGAGCTAAGTTATTAATAATCTGTTCAATAATTCGTTAAAGCCAAAACGAATGGTAATTTAATATAGACTATTAAAATATATAATAGAAAAAAAAAAAAAAAAAAAAAAAAAAAAAATATATATATATATATATATATATATATATATATATATATATATATATATATATATATATATATATATATATATATATATATATCCTATATAAATAATTATAGGCCTAACATATTTTTAATTAAATAAATAGGCTATTTACTGAAATATGCGCATGTCTGTGTTTATCATTCCATCGAATTAATTCGATTGCAGCACCTGTTATTCCAGAACAGATCATTTGAGATGGGTTCAGTTCTTTTCATTTTTTTTCTGTAGTTTCATTTTTACAAATAACTTTTATTTAATTTGTCTGTTAATTAAATTTAGTTATTTAGCCTTTTATTTTTATGCAACAAAGTTGCAAATTAATTTGCTATGAGATGTGGCTGTGTATGGCAGTGCCCTCACGTGCAGCGCGCGTCGGCTGCTGCGAGAGAGAGAGAGAGAGAGAGAGAGAGAGAGAGAGAGAGAGAGCGCAATGGAAATAATACATTTTTCACATGCTGATGTGTGTAAAAATTGCGAATACATGTCTATAATCGCCTTGCAATTTAAAAAATTATTGTATTTTTCCCTTTAGGAAGGAAACTCTATTTCAGTTCAAGCTAAAGATGCGTGGTGCTGAAGTCCGAAAGTGCCGACCAAGTGATGTTGATGTAAACAGCTGAAGCTGTTAAATTATTTGTAGTTCGTTTATTATTAATGATGATGATTAAAAATAATAATGCTGTTCATTTTATATAATAATGTAATTAAAACATGTAATATATCATCCGAAACAAGCTATATCGTCTTTAAAGTCGTCATGGGTCCCAGCTCTCTGCGATATATTTGCCTATATCCTCAACACACAATATCCTCCATTAAATCAAGTAATTTTGTTAAGCAGGACAGGCTTAACAAAATTCGCAGCACTAAACATGTTCCCAGACTGAGAGTGATTGATGATGAGAGAGCAGAAACCTGAGAACGGTGATTTTCACCGCATGTCTGGCTGTGATGAGCGATTTTTAAAATGAAAGCATATTTGTTACAGTCTGTCAAGATTGCTTAAAATACCTTAATATTTTAGAGAAAATAGTTAAAGTTTCCATAACCAATGATCTCATCCATGCGTGACCCACCCATACTTAAATATCATAAGACCTATTTTTTCATTACCTGACCCGCAGATTAACGGCAGCACCTGTAAATATAAGCGAGATTCCCGCGGGTTTTATGCATCGCCCAATAAGCAGTGTCAAGAGAGTCACTCCTTGGTCATGTAAACTGTACACACTTGACTATGTAATGTGTAAAGTCGTGAATAAGTGTCTCGCAGCGCAAAGCATATCTTATCCTTTAAATGTCCATGCTTAATCGGTCATCGATAAGCTCTATCGATTAAAGGCTTATCGACAATTAATCGATGATCGAGTAATCGTTAACATCCCTAGTGTGAATATATTCATTCATTCTCTTTTCGGCTTGGTCCCTTTATTAATCAGGGGTTGCCACAGTGGAAAGAACCGCAAAATTATCCAGCATACGTTTTATGCAGCGGATGCCCTTCCAGGCACAACCCAACAGTGGGAAACACCCATACGCACTCATACACTTTGACCAATTTAGCTTATTCAATTCACCTATAGCGCATGTCTTTGGACTGTGGGGGAAACCGGAGCACCTGGAGGAAACCCACGCCAACATGGGGAGAACATGCAAACTCCACACATAAATGCCAACTGACACAGCCGGGGCTCGAACCAGCAACCTTCTGGCTGTGAAGCAATCGTGCTACCCACTGCACCACCGTGACGCCTGAATATATCAAATCTATTATAAAAGAAAATCCAGCCCTTCCACTCACATATGTCACAGTCAGATAATTTCTAACAGGACATGTGCTTAAATATCCACACATATATTAGCCTGCACAAGAGCAGTGTGTTCGATCAAAGCACAAGAGCAGTGGAGTGCGCCATCGACTAGCTTGCTTTTTAATAATTTGCATTTCAATTTTCAGACACAAGAGTCTGATTATAAAACACAAATACTTAGTTTTAGCTAAGCTTTCTTGAACATCAGCACATCATGAAAGAATCAGACACTGGTTTCAAAACGATCACCTCTGCGGTCAAAGCATTAGGCTACAGAACGGGATGACAATTTGCAGTGCAACAAACTGCTCACTGCAAACATTTTCAGGGCGTCATTATTTTTCTGTTTTCATGATTTTAAGTGGATTCTCCCAGAACAGACGAGCATAAAGGTGAACTACAGGCGGTGACACAGTAAGGACGGTTAGATTGAGAGACTCTTAAATTATTATAATGTATTTTATTATTTTAATAAAGCTTGATACAAACTGTAAGGCGCTACTGTAATGTAATGTTTGGGCAAATAAAAAGTTCAAGTACCAAAACTTATGAAGAGCTGAAAGCTTTACTGTTGTTCCGCCTCATTATTGAAGAGTAATGAACAAACACAAACCTATTAGTTCTTCAGTCTCTTCCTGTTTAATTCTGCAGGGTTCTGGATCACTCATCTTCTCACTGTCCTTCAATAAACTCTGTCTTTGCAGATTTCTCTTCTTCCTGATGGTCTGATGCTCGTCTTCACTTGTAGACTGATGGGAATATTCCAGTATTTACAGCTGAACTGAAGGAAAAAACAGACAAATCTGCTTAATTTACACCAATAGACGAAATAATTATATTATGGTAACTGTACTTGTTTAATGAGGTAAAAACAGAAACTATTGGCATAAAAACTTAATGTTTTCAGTGTCAAACTTCATATTTTGCGATATTGTTACCCCAAACGTTAACAACCGAACACGGATAAACACAGAGCTCATATTTTCCTCTCAGAGCTCCTCTCTGCCTGCTGTATTGTTTTGGTCAGCAGACACACAGATAGAGGTGAACTCAATGCAGAAACTAGTCGCAGATTGTCGCTTTAATAAACTGTAAAGTGTGTTTTAGTGTTGTGTAAACACGAGAAAAAGCGTCAACGACTCACCTCAGCTCTGAAGACTCGGCGCTAAATGAACGCGTCAGTGCTGACGTCATCACGGCGAGGCGGGCGCGAAAGCGGATTATCAAAA
This sequence comes from Danio kyathit, assembly GCA_903798195.1. Lineage (NCBI taxonomy): Eukaryota > Metazoa > Chordata > Actinopteri > Cypriniformes > Danionidae > Danio > Danio kyathit. The sequence continues at coordinate 4,433,891 of LR812540.1, read as the reverse complement.
ACGCGCCAAAATACAAGCCAACAAGCCAAAACAATTGCTAATGTAAAGAAAGAAAAAAACATCTTAATCTCAGTCATGTGTGAGGTGAAATACTGTTTACTAGGCACACTGGAACTACCCGAATTCTATTGACCTTATTCTTGAATGCTGAAGTGCGCTCGTTTTTGCGATTGTTTTAGAACTTCCGATTCAGCTGCCTATGGGAGAAATAACTAGGAATAATAAACGGCTGAAAACGGTCAAATTACTCGCTCTACAAACAAGTGTTTGCATGATTATACAGACAAAATAGAATAATATAATAAGAAAACCTCAGTTTGCAACATCAAGCAGCAGAACGAGCTGTTTTTAACGTCTAAAAATGAATGGAAGTGAATGAGACCGGAAGTCTCGAGCCAAAATTATTCAAATGGCTGCGCCCGCTCGTACGCGGAGAATAAGGTGAATAAATACCATAGCAATCTGAGCGTTCTCATACAAGACGTCATATTGTCACTTATTTACATTCAAAACTTCTATTAAAGAGATATTAAAATTAAGCTTTAAACGTCATATTTAATGAAGTCATTAAAAAAATAAAATATTTTTACTATAATACAGCCTATGAACGCAGGGCCGCTGCTGACCAAAAGGGTGCCCTATGCGAAATTTTACTGTGGTGCCCCCACAGAGGAACAAAAACAGACAAACATATATTTAAACATGTATTTATTTATTTATTTATATGGATAAATGTGCATTTAAACACTCAAAATTATACTTAAACATTCAAATATTTACATTTTTTATACACACATACACTTATTTAACAACACACTTTACATGCCAATTTGCACATAACAGCTGCACATATTATGTTGTATATAGTAATATAGCTGGACATACACTTGTCAATTTGTATATTTGCATTCACTACTTTTTAAAATATTTTTATTATATGTTTTTTAATCCTGTCTGTAATTCTGTTGCACTGTAGAAGCTCTGTCACCAAAACAAATTCCTCGTATGTGTGAACATACCTGGCAATAAAGCTCTTTCTGATTCTGATTACAAAATAATAGTTTACATTAAAGTAAACACTGACATGTCTTCTGCAGAAGCATTCCCAATTTCAGACTTTACAAAAGGTAAGGAATAAAACCCTCTCTGTACCTGTTGAGATGGGCGGTCCTCAGGGTTGCATCCTGTCTCTGTGTCTGTACCTGTGCTGCTGCTGGTGCCTCTGGAGCAGTGCTGGATCAGGCCACCTCATCTTCTTTTGTGACAATTTTTAGCATTGAACCTCCATGTACAATACAGAAGAAATTAGTCATTTAGAGAAAAACTCATGCCATACTATTAAAACAATGAGCTAGTCAAGCACTCTTCAAAATGTGTCTAAACTAAAACCAAAATGCACTATAATCTATGGTGACAAACACTGACTCTCACTGTCAGTATAAATCAAAGACATTTGAGGTTTTTAAGAATTAAAAAGTGTATTAAAATTAGTGTGTTTTTAAACAAAAACTTTAACATTCAGAAAAAATAATCATTAATGAATTCATGCTTTTATATAATATTAGGTTTTATATTATTGATCCTTCAGAAATTACAGAATGAGTCAGTTTTGTTATTTCATATTGTAATGTACAAAAGTGAAAAACCGGCCTAAAACACACAAATCCACCGATGTAAAGACAAAAGAGACTTTATTGAAAAACAATAAACAACTGAAAAGAATTATATAATATATAATTATATAACATAATATAATAACTATATAATAATAAATAATACATACAGTGAAAATAATCGTGCAGTGCATGTGTATGTAGCTGGTGTGCAAACAGAATTGTAAACTATTGCACAAGATGTTAAAAGAATTGAGTTTGTGTATTTACCAGCAACATGGGGAAGAGGGGCAAATGCGAAAAGTCATAAAACATGTCCTGTCACAGTTTAAAGCACAATGCAGAGCCGCAAAGCAAATAAACTGAACGTAAACAACAAAAAATAATGCAGATTTGGTGCAGTTGTGGCGAAGTTTAAACGTTAGCCTCACTAGTGAACAAGCAAAAATATGTTTTCCAGATTCATGGAAGTTACCTGAAAATGATGCACGCGATTCATCTTGCACTTTTTTTCTCTTCTCGGCTCCAGACTGCTGTTGTCTTCCCGGGGATAGAGCTGCAACTTGCATCAATTTTAAATATTTGCTGCTAGCAGCCGCACAGACAGTGGACCGGACCGCGCCGCGCGTACGCGTCTATGCGCGTACACGGAAAAAATTACGTCACATGTTTGTTATTGCGTTCGTCATAAAATGATTTTTATTTTTTTTTATTTTAACAACATATTATCAATATACACTTTATTTACACTCAGTTTGTGTTAATATTATTAAATAAATGTTAATATTGTTTTTTTGAGCAACCGTCCGAGATGGTGCCCCCTTCTGGAGCTGAGGCCCTACTCAGCCTGCGTACTCTGCGTATAGGGAGCGGCGGTACTGTATGAACGCGTAGTCTACTAGACCTGACCCTGCTGAAAAAAACAGCTTAAACCAGCCTAAGCTGGTTGGCTGGTTTTAGCTGGTTGACCAGCCTCAATTTAGAGGGGTTTCGGCCATTTCCAGCCTGGTCTTAGCTGGTCAGGCTGGAAAATGACCAGGTAAAACCAGCTTTACCAGCCTGGTTTAAGCTGGACATAGCTGGTTTTAGCTGGTCATCTCCCAGCCTGACCAGCTAAGACCAGGCTGGAAATAGCTGGAAACCAGGCTGGAAATGGCCAAAACCCCTCTAAAACCAGGCTGGTCAACCAGCTAAAACCAGCCAATCAGCTTTTTTTCAGCAGGGGCACACATGAAAATCCAGGACTGACTTTCATTTTCACTTTCTCAAGCAGTGAAGGCTTTTCCGTGGTAATGAATATACTGTTTTGAAAGACATATCTGATGTAAAGTTATGAATATCTGATGTAAAGTTATGTTTTTGCTATCAGAAAGTTATGTTTATGTTTGTAGTTAGTTGGCACGCTTATTCAAAGGCATGGTGTAAAGTAGCAGACAACTGAAATGCACATGGCCCTTTTGACTGCTATGGTAATTAAAGGTAGAAATACTCCTAGCTCGTTTGTGTTTTGTAATTTTAATAAAATAACAATGTCAGAAAGAAACATACACATACAGTGGTCCCTCGTTAATCGCGGGGGTTACGTTCTAAAAATAACCCGCAATAGGCAAAATCCGCGAAGTAGTCAGCTTTTTTTCTTTTACTATAGATGTTTGAAGGCTGTAAAACCCCTCACTGCACACTTTACACACGGTCTCAGACAGGCATTAACATTTGAACAATTTTCTCTTGTTTAAACACTCTCAAAGTTCAAACATTCGTAGAAAAATAAGTCCAGTATTATAGAATGAAACTAAAGTTACAAACCTGTTGTCGTGCAAACATTCATCACTGTCAGCTAAATAAAGCTTTTTAGCTTTTGTGCACATAATGTTGGCATCCAGCGTAATGTTCTTTATCCTGCAGTCACTGATCCACAAAGCTAAAGCAGACTCTATCCTTAAGGGTGTAGTACACCGGATGAGCCGCACACATAACAGTTGAAAGTAACGCACTTAATGTAAAATGAAAGTATTCAGATGGCACTCTGTGGTGCAGCAGAAATATGAACAGTGTCCTGAGTCGTAACTGGGCACCGCAGACAGCCGCCAACTTGCAGCGCCAGTGTGGGTTCACCGATATAAAAATGTTTACAATTGTAAAAGGCATGACGCTGCGTGGCACGATGCATCCTACGTGTGACCCCCTTTACGATGGTCTTGCTGCGGACAGTTACAACCCTTTTTGCATCCTTGTTTAAACACACTGCTAGACACGGAAAAGATTGATTGACAATGGTCTACAGCCAATCAGGACGCAGAACACAAGGCGCTGTAAAAAAAGCATGACAATTTGCACAAAAAAATCTGCGAAACTGCAAGGGTGAACCGCATTATAGCAAGAAACCACTGTATTTAAGAAAAATTCAGGGTATTATAGATGTGTATTTTATATTAACAGAGTTAATAAATTAAATTGCCATAGTATTTTCCCCCAGTTGTCACTGTTAATAATAAATAAATAAACAAACGATTAATGCTTGCTTAAAACGTTTAGATGTGGCAAAAGCTGCTACCTACAAACTCCTGTCCCACAGATATTATAGTGAGCAGCGTTAGTCATTTTCATAGGCCCCGATTACACTGGCAGTTAAATGTGACCCAAAAAAAAGGCATGCATTCGGATATTCAGAGATCGGTTTTAGGCCTCCTTCATATGTGGGAATAAATTAGATGTAAATCAGATATGTGACAATACGACTATCATGTAAACCGGCAGATCGGATTTATTGAGGCGTTCCTCATTAAACTTGCAACATTGTGGTACTTCTCCACAGTTTAACGATGTAGAAGGAAGAGCATGTGTGGAGACGCCGACACGATAAACAACAACAACAACAACAACAACAACAACAAAGGAAACACGGAGGAGGAAAGTGATCAGTCACCACAATTTGCTCCAACCAGACCTGAGATCTCTCTCATACCCACAAACTCCTCTGAAGGGTGGAGGACGCCATAAACCATAGGCCCAAGCTGCGATGATGGCCCTTTCCCTCCTCCTCCCCCTCAAAATCATTTTAAAATTGGGTGAACTTCGCATATTTTGCAGAGCTAAAAGCAAAACAATTTCTTCCATCGTGGCTAGTGTGGTGCAGGTGCTAGAACCCGCCCTTACGCATGCGCAACGTCGTAAGTTGTATGGCAAGTGTAAACGTATGAATCGGATATGGGTCACAATTAAAAAAACGTGTAAACGGACAGATACAAGCAACAGATCGGAATTGGGCATCAAGACCTGACAGTGTAAACAGGATCATAGTCGACTTGAAGCCACCGGAAGTCTTTTGTCCACTCTCTATGGTGGATCAACATTCACCACATGATCACTATCAGAAGCGCCATTATTTGTAACTTTAGGTGGTTTCAAATATAAAATCTGTCAGTGCTGCTTTCATGTTCTCATCTTCAGTGCTTTACATTTTGGAGGTCAACACGAATTGGAACAACTTAAAACTTTTGAGAATCGATCCAGAATTGCTAAGAGAATGAACTGCATTGTGGATGAGATACAAAATATGTCATGATAGGAAATAGGAAAATCATTAAGAAATCCTTGGAGGGACTGAGCAAGTTTCTGATGGGGCTAAAGAGCATGAATAAGGCTTCTTCTTTGTATGAACTCTAAGATGGATCTTCAGCTCTGAAGCCCTCAGGAACGTCTTGCCGCATTGATCACATTTGTGTGTTTTCTCTCCAGTGTGGATCAGCATGTGTTGATGAAGGTGTGTCAATTGTCCAAAACTCTTCTCACACTGAGTACATGTGAATGGTTTTTCTCCAGTGTGAGTTATCTCATGTGTTTTCAGGGATTGTGACCAACCAAATCCCTTGCCGCAGTGTGAACACTTGTAAGGCTTCTCTCCGGTGTGAATCCTCTGGTGCTGTTTCAAGTGTCCATCTCTTATAAAACTCTTCCCACACTCAAGGCACACAAACTCTCTAATACCAATGTGGATCTTCTGATGGTCTTTTAAATTTGACTGATGAGCAAAACTCTTTCCACACTCAGAACACGAATAAGGCCTCTCTTTTGTATGCACTCTAAGATGGTCCTTCAGGTCTGAAGCCCTTGCAAATGTTTTGCCGCATTGATCACAGTTGTGTGGTTTCTCTCCGGTGTGGATCAGCAGGTGTTGATTAAAATGTGATGATTGAGTGAAACTCTTCCCACATTCAAGACAAATGAATAACTCCTCTCCAGTGTGAATCCTTTGGTGTAGTCTTAAACCTGACTGACGTTTAAAACTCTTCCCACACACAAAACAAGAATACGGTTTCTCATTTGTATGGACACTACGGTGGATCTTCTCGGCTTCACTCAGCTCTTCCCTCTCCTCCACCATCAGGTCTGAAAATCAAGTAAAGAGAAAACATTGATTTTATGAGAGTAATATGAAGGACGCAAAAGATTAATCAATAATCAATTAATTGCTGATGACCCTCTAGACTAGGGGTGCCCAAACTGGTTCCTGGAGGGCCGGTGTCCTGCATATTTTAGTTCCAACCCCAATTAAACACATCTGAACCAGTTAATCAAGCTCTTTCTATGTATACTAGATACTTCCAAACAGGTTTGTTGAAGAAAGTTGGTAAACTATGCAGGACACTGGCCCTCCAGGACCGAGTTTGGGCACCCCTGCTTTAGACAATACATGTGAGCCAAAACAGTAATAAGTCAAAGGGTTTAGACTCTGTTGGCTCACTCTGTTGGTTCACATGTATTGTCTAAAGCAGGGGTGCCCAAACTCGGTCCTGGAGGGCCGGTGTCCTGCATAGTTTAGATCCAACCCCAATCAGACACACCAGGGCTAGCTAGTCAAGCTCTTAGTAGGCTTGCTAGAAATATCCTGGCAGGTGTGTTGGAGCTAAACTCTGCAGGACACCGACAATCCAGGACCGAGATTGGGCACCCTTTGGTTAAGACAATAAGTGTCAAAGTCAAAGGGCCGCAGCTCTGCACAGTTTTGCTCCAACCCTAACCAAACACAGTTGATCCAACTAATCAAGGTGTTCAAGACTACTAGAGACTAACAAGCAGGTGTGAGTTGGAGGTGGTTGGAGCTAAACTGTGCAGAGCTGTGGCCCTCCAGAGATTGAGTTTGAGACCACTGGTTTAGACTAATCACCGGATATGCCTTGTGTGAGTTAATCGTGATATTCACGCATAAATAGACGCTTGAACATTTTTAATTTACTTGCTTCATTCGCGCATGAATTCACTTCACAACAGACTCAAAAATCGCACTCGCTACGTTGTAAAATGGTCAACATGGATTTTGTTGAGAGGGTAGCTGTGCTTTATGTGATATGAAGGGTGGAAAAACAGCATAAACCTTTTTTGGTGTCATATCTGGGTCCGTCAGATCCTTCAGAGGCCTATATACAATGGCATAAACAGCACTATATGCAGTTAAACACTAACATTTTGTAATCAAATCCTCAAATCTGTATTATATTTCTTTTGACCTACTTAAGCACCACATGACAATTTGTTAGGGGGAATAATGCTCTAATTTTATCCGATTTTATTAAAGTCTACAGAGACTTTTTAATGTTTTATGTCAACGTTTTTAGAATTCATTAAGAATAAAACAAGAACTCCAACACATGAAATCAACAACTAAACAAGAGCCGCTACTAGGGCAAGCTCCTGATTGGATGATAGCCACTACTAGAGCAAGCTCCTGATTGGTTAAGGCATTGGTTGAAAATTGGTTGGCACAAATTTTTGCCAAATCTCAGCTTTTTAAACTGAGTGATTTGCGCTAATCAAGTGTTATGCACGTCAAACTCCCAAAACACTCAACTCGGATGTGTCATTCACTCGAATTGCATCATTAATGCCACGGGATGTCTATTCTGTCTTTGCAAAGACTTAAGCTGCGGTCACACTGGACTTTTCTCCCCATAGACTTCCGTTCATATGCACGCGAATGCGTCAGACCGGAAACATAGGGTCATGCGTCAAGTTTCGCATTTCGCTGCGGTGCAAAGTTCAAGCTTGATGAACTCTGACCTGCGAAATCGCATCACTTGACTGCGTGAGACCAATCCAGGATCAAAACATGACCTCTCTGAACAGAAATTTAAACATGGAGCAATCGCTCGCTTTTTTAAATGTCTAATCATCTTGTTTAATCCCGCCCCTTTTCGCAGTGCCGTACGACAGAATTTTGGCAAGTTCAAACTCTAGTGTGACCGCAGCTTAAACATGTAAATCACTCGCTATCAATGCTTCATCATGGTCGGCACCAAGGCAGTTCGAGTGCTGGTTCAGAGCCAGAGTCTAGTTATAAATCAGTTAATACAAAACTACTTTGTTTATGTAACATCTAAACATTTCTGGGCAAAAAGACTTTCGTCCGTGACACAGACACCCCCTCAGTCTTCACTTCGCGAACTGGTCACTTCCGTTTTCACTTTTAGATTGTCGTTTACCTAAAGCGCCAGTTCAGCTTGCGTCCACACCAAGTCAATGCAGATGCACAAATATAGGCAAATCACCATTTCGTGATGCAAGTGTTGTAGATTGCTGCTTATGGAGCCATACGCGTCACGTCAAAGAATACTTCAGGAACTTGAGTTCCTAAAGATCTAATATGTTGTGAACGGCCCAAAAATCTTTCTTCTTTGTGCGAGAATGACGTCGATCGCTACTTTCTAGTGTACACTACGCCTACAAAGTACGAATACTGTTGACATTGGAAACACAAGCTGATGAGGGTGACCTGTACCAAATCATACTGAACTCAACTGAACCATTCGGTGGAAACGAGCCTTTAGTCTATGTGACTTTACAGTTCTTATATAAAAAAACAAATTGAAACACTCCCAAGACAATTATCCTAATTAATACAACAATTTAAAATAATGCAACAAGGGCTAGATGATCTACTTACTGTGAATGTGTTTTGTGTGTGTTCGTAGAGACGATAATTGTGTGAAACTCTTCCCACAAGCAGTGCAGTGATACGGTTTCTCTCGAGTGTGAGTCCTCTCATGTATTTTCAATTGTCCTGAATGAATGAATCTCTTGTCGCAGTGTGAACACTGGTAAGGTTTCTCCCCAGTGTGGATCATCATGTGACGCTTCAGAGTGACTTTGTTCTTGAAACTCTTTCCACACTGAGTGCAGGTGAAAACTTTAACAGCTGTTCTTTCCACTGAAATACTATCTTCAGTCTCTGATTGAGTTTCTTCTTCACTTTTGACACGTTTCTCCTCATCTTCACTCAGTTCTTCAGTCTCCTCCTTCACCATCACATCTGAAAATTAAGTAAAAAGTAAATTTTAAGAGGCTAGTTTTTAACAATTTATTAACAGCAGACAGTGTGAGCATTTAACTTACATTTCTAACTAAAAATAGATGTGTGCAAACTGTAAAATGTGTTTAGGAGCATGTGTGCGAATAAAACGTTTTGTATCTATAATAGAAGCAAAATCAACCCCTGCTGCAGTTTCTAAGTGGCTCCACTCACTTCTTTCACAGACGGATAATTAGCTGCAATATGAGCTGCAATATGAAACCCATTCATTTCAATGGCTTGCTGGATCGACCAAAGCGCAAGAAAAGCGGAACCCACCATCTTGCACTTAAATTTTAAGTGACTAAGATGTATTTTATAACATTTTATATTATGACGAGCTGGTAGCGGTCACTTAATGTCCACACGGAGGTGATGTATTTTAAAAACGTCTCTCAATCGTGCTGCAAAGGATAAAAGAAGTGTTTGTTCACCAGGTAGCAGAGCATGCGGAGCTTCGTCCAAGAGCTCAGGCAATGATAGCCTAGGCTGAAAAGAAGTCGTCTGGCTGGGAGACTAAGCCTTTGTATGATTAACCCCTGTAATCTTCGGACTGGTGAGCTGATCTAACTTTAAATATTGACCAGAAAAGACGATGATGCAGTGTACGTCTGAACTTCTGCGTTAAAGAGTTGCTAAAACATTGACGGACACTACGGCAACTCAAGTATTTCACTCCGTATGTGGTTTATGAGTGGATGAGCCAAAGCGTGCTCTTGATGGAATTAAAGACTGTTGGATGGTCGCTTATAAAGGAGAGTCATATACCAGCCGAATTGTTCGAACTGAATCTGTGAGCATTCAAAACTACTAGAGCCGAGTGATCCATTGAACTGTTTGAACAAACTGTGAGCATCTGAATTACTAGAACCAAGTGAATCATTAAACAGTTTGAACTGAATCTGTGAGCAATCGAACTACTAGAACTGAGTGAATCATTGAACTTTTTGAACTGAATCTGTGAGCAATCGAACTACTAGAACTGAGTGAATCATTGAACTGCTTAAACAAACTGCGAACATCTGAATTACTAGAACCAAGTGAATCATTGAATAGTTTGAACTGAATCTGTGAGCAATCGAACTACTAGAACTGAGTGAATCATTGAACTTTTTGAACTGAATCTGTGAGCAATCGAACTACTAGAACTAAGTGAATCATTGAACTTTTTGAACTGAATCTGTGAGCAATCGAACTACTAGAACTAAGTGAATCATTGAACTTTTTGAACTGAATCTGTGAGCAATCGAACTACTAGAACTGAGTGAATCATTGAACTTTTTGAACTGAATCTGTGAGCAATCGAACTACTAGAACTGAGTGAATCATTGAACTTTTTGAACTGAATCCGTGAGCAATCGAACTTCTAGAACTGAGTGAATCATTGAACTTTTTGAACTGAATCTGTGAGCAATCGAACTACTACAACTGAGTGAATCATTAAACTGTTTAAACAAACTGTGAGCATCTGAATTACTAGAATCAAGTGAATCATTGAACTTTTTGAACTGAATCTGTGAGCAATCGAACTACTAGAACTGAGTGAATCATTGAACTGCTTAAACAAACTGTGAGCATCTGAATTACTAGAATCAAGTGAATCATAGAACTGAATCTGTGAGCAATCGAACTACTAGAACTGAGTAAATCATTGAACTTTTTGAACTCAACCTGTGAGCAATCAAACTACTAGAACCGAGTGAATCATTGAAAGGTTTGAATTGTTTATTGAATTCCTGTGTAACGGTAGTGAACGTAATCATGTTCTAACAAATTGATGTGAATCAGTGGTTTGATCTTTGTGAATTGGTCAAATTAATTTCAAGTAGATCGAGGTATCTCTTTATTTGGTTTTATTTTTTTATGTTTAGTGCATTTGATTGTGTTGAATTATTCATATGCATGTTGGATTGGGTTTGAATTGTTTTGTTGTGTTGTAAAATACGTATACAGTGTTATTTTGAGGTTGTAAGGAGGCCAAATTGAATAATATTAGAATGCAATTCAAACTGGTTTAGTTCTGTCTGATTTATTTTGTCTTTAGCTCCATAAGGGGTTACTAGAGTTATTGCACTACTAGTGTATCCTATGACTTTATAAACATGAATTTTTATTTTTACTTATAAATTTACAGTTGCAATCAGAATCATTCAACCCCCTTTGAATAGTTTTTTCTTTTTTAAATATTTCCCAAATTATGTTTAACAGAGCAAGGAAATTTTCACAATATGTCTGATAATATTTTTTCTTCTGGAGAAAGTCTTATTTGTTTTATTTCGGCTAGAATAAAAGCAGTTTTTAATTTTTTAAAACCCATTTTAAGGTCAAAATTATTAGCCCCTTTAAGCTATAAATTTTTTCGATAGTCCACAGAACAAACCATCATTATACAGTAACTTGCCTAATTACCCTAACCTGCCTAGTTACCCTAATTAACCTAGTTAAGCCTTTAAATGTCACTTTAAGCTGTATAGAAGTGTCTTGAAAAATATCTAGTAAAATATTATTTACTGTCATCATGGCAAAGATAAAATAAATCAGTTATTAGAAATGAGTTAAAAAAAAATAAACAGGGGGGCTAATAAATCAGGGGGTTGACCCAGTCAGATCGCTACAATATTATTGCGCTAATTATGGCTAAAACCAAGATCATATAAAATGCTAGCCGTCCTTTGAATACAGCTGATAATAAACAAAAGGAACATTATATATTATACTATAAAGCCAATAAGATCTCAAAAATGGCCACTGATGGGAACTCACTTTTGGCTGGTAGTAAACAACGTTTATTTATATGTTTATTTATTATTTATATGTTCCGCAGCACGGTGGCGGAGTGGGTAGCACGTTCGCCTCACAGCAAGAAGGTCGCTGGTTTGAGCCTCGACTGGGTCAGTTGGCGTTTCTGTGTGGAGTTTGCATGTTCTCCCCGTGTTGGCGTGGGTTTCCTCCGGGTGCTCCGGTTTCCCCCACAAAATTCAAACACATGCGCTATAGGTGAATTGGGTGAGCTAAATTGTCCGTAGTTAGGGTTGGGCGGTCTCCAAATTTTGATCCCGTCAAACCTCCTCCGTGTTTTACCGCGGTATACGGTATTACCGTGCATAAAAAAAAATTATGATGCAAGGCTCAAACAGCATCACCAAACTGTTGGCATGTGCCTAGGGATGCTCAAAATAACAGATTAACTGTTAACCGAAAGGGTGCGTTTTGTTTGTAACCGATTAATGGTATCAGTTAAGCGATTAAAAAATATTATTTTATATATTTTTAAAAGTTTGGCTGCATAAGGGAATGGTTTACTAACGGCTGAGAGTGTTTAGCGCGCTGCTTATGCGCCCTGCGTTTTGAAATAAAACTCAACCCTGAGCGGAAAAGCGCGTTACGTCAGTCGCGTCTTATTCATTCTTCAATCAAATGAAAGCAGAGCAGGGTTTCTGTTGAGGTGCCTGCAGTGTATGCATAAGCAGCGCGCGAAACACTCGCGGCCGTTAGTAAACCATTCAAAAAATGCCCTTCTCAACGTAATAATCGATCCCTTAAGCAGCCAAACTTTCAAAATATATTAAATAATATTTAATATTTAACTTGGTTAATCGGTTATTGTGAGCATCCCTACTCCTATATAAGTGCATTGTTTTTTTTATGACGGTGTAACGGTATTGAAACTGATACCGTTGCTATTTTTAGATCCCGCGGTATACCATATTACCACCAAGCCTATCGGTAGTGTATGTGTGTGAATGAGTGTGTACGGATGTTTCCCCAGTGATGGGTTGCAGCTGGAAGGGCATCCACTGCGTAAAACATATGCTGGATAAGTTGGCGGTTCATTCCGCTGTGGCGACCCCAGATTATTAAAGGGACTAAGCCGAAAAGTGAATGAATGAATATGTTCCGCACAAAATAGTTCAGTGCTAATCTCCCTTTAGCAGAATAGCCACCGTCTGTGATGTCAAATGATGCGTCTCGCTAAAGTCAGGGTTCTTCGATCAGCCCCGAGTTCACAGGTTGGATGTCTGACTTCTAGCAGCATTCTAGTCATTATTGCCAATTAGGAAAACTCCCAATTCTGAACAGACTGGAACGCAGCATCTGAACTGCTTTACACACTGCAAAAAATGCTTTTCTTACCTAGATTTTTTTGTCTTGTTTCTAGTCTAAATATCTTAAAATTCTTATATCAAGGAGCAATTTCTAGCCAAGCAAAACATAATGTCTTGTTTTCAGAAATAATATGCCAATATTAAGTCAGTTTTTTCTAAAATTAAGATAAAAATTAAATTAATAAAAATTAAGTGTAAAATTAAAATTATTAAAATTATTTTTTCTAAAAATATAGAAAAATAGAAGTAGCGAATGCAAATATACAAATTGACGAGTGTATGTACAGGTATATTACTATATACAACATTATATGTGCAGCTGTTATGTGCAAATTGGCATGTATGTTGTTAAATAAGTGTGTGTATAAAAAGTGTATAGCAAGTAGTGATGTTGGTTCCACAATTATTATCATCAAGTGTTCGTGAGATGGATTGCCTGAGGGAAGAAACTGTTTCTGTGTCGGGCTGTTCTGGTGAGCAGTGCTCTGTAGCGTCGACCAGAAGGTAACAGTTCAAAGAGGCAGTGTGCTGGGTGTGAGGAGTCCAGAATGATTTTAGCGGCCCTTCTGCTCGCTCTGGGTAAGTACAGTTCTTGGAGAGTAGGGAGGGTTGTACCAATGATTCGCTCAGCAGTCCGAACTATTCGGCGTAGCCTTCGGAGGTCGGATTTGGTAGCTGAGCTAAACCAGACAGTTATTGATGTGCAGATGACTTATTCAATTATGGAGGTGTAGAACTGTTTAGCAGTATAACAATCTCTATATACTGTATACAAATTCATCAAATTCACTGTATGAACATGGTATTGTCCTTGTTTTTTTATGTCTTTACAATAATGTTATGCTGCATGAACACATTATTATTTCTCGTAATCGGTCTATACAAACTACAATGCACTACATGAACCCATTGGATTCACAGACATCCCAAGTCCCAAGTCTCTATGCATATGCTCGTGGAGCTTTTGGGACTTGGGATGTCTGAATTCACTTTGTTTGGATGCCGGTTCTCAAAATAATTAACATTATTAATAGCATCGCCACAATTGTATTTGGCCCTTCGGAAAGATGAGAAGTATTAAGTGAAGTCTCATCTGTCTCTATGGTAGACGAAACGACAATAGCACTGGCTCTTTTAAATTGAGCACATCCGAAGATCTGTGTTTGTGACTGCTGTTCAGCCTCATTATTGAAGAGTAATGAATAAACACAAACCTATTAGTTCTTCAGTCTCTTCCTGTTTAATTCTGCAGGGTTCTGGATCACTCATCTTCTCACTGTCCTTCAATAAACTCTGTCTTTGCAGATTTCTCTTCTTCCTGATGGTCTGATGCTCGTCTTCACTTGTAGACTGATGGGAATATTCCAGTATTTACAGCCGAACTGAAGGAGGACGAGCTGCAAAAGAGAAAACAGACAAATCTGCTTAATTTATTATGATTGACAAAATAAAGCAAGATGGTAGTTCATGTGGTAATTAGTAGATCTGGAGACATCAGTATAATAGTGAATGCAAGTAAAACAAAAGACATGGTGATAGATTACAGGAAGGCTTCTCCTACCCCCAGCATAACAAATATTAAAGGCTTGGACATTGAAAATGTTGACACACATAAATATCTCGGGGTCGTTATTGACAATACGTTGATATTTCAACCTAACACCCAGTATTACGCCCCACGTCTAGGGGAAAACAACATGGGCATAATAAACGGAAAAAAAAACAAATGTGTTGGGGTGGTGGATTTCCCAAACAAAACAAAAACTTAAGACAAAAGATCCCCTTCGGTCGACAACCAAACTCGGACACTCAGTTGAGAGTAATTGAATATATTTATTATAGAAAACTAGTCATTTTAAGTGAGCATCTCTTCAGGGTGACCCCAGGCCAAAATAACAAACAAAAGAATCTGCAAAGTAAATGAACTAAATTACTTATAAATATTTAAAGAAAAATACAGGTAGCTTACCTTTCTCCCTAAACATAAACACAGTCAAAAGTAATCAAATAAATAGGCAGGCCACCCCTACAAGCTCAAACTCTCAAAAGATTAAACATATGAACAAGGGTAACAAGACTGAATGTTGGTCGTCGGCCGGAGGGGTAAGGGAAATCCAGGAGCTCCAGGAGCTCCAGGCCTCCGAGACCAGCAGCCAATCAGAGCACGAATCATGCCAGAATGGGAGCCTATGGGATAACACAGAAAAAAACAAGGCGGCGGGACATAGAAAAAGACAAATGCAACGCGCAATAAAGAATAATAATAATAATAACAACAACAACAACAATAAACTTTTTCCTAACACCCAGGCTGCCTACAAAAAAGTTCAATAAAGACTGTTTTGTCTGAGGAAACTTAGATGGTTTCAGGTTTGTACCTCCATGATGACACTGCTTTACAAACAATTTATTGAATCTGTTTTATCTTTCTGCATTGTAGCTTGGTACGGTAATCTGAGTGTGTCAAGTAAGAACAGGTTGAGCAGCCTGGTGAAGGTGGCAGGCAAGATCATCGGTTTTAACTGGTCCAATGGTGATTTACCATTGTAGGGCCTCGCACACGTAATACATCATTATGTAGTGCGTTAACTTTAAATTAGCTCAAAGGGAATATAACAGAACTTAAAGCGGCTCCAAAAGAATCAACTCTCTTGAACTGAACAAACGACTCGTCCAGCGCTTGTTAGAACAGATAGGGCTGTTGACTCAACAATGAATATTGCTATTCAAAATAAAGTAAAAACACTTTATTATTTAAGCAGGGTAACAAGATCTAGGTATAAGGCATTAGATTCATAAGTATACACAGGCCACTTTCCTTTCAATACAAAAGAGACTTTATTGACTACAAACAAAACTAACAAAAACGCACATACACACACACAGACACGCATTCACACTGGTCGCAGACAAGGAATAGAAGGAAAGAAGAGTTTAGGAGAGATGTGATGTAAAACCTCAAGAGGTAAAACCTAACCAAGCGAACCAAATAATCAATTCAACCTTTACTGTGTCTTAGACAGGGTTATCTATCATTTAACATGACTAGCAGATCATACGCCAGTTCAGCAATGGATCTGGAGATGTACTTGCGTTCCGTAGTGATGTGGGGAAGTCCTTCTGTGGAGCTGGATTACCACATGAGTTCGCTGGTGGTTGGCTGGTCGTTGACGTGACGTCTCTGAGGCTGCTGATGAAGTGAAATCCGGTAGTTTAAGTTGGAGACGGCCAAACTGTTGTCATGTTGACTGGTTTTGCGACGCAACTTAACTTAACTAGACTCTCGACGGAAAGAAAAGAAAGAAGAGTAAACGGAAGATGGGGAAGTTTGAGGCTGGTCTTATCCCATCTTAAATGTCCAAGTCCGCCTAGACTGGACATGGAGAAGAGTTGTCCTGGAAGTGGAGCATCTCCACTTCTCAACAGCTGCTGCTGGTGCAACTCTGTTGGACTGGACGACTCTGTTCTGCTGTACTCTGCCGTACTCTGCCTGCTCTGCTTAGACTCTACTTGCTGCGTTTTGGGGTGATGGGTTTTAACCACCAATGTTTCCGGCTCCTAATAGAGCTGGATCAATAAGGCATTGTCCGTGGATCTGCGTGACAGTCCCATGTTAGCACATGCAGCTTTGGCGTGACTTACTCACATGAGCCATGGTGCTTAGACATATAGCATAAGTATACATTTATAATATGAACATGATACATTTTACATATTTATAATTAAAAGGGAATGAAAGAAAGTGAAAGGGTTTCACTCATTCATCTCACATAACATACACATAATGGTACGTTGTGTTAACTCAAAGCATAATGGGTTACCCATGATTAATGCATTCTTAACATACACAGGATTCAGGTGTCATACAAGAGTAATAACATGACGTTTCATTAAAAGTCCGCTATCATTGTTTAGAGGATGATCTGATGAACTTTAATGTTTGGTGAGAGTTTCTAAAATTCAGAGAGGATTTTGATTCTGTTTTGGACCAAAGTCAGTCAATTGTCTGTCCTGCATGGGGGTTGAAAACTCCATTTCCTGAGGTCACACACAAGTTCTTTGTTAAGAAAAGTGTTCTCGTGACCAGTTAACCGTTCGTCTTGAGTTAACTTGATCAGGATAGTGGGTCCGATGACACTTAACTGATGATGAACCAGTCATGAGGCCTATAGCCTCAAGGCATCCGCTTCCTGCTCTGTACTGCAACAAATGTGGCCTGACCTTCTGATTTTGGACAGAGACCAATATGGCTCTCGATCAAGGTGATTCTGATCACAGGTGTTGACTCAGTTATCTGTGTCTGCATCGTTAAGTCCCCACACCATAATTATGTTTTAAAGAGAGCTCAGGGTATCCTATGCACCCCTGATCACACGTTGTACTCTGTGTTTCAGCTGCTGCCATCAGGACGTCGTTTTTAGCCGCGGTGACACTAGAGTTTGAGCTTGCGAAATTCTGACGTACGGCGATGCGTAAAGGGGCGGGATTAAACAAGATGATTAGACATTAAAATAGCAAGCGATTGCTCCATGTTTTAAATTTCAGTTCAGAGAGGTCATGTTTTGATCCTAGATTGGTCTCACGCAGTCAAGTGATGCGATTTCGCAGGTCAGAGTTCATCAAGATTGAACTTTGCACTGCAGCAACCTGCGAAACTCGACGCATGACCCTGCGTTTCCGGTCTGACGCATTCGCATGCGTGCGTATGAATGGAAGTCTATGGGGAGGAAAGTCCAGTGTGACCGTGGCTTTAGAGTTCCTATTAGCAGGACAAATAGAACTAGAAATTCTTTTATAATGGTGGCTATTAAGTCATTAAACAACTCCAGGGGGAAGGAGATACATACATAATGATGTATTGTATGTTGTGTGGTAATATTTTATTAATGTGTACATGGAACTTCGCCTGTGTTATGGCACTTTGCTGCAATTTCAGTTTCCCTAAATGGGATAATACTGTAAAGTTGAGTCTGAATGAATGAAGTAAAAACAGGCCCTATTAACATTATATAAAGAGGATTTCAGCAGCTCTGGTATTATTGATGAGTGTTTGCAGGATAAACTAATTATTATCATAATAGTTTACCAACTGTTCTTGCAAGAAATCCATTTACACTGCAAAAATGCTTTTCTTACCTAGTTTTTTTTTTTTTGTCTTGTTTTTAGTCCACATATCTAAAAATTCTTAAATCTAGAGCAATTTTATAGACAAGCAAAACATATTTTATTGTTTTAGGAAATGATATGCCAATATTAAAGTCGGTTTTTCCTTAAAACAAGCAAAATAATCTGCCAATGGGGTTAGCAAAACAATCCTATGTAAAAAGGAAAAACAAGATTTTGCTTTTCCCATTGGCAGATTATTTTGCTTGTTTTAAGGAAAAACTGACTTTAATATTGGAATATTATTTCTGAAAACAAGACAATATGTTTTGCTTGGCTAGAAATTGGTTATTGATATAAGACTTTTTAGATATTTGGACTAGAAACAAGACAAAAAATCTAGGCGAGAAAGGCATTTTTTTTGCAGTGTATAGTTTAAACACCTATTAAGCATTCATAGCAATGCATAAACTTGACTGCTAACGCATCTATGCGGTATAAAATGGACAATTTAAAATCACTTAAAAACTAACAAGCACCACAAACCTATAATGTAATATTTTTAGTGTCAAACATCATACATCTGCTAGACTAAATTCCCATTGGTCACAGATCACACATCATATTTTCCTCTCAGAGCTCCTCTCTGCCTGCTGTATTGTTTTGGTCAGCAGACACACAGATAGAGGTGAACTCAATGCAGAAACTAGTCGCAGATTGTCGCTTTAATAAACTGTAAAGTGTGTTTTATTGTTGTGTAAACACGAGAAAAAGCGTCAACGACTCACCTCAGCTCTGAAGACTCGACGCTTTTTCTTCTTCTTGGTTTTATGAAGAGTTGAACTCTTAGTGAATATCGCCACCTAGTGTGCATTGAGTTATGCAATCAGAATCATTTGTTGTCAATCCCACCCTAAACCCAATCATCAAAGTAATGTAAAAACAGTATTTACACCGAGTACTATTTATATTATTTATTAAATAGCCAATTAAAATGCATTCTCCTAACGCCTATCCCTCATATGTAATGTAAAATGATTATTATAATTATATTATTAATTCAGCTCCTCCTAACTGAGCCACTTAAGCTCTAAAGTGAGACAGAACATTTATTTTAATTATTCATTCATTCATTTTCCTTTCGACTTAGGCCCAATCCCAATTCTACCCCTCGTTTTGCGTGTTCCCGTGAAGGGGTAGGGGTGTCCCAATTCTCTTTAGCTTGAAGGAGTAAAGCCGCTGTCACACTAGAGATTGAGTTTGCAAAATTCTGTCGCACGGCGCTGCGTAAAGGGGCGGGATTAAACAAGATGATTAGACATTAAAAAAGCGAGCGACTGCTCCATGTTTTAAATTTCTGTTCAGAGAGGTCATGTTTTGATCCTGGGTTGGTCTCACGCAGTCAAGTGTTGCGATTTCTTCAGCCTGCGAAATCTGACGCATGACCCTGCATGTCCGGTCTGACGCATTCGCGTGCATATGAACGGAAGTCTATGGAGGGAAAAGTCCAGTGTGACCGCGGCTTTAGGCTAAGGGGAAGGAGTAGATACCCCTTCAAACGAAGATTTTTCAGGACCACACTCGAAACCAAGAGGTAAGAAAATTTCCCAGAATACACCAGCCACAATGGCAGGATCGCTGCACCCGGAGGTAAGGAGAACCACAAATTAGTTTTAATATATTCATAACCGCGTTCGTGTTTTACGTCACACGTTTTATAAAAACCGCTAAAATAAAAATAGTTAAGTTCGCGATCTATAATCCCTAATAATAACTCCTGTACAGCAGTCCCACAACATTCTGACACTCGATGACACTCGATGTTTTTGGTGTGTTTATAGATGAATATGGCCACGGTGTAAATGCACCATACAGTTACGATGACATCTGATGACACGTGCAGGTGCTGTAGTGCTGTCCCAATTCTTAGGGGTAAATTTTGAAGCCCTTCCCCTTAACACTCGTTTTTAGGGGCCAAGGTGAAGGGGTAGGGGTACAAAAATGGAATTGGGATTGGGCCTTAGTCCCTTATTTCTCAGGGGTCGCGACAGCAGAATAAACCGACAATTATTCCAGCATATGTTTTACGCAGCGGATGCCCTTCCAGTTGCATCCCAGTACTAGGGAACACCCATACACTCTCACATTCACACAAACACACTCATACACTACGGACCATTTAGTTCATTTAATTCAGCTATAGCGCATGTTGGAGCCATACATTTGGCCACTAGGTGGCATCACTGCATTGAGAAAGAGCATTAGTAGAAAGCACAGTTTTGACAGTATGTACTAAAGAGTAGCGTGCCATACAGATGATCGAATCCTGTTGTTTCGGAAAACAAATAAAGCCGTTTTATTTACATTTATTTTGCCTATGGACAGCCTATGAACTGTTACACATACAAAACTTGCTCATTCTACCAACAATAGTGGTAATTGGAAAGCCACTACAACGCATGTGTTTGAACTGTGGGGGAAACCGGTGCACCTAGAGCAGGGGTGCTCAACCCTGTTCCTGGCAAACGACCTTCCAGCTGATTTCAGCTCCAACCCTGATCAAACACACCTGAACCAATTATTTAGAACGTGAGGAGCACTTGATAATTACAGGCAGGTGTGTTTGATAAGGGCTGCAACTGAACACCGCAGGAAGGTCGATCGCCAGGAATAGGGTTGAGCACCCCTGACCTAGAGAAAACCCACGCCAACACGGCGAAAACATGCAAACTCCACACAGAAATGCATACTGACCCAGCCGGGACTCAAACCAGCGACCTTCTTGCTGTGAGGCAAAAGTTCTAACCACTGAGCTACCGTGCCACCTGAATGCGTTTATTTCGATTAATTAATCGCAACACCATATAATTAGTTTGATCAAATTGTGGGTACACAAACTTGATGGCAAGGTTTAAACCACAGGTGTCAAACTCCTGGAGGGCCGCAGCTCTGCACATTTTAGTGCCAACCCTGCTTCAACACACTTACCTGCAGGTTTCAAACAAGCCTGATTAACTCAATTTGTTTAATCAGCTGTGTTTAATGAGAGTTAAAGCTAAACTGTGCAGAGCTGCGGCCCTCCAGGAACCGAGTTTGACACCTGTGGCTTATACCATCAAAATGAAAGTGAAAGTGAATGGGTTCAAAGAGCAGTGCATCCCACATCTGGGGCCGGTTGCACCAGCATTGCGTAAGTTAAACCACAGCCTAGTTGTGACTTAAAGGGACACTACGTTACAACTTACACATTACTAAATATTTTAGTGTTGCACCACTGAACTTAGTTTAAACGTAACACTACGTTTCAACTAAATATTATTGGCAGCCTCCCCCTATGTATAACGGTAGAGGAGAGATGACAGCGAGATTAGTTTACATCGAAGAGCTCACGATAATAATAAAGAATGATCTCCCGCTACTCAGCCTTATTTTCCTCCCAAATATGGCATTTGTTTCGTTTTGTGAAAGAGTTTAATTTTTTTCCAAGGAGTGTTTTGTGTTGTGTCCATCAATTAAAACGAGAGTTTCTTCATTATGGAGTTCTTCTCCCTGCACTTTTCTCTTTCATAGGTATGATTTAAAAAAAATTAATGTTTTGATAACGTCATGTGTATTTCGTGTGCATTCACCGCTCGCGATGCAGGTGTGTGCGTCGCCTGCTATTAGTGACCGACTGTAATTTAATGTGCTATAAAATGTGATTTATAATTTCATTTTCATAGGATAGTGTTATATAGATGCATTAGTTGCAGAATTTTAAAGCAGTTTAATTATTTAAATGCTTTTTATTGGACATTATGTCACTCAATGCGACTACGCATGACTTTACAGAGCGCTTACGACCTACTAACTATGGTTTGCCTTAAAGGGTCACGAAACACCAAAGCACATGTTTTGAGCTGTTGACAGTCATATATGTGTCCCACGCTGCTATAAACACTATTAGGACACATATGTTTCACTAAAAAGTGAAAATTGGTTGTTTTTGCATTATTTCGAGCAAATTCGTTTTTCCGGTTTGAAACTAATTTTTAAAGCTGCGTCACGGCGATTAGATTCTTGCGTGTATTCCAGCATGTAGACTGGCTGTCTGTACCTGCGAGTACATCGTGACGTCTCTGAGCGTGCAGCACTAATTCATGAGAAAGACTTGATTCAAACCAATCAGCACGCTCTATTGTGTATGCGGCGCAACTTTATTAATATGCATGATAGCTTTGAAGAAAGTTTTTACCTGTTACAGTGTTCAGATGGCAGAGGGACGCCACGTTGTGTTGCCAAATCAAGTGGAAGAAAAAGAATTGATTGGAGACACGAGTCGTCAGTGTTGTGTTAATAAATGTGCTGCAACGAAGGTTTTGTTTTAATTTCCCGCTATGAGACCACCGCTGGACTCACGTGTGGATTACAGTGCACGCGACACGCCGCTGAAATACGTTTGTATGGAACATTGTTCACCCGAGAGCTTTTTGCATCTAGAAATGGTGAAATCCCGATTTGCCAGTTGGTGTTGATTGTCCTCGTCTTTACAGATTTGGTAAGTGATCAATCAGTGGTCTTTGTTTGTTTATTCAGATGGCAAAGTTAGTTTGTATCGTCAGCAGTGCTCTTTCAGTGTTTAAAGACATACCATAGTCAAAATTATTTCTAAGTTACTAAGTTTACAGTACGCTAATATCACTACAATATTATGGACTAAAGATCTCCAAGTGTAAACATGTAAACCCCGCAATCAAACTATTACCGTCGTGTAGGATTTTCACTGCATTTTGTGACAGGATAGTCTATACACACACGGTTTTCTGACGCCACCTACCGAGTGCATCTAAGTTACAGAGAAATGCTGAGTTTTTTTTCTCCCATTCGCAGTGCAATATCAAACACTGCATTAAAACTCCACTCTCCA
This sequence comes from Danio kyathit, assembly GCA_903798195.1. Taxonomy (NCBI): domain Eukaryota; kingdom Metazoa; phylum Chordata; class Actinopteri; order Cypriniformes; family Danionidae; genus Danio; species Danio kyathit. The sequence continues at coordinate 4,410,818 of LR812540.1, read as the reverse complement.
GCAGTTTCTCGAATCAATCACGTTTGTTACGGGGGCATGCAGGAAATGTTCCTGAATGAAAGTGCCAAAGTGCAGTTAAAGTCCTCCATTTAATAATTTGGCAAATAATTGGATTACTGATGTCCATGTAAACACAGTCACTGTCTTTCTCCCCTGCGTTTGTTTTGCCTGTGATAATCAGCACGTGCCCAAACGGAAACTCCCATTTTTATGCAAATATTTATGCTCCTTCCCTCTTTCCCTCCGACACTCCCACCTTAATAGAGCTGGACACACCCACTTTCCTGATTTTTTTCAAACTAGAGGTGTGAAAACACCCTGCTGAGACAGGGGGGTTTCGTGGCCCTTTAAGAACATGTGGTGCAACCGAAGTAAGAACAAATTTAGCTACAAATTAAAGCTGCAAACAGCGATGAAAGGGACCTTACACCTGACTTCACCACCTCCCGGTGGCCTTAGAATGACAGAGAACAGCGGACAATAATAATTTAAGCTGATAAATATAAAAAAAAAAAAACTCAGAAATCACCAATTTATGCCAAACCTTCTTTTGTCAGCAGGTCGCGCTATGACTGTGACTCAATATTGGCATGTAGATGTCTTCAGGAGAGGAATCTTATCGAACATGTGAATTTTCAGTTATAAGTACTTTCTCCTCCATGGTGAAGCACTGAACTTTGTCAGTCCGCCACGGACACCCCCTTCGGTGAAAACTCTAGATCTTCACAAATTTGACATCACAAAGGCCTTTGGACTAAACTAATGGAACCTGAATGTAATAACATTTTTAGGAGGAGTTTGTTACACTGTAAAACCTGTCATTTCCTGTTTCCAGCAGGTGGCGCTATAACTGTAACTGGATATTGGCATGTAAATTCACATGGGAATTTTTGAGGCAGATCGGACCATGCATGTCTGAGTTATAACAACTTCCTGTTTCGTGGTGAATCGTCAAAGTTCGCGAGGCCGCCACGGACATGCGCATCGATGAAAACTCTAGATCTCCGCAATTTAACATCACCAAGGCCTTTAGATGATGATCCCTAGGAGGAATTTGTTAAAATACAATGCCTGGAAATGGCAAAAACAGCACTTTTTTGGCAGAGGAAGTTAAAAATATCCGACTTCCTGTTGAGTTTGAGATTTCGCTCCAAGAGACTTTTTTGTAGGTTTTGGCATGTTTGATGTGTGTGCCTATTTTCGTAAGTGTGCATGAATCGTAGCTCGGGGGCCAGTCCGTCAAAAGTACATAGGAGGCACTGTCGAGTCATTTTGCCACGCCCACTTCCGAAACCTATAACAAGCGTAAATTTTCGCCACTTCTGGGGCGTGTGCAAAGTTTCGTGAGTTTTCGGGCATGTTTAGACCCTCAAAATCACGATTCATTCCAGAGAAGAAGATGAAGATGAAGAAGAAGAAACGGAGAAATTCCAATAGGGTCCACACACCGTTACGATTCTCGGTCCCTGACTAGCTAGTAGTTACTAAGCCCCTGTATTGTGGACTTTATGTTACAGTTTAAAGCCTGGTTTATACTTCTGCGTCAAGTGATGGCCGTAACCCACGGCGCAAGCCTCACGCGTAGCCGTGCATTTATACTTCTGCGCGCTGTTTCGGTTTCTCTGCAATACACTTCCGAAACGCTAGCTGGCAGTAGGTGTTTATGTTTCTCCGTGTCGAGTTTCTTCGCTGGTGTTTTGTTTTTTCTGAACACTTCCTTAATGTACAAGTGGCTCAAACTCGCTCATTTTGAGGCGGGAACCGTCGGACGTGGAACAACTTTAATCACGAGGTAAACACAAAACAACAGTCTCCATCCGGAGCTCCTTCACGGGACTCCACACTTGTAAACACTCGCTGCATCGGGCGCGCGGCTCTCACCTCCGCCCACACTCGTCAGCGCTACCAAGCCAACCAATCACAGAGCTTGCGCTACGCGTACGCGTTACATTTTTTTGAGAGGTGCACGTCAACGGCGCTGACGGCCACGGCGAGGGGCTATGCGTCCACGCGTAGGCTGCGCCGTAGCATACGCGTGCGCTTGACGCAGAAATATAAATCGGCCTTAAGAAAGAACTTTCGATCCGCTGGTGCAACCCTACCCTGGTGTTTAAGAACATAAGACGCACGTTTTTGGACTCATGAAAGTGTTCGCATTTAATACGGTTCAACTTTAAATATATCATAGCATTTGTCACTTTCGTTTTTTATCCAGTCATTCAATGAGTGGAGGAGGGGTGGGACAAATACATTGACTAACCTTCAGTACTTGTACGAGAACTAAACAACAAAGCAGAAGTTGATGTTACTGCATTTTTATATTCAACAACTGTGAAATCTCATGTTTGTGAATACAGGAGAGTTTTCAGGAAGGGGAATATTGTTTAAGACTTCTTCTTTGATGAACTCTGAGATGTTTCTTCAGATCTGAAGCACTGAAAAATGTTTTGCTGCACTGATCGCATTTGTGTGTTTTCTCTCCAGTGTGGATCAGCATGTGTTGTCTGAGGTGTGATGACTGATTGAAACTCTTCCCACACGGAGCACATGTGTACGGTCTCTCTCCAGTGTGAATCCTCTTGTGTGTTTTCAGCTGTCCTGATATAATGAATCTCTTGCCGCAGTGTGAACACTCGTACGGTCTCTCTCCAGTGTGAATCCTCTCATGGATTTTCAGGGCTGCTAACAGAGTGAATCTCTTGTTGCAGTGTGAACACACACAAGGTTTCTCCCCAGTGTGAATCATCTGGTGTCGTTTCAAGTCTCCAGATTTGATAAAACTCTTTCCACACTCAAAGCACACATGCTCTTTAACACCAGTGTGGATCTTCTCATGTTTTCTTAAGATTTGCTTATGTGTAAACCTCTTTCCACACTCAGAACACGAATAAAGCTTTTCACTTCTATGAGCTTCAAGATGCTCCTTCAGCTCTGAAGGCCTCAGAAATGTTTTGCCGCACTGATCACATTTGTGGGGTTTCTCCCCAGTGTGGATCAGCATGTGTCGAGTGAGGGACGATGACTGCGTGAAACTCTTCCCACACTGAGTGCATGTGTATGGTTTCTCTCCAGTGTGAATCATCTTGTGTTGTCTTAAAAGTGACCGATATGCAAAACTCTTTTCACACAGAGAGCACGAATGTGGCTTCTTTGTATCAACTCTCACAGTATGCTTCTCGGCTTCACTCAGTTCTTCACTTTCCTCCTTCACCATCAGCTCTGAAAATCAAGCAAAGAAAAAAGTTACATTTCAGAAAATAAATGCAAAAGATTAAGCAATGATTTATTAATTTTCAATGACCTTTTAATTGATGGTTTATTATTTTATATATAATATTTTTATACTTTTTGAGTGTGTATTTATATATATATATATATATATATATATATATATATATATATATATATATATATATATATATATATATATATATATATATATATATACACACACAGCTGGGTCGCAGATTCGAGCCACGGCTGGGTCAGTTGGAATTTCTGTGTGGAGTTTGCATGTTCTCCCTGTATTTGCGTGGGTTTCCTCCGGGTGCTCCGGTTTCCCCCACAGTCCAAAGACATGCGGTACAGGTGAATTGGCTAGGCTAAATTGTCCGTAGTGTATGTGTGTGAATGAGTGTGTGGATGTTCCCAGAGATGGGTTGGGGCTGGAAGGGCATCCGCTGCGTAAAATCGTGCTGGATAAGTTGGTGGTTCATTCCGCTGTGGCGACCCCGGATTAAAAAAGGGACTAAGCCGACAAGAAAATGAATGAATGAAAATGCTCTTGTTAAAGCATCTTTAAAACACTAATATACCATGTATGTTTTTTTTTCTCAGAGTGACGACAGCCATGACGTGAACGCACTCCGCAGTGAAAGTGAAACTGAAAGAATTGGGTAGGCTAAATTGTCCGTAGTGTATGAGTGTGAATGAGTGTGTGTGAATGTTTCCCAGAGATAGGTTGCGGCTGGAAGGGCATCCGCTGCGTAAAACACATGCTGGATAAGCTGGCGGTTCATTCTGCATTTTTTAAGTAAAGCATTTTAGATAATATGCAGGCCCGTAGTCAGACTTGTGAAAAGGGTGGTTCTTATTTCTCAAATCGTGCACCTTCTTGCAGTTATTCGCCTTATGGTATATTTAATTATGAGATTTAATGACTGCATTTTAAGCACTATTTTTAGCTGCATTAGCTTGTTGGATGGTCATCATAACCACAATTTTTGATGTACCAAAAACATTAGCTAAATATATAGAATAAAGAAATATGAAAAAATATTTATTCAAATTTATTACATCGTATATTATTAGGGAAAAAAAAAAGTTAAAAGTTTTCTATTATTGTCATTTATTGGGCAAATAATAAACTGGCCAGCACATTAAACTTTCTTCAGTCAGAATATGGCCATATGAATCATAAGAAAATAAAACATAATAATATTAATAATATAGAGCTTGACGATTTTTCTAGTCTCTATTGTAAAAAAGTACTTTTTGAAAGTTCATGGATAACAAAAATAGCCTAATAGTATTGAAATGAACTTAATATAGGCCGCTTTTGGTGCTTCAAACCTTTTAATTGGCTTTTCATTTCTTTCAAGAATTAGTAGATAAGAAGATGACTTCACGTTCATCGTATTGTATGTTTTCTTGCACAACTGGATGTTGGACTCATGAAAAATAATTGTTTGGATTTATTGGAAGCCTTTATTGATGGGTTATTTTCAGAATTTATGATGGCATAGCAGTCATAAGACAAATGAGCTCATGTATGGGACAATACTGGACTTTTATCAGTGGGGGGCAGGGTCTTTCGAACCACCCGAACCCCCCTGGCTACGGGCCTGATATGGCTAGATATTAGGCATGGGAAGATAACCATTTTCAAGGTATACCGCGCTTTGGAAAAGTCAAGGTTTTAAAACCGGCAACATTTTTTGTAATACCGTTCCTAAGGTATGTGTAAGATTTTTTTGTTTACATTTTTTTGTTTGTTTTTTAGAACAACAATAGCTTCAGCAGAAAAGATATCTAAAAATGCTGTTTTAAATTGTAAAGAAATCTGTGTTTTTGAAACAAATGAAGACAGCAGAAGTCAATGATTCATTTTCATTATTTAGCCTGACATGTTTACTGCTCCAAAATATTTTAAATCTTTTAAAAAATAAAATATATTGCTTTCAAAGGGTAAACATTTGTTGTTTTTCACTCAGACATTTAAAAATCACAATACCGTGATGCCGTGAAACCGTGATATTTTTATCCAAGGTTATCATACTGTCAGAAGCTTATACCGGCCCATGACTGGTTCTGCTATATCGTCCCTATGGTGTGTATATATATATATATATAAGATTTTTATTTATGTTTTTTTAGGACAACAGTATGTCCAGCAGAAAAGATCTCTAAACATATAAATTGTTTAAAAAAACTGTGTTTTTGAAATAAAGACAGCAGAAGTCAATGATTCATTTGAATTATTTAGCCTGACATGTTTGCTGTTCCAAAACACTGTAAATGCTTCTCAAAATAAAATATATTGTGTTCAAAAGGTTTTTGTTTTTAACCCAGACATTTAAAAAGAATATATTTTAGAGCAGTAATCACAATACCATGAAACAGTGATACTTATCCATGGTTATTATACCGTCAGAACGGCCCATGCCTACTAAACATCATTTAAAAATAAAGAAATATACGAAGGAAATTGAGGATTCAGTGCATTTTTAAACAAAAATTAGTTAACAGTACAAAATAAAAGGTAATATGAAAAAGAACGAAAACTGATGAAGAGCTTAAAGCGTCACAACCTTACTGTTCTTCATCCTCATTATTGAAGAGTAATGAATAAACACAAACCTATTAGTTCTTCAGTCTCTTCCTGTTTAATTCTGCAGGGTTCTGGATCACTCATCTTCTCACTGTCCTTCAATAAACTCTGTCTTTGCAGATTTCTCTTCTTTCTGATGGTCTGATGCTCGTCTTCACTTGTAGACTGATGGGAATATTCCAGTATTTACAGCTGAACTGAAGGAGGACGAGCTGCAAAATAATAAACAGACAAATCGGCTTAATTTACACCAATCGACGAAATAATTATATTATGATAGTTATATATCATAAGACTGTTGAAACTAATACAATTATTATGTAGATTTGAAGACATCCATATGATGAATGAGGTGAAATCATGAACTACTGACATGAAATTCAGGATTTTAGCTGAACAAATCAATAATTTAATGTTATCAAACTTTACGTTTTTTGCCACTAACATCATATATTCCGATATTATTACACCAAAAGTTACAAAAACGAACAAAAGACACAAACACTGAGCTCATATTGTCCTCTCAGAGCTCCTCTCTGCCTGCTGTATTGTTTTGGTCAGCAGACACACAGATAGAGGTGAACTCAATGCAGAAACTAGTCGCAGATTGTCGCTTTAATAAACTGTAAAGTGTGTTTTATTGTTGTGGAAACACGAGAAAAAGCGTCAACGACTCACCTCAGCTCTGGAGACTCGACGCTGGATGAACGCGTCAGTGCTGACGTCATCACGGCGAGGCGGGCGCAACTGAAAGCTGTCAAAATCGCGCCAAACATTTGACAAGCCAAGCCGATACATTACTCAATCATGAGTGAGCTGAAAAATCAGTTTAGCCTCAAAGTAAAAAAAAAATCAAACGTTATCATTCATGGTTGACCGATATAACAAAAAAAAAAAAAAAAAAGGATCTTTTCCTGAGGTAACAACTACCATTATTAAACAATTAACAAAATATCAACATAAAAAAACATTTAATGAAGAAAATTGTTTTATATCATGTAGTTGGTATCCAGTTTTAGAAATAACTTCAACATAACTTCATATTTTTTTTTTAATTTATAAAACATACTGGGTCAAACCAGTGAATAATCTGCTGCGTTGCTCAACATGATTACTTTAATGTGCTGTATCAGCGGTTTTCAAACTTTTAAGACAGACGCCCCCACCCCCCCCAATAGGGCAGTGCGTAGAATTAATTACATTTAGAAACATAAATATACAGCTTACCTGATTCAGTGTGATGGCTGAGCCTTTTTCTGTGAGGTCAACATGCTAATCTGGTGTTGGATTCCTGACACGACTAGCCGTAAATTATTTTCCACTGTCAATAAGCATGATGTGAGCCATAGCATACTTACTTTTGATGTACATACATACAGAAAGTGCTGCTTCGCAAAGCCAAGTTCGCAGAGCCCTGGCGATGTGGTTGAGTCGAACATTGAGTATGTTTACATGGGCAACAATACTTTAATACGATTTTATTATGATTAAGACAATACTCTGATTAAGAGTCACCATGTAAACAGCGATTTTTGATGACCTTAATCTGACTAAAGTCATAACTGAACTAAACAGAAATGGAATTAAGACGTGGAGTATGCAGATATTAGTGGCATTATCGAAGTAAACACCGCAATCAAACTATTACCGTCCTATATATAGGACTTTTCGCTGTATTTTGTGACAAGATCCACACACACGGCTGTGAGTAAAGGACCGCACACGCACACACACATACACACACACATCACGAAACGCAGAGGTTTTTTTTTCTTTCCATTCGATGTGCATATCAATAAAAGCAACACTCTTCCACCAGTCCTTCATGTTCACGTCAAATACCCCATTTTGTCACGGGGGCATAAAAAGAAATGTTTATGAGTGAAAGTTAAACTGCCGAACTGCAGTAAAAGTCAAAATATTGAAGATGAAACACCCAAAATTACATGAGACTGCACAAAATGTGAATAGCCTGGTGACGCACCATTCAAAAAGCACTTCATGTAATTCTATTATTGTCTTATTCAGATTAAGGCAAATAACTATTACAGATGTCCATGTATGCGTAGTCAGTAGTCTTTAAAGTAAGTGATCCAGAAGGGCATCCTGCTGATTAGATTCAGAAGGGCACTTTTTTGTCAGACGGCTCACCGGTTTGACTTTCATTCATTCACCGTCATTAGTTTTAAAAAGCATCCGGTCCATTTTATTTGTATATGTTTTACTGGAACACATTAACTCCACAGGTGCCTAATAGTTAGCGGTGGAGATGAAGTTATTCATATTATTCCCTCTAGTGAGTGCATAAAAATTATCATAATTTACTCGAGTGCACGCCTCAATGTCTCGCGCCCCCCTTAATAGGTGCTGCCGGCCGCGCTCCACAGTTTGAAAACCCCTGGGCTATATGCACCGCTAGTGTTTTTCAGCCAATGATGAACATCCGGTTAGAGCTTTACATGACTATTTTCAATGTCATAAGGTTCCTTTTACAGCATTGGCTTTGTAATGTAATTCAAATACATTCAGTTAAAAAGACTTAAGCATCCATTTAATTGTTAAAGCGTAAAAAGAGACAAATGACCATTTAAACACAGGCTCCGTCATTAGCGACAGGCTAGCACAGAAATTCCATTGAAAATACTGGGGTAAATTTAATTTCCATATTTTAAAGACATGGCGCAGAAAAATATAATTTAATGCAGTGCTTCTTGTTTGGTCTGATACCAACTTTATATAGTATCTTAGCCGGGCAGTGAAGATCGCTGTTTTTTTTAAGAAATCAGATCTTAAACACAGGGATTTTGTATGGGAAGACATTTAACCGGAAGCCTTGGAGCTGGTGGACTGAATTTAAAAGTCTGTGTGCATATACCCCATTAAACTTCCTATTGGCCACTGTTAATAACAGGCTATGATTAGTAATATAATGCCAATCTTCTAATGCAAACTACCAAATAAGATGTTTACAAATTAATAAAATGTATGAATGCACAGATAAGTCAGTAAAGTATTTTTTTTTTGTGTGTGTTATTGTTTTCTTCAATTTTTTCTTTATTTTTACACATATAGTACCTCCTACCTGCCAGTGACAGCTGATTGTTCCCCTTCAGATTAAGGGTCCATTTGCACAACGTTTTCAGCCCAAAATGGCTAACTTTTTATGCGTTTTGCCTCTTCGTTTACACAACAATAGTGTTTTAGTAAATGAAGAGACAAATATCTGAAAAGTTCGAAGTTGAAGTTTTTGAAAACGCTGTAGTTGTCATGTCCTTGTAAACACCCAAGAATAAAAGTCTTTAAAAACAATAACTTTATACACTCCCACTGGTGCCTGAATATGTAATTACGGCATTGTAATTTATTGGGGGTAATTGTGATTGAGTGTGTACACAATACCTATTCACAAATTATTTCAACATTAACATACATATATTTAACTATCAAATCTGATGTTTTTGAATACAGAGGAGAGTTGTCAGAAAGGTAAATTGATTGATGTGCAAAACTCTTTACTAACAATAACATAGTGATTCTTCTACTTTGAATAAACTAAGATTCAGGACACACCAAGCCGAGGCCAAACAACTAGCACCAACAATGTTTTAGCTTCGCATTGAATCATGTCTGGACCAAAAAGTTGGCACAAACACACCAAATGGACGAAAGCGACTAAAGACTGATTTATACTTCTGCATCAAGCGCATGCGTATGGTCCGGCACAGCCTTCGCAATGTCGCATAGCCTTAAAACAAGGCTGCATTCCGCTCCTGCGCAAGAGAACATGTCTTTCATGTGCCAGTAGGGGGCAGTATCTGTTTTCTCGTTCTGCAAAGGGAAACTTTCGACATGCACTTGTTCTGAAACTTTCGACATGCACTAACAAAGTGTAAACAAAGCAGCATTCGCTACCATTATCATAGTAATTGTCGCTCACCATGGAGGGATTCGCTCCTGCAAATACTGTATGTCTGATGACCTAATAATCCATATTGTTTGCAAATATTTGAGAAATTAGCTAAATTGCAGCCATCCTCTTTGTGTTCCTTCTTAACTTGATTGTTTACTTGCTACGTCACTTTACTACGACAAGCACTCTAATTCGCTGCTAAATAACCAATCAGAGCGCTCTCATCAGCCGACAGCATGAACCACCACACTAGTTGTAAGTGTACATTTTATGGAAATTGAGATTTATACATCATCTGAAGTTTAAAAAAATAAGCTTTTCTAGTGATGTATGATTTATTTTAGGTTGGGCTAATGCTGCGTTCACACCAGACGCGGAAGAAGCGTCAAGCGCGAGTTATTTACATGTTAAGTCAATGCAAAGATGCGAATAGACATCCTGCGGTGCAATACATGCGAATGAGGTGGCGCGAATTACACGATTCGCCCGAATGAAGATGTTGAAGTTGTGCATTTTGCGCGATTGACGCGCGTTTTGCATGGATCGAAAATCTGAACTTCAGCGAACATTCACGTCGCATTAACCAATCAGGAGCTTGCTCTTGTAGGGGCATGCTTATGACGTAGCGCCTGTTGTTGGTGTCCCGGGGGAAAATCCTCCTACCGACACCGGACAACAGTTGATCAAACTGGGCTCGGCTCAGTCAGAAGCACCGCTGAAAGCTTCCATCATCCAGGTTAAGAATGAAATGGATTTGACGCGTGAAGCGAGTAAACACAAAATGTTCACGTGTTTATTCACGTGTGAATATCGTAATTTATCCAAGCGTTCAGCGTCTGGTGTGAACACAGCATAAGAGATATGACTATTTGAATACCTGAAATCTGAGGCTTTCCAAAAATAAAAAATAAATAAATCGAAATATTAAGGAAAATTTGTATTTTAAAGTCCAAATTAGTGGGCGCCACTGAGCTAGCAATGAAGTAGGGTGCAAGTTGGATGAGCTCAGCATAAAACTTTATATTATTCATTAATTTAAGGCGCCTTTATTGTAAATATGATATGCCAGACCTATCTTAAGACTTTACTACTCAACGTAAGATGGGTTGTTTCTTTATAAATCCAAAGGCAAGCAAACTACTCAAATATAAGTACACGGGGAAAACCAATGCTAACCAAGTGGATGCTAACACAAATTATATGTCTAATAATCTAATAATCCATATCATTTGCAAATATTTGAGAAAAGTAGCGAAATTACTTTGTGTTCCTTCTTGATTTGAATTGTTTACTTGCTACGTCACTTTACCATGACACACTCACACTCTGATTCGCTGCTGAATCACCAATCAGAGCGCTCTCATCAGCCGACAGCATGAACCACCACACTAGTTGTAAGTGTACATTTTATGGAAATTGAGATTTATACATCATCTGAAGTTTAAAAAAAAAAGCTTTTCTAGTGATGTATGATTTATTTTAGGTTGGGCTAATGCTGCGTTCACACCAGACGCGGAAGAAGCGTCAAGCGCGAGTTATTTACATGTTAAGTCAATGCAAAGATGCGAATAGACATCCTGCGGCGCAATACATGCGAATGAGGTGGCACGAATGACGCGATTCGCCCGAATGAAGAGGTTGGAGTTGTGCATTTTGCACGATTGACGCGCGTTTTGCATGGATCGAAAATCTGAACTTCAGCGGACATTCACGTCGCATTAACCAATCAGGAGCTTGCTCTTGTAGGGGCATGCTTATGACGTAGCGCCTGTTGTTGGTGTCCCGGGGGAAAATCCTCCTACCGACACCGGACAACAGTTGATCAAACTGGGCTCGGCTCAGTCAGAAGCACCGCTGAAAGCTTCCATCATCCAGGTTAAGAATGAAATGGATTTGACGCGTGAAGCGAGTAAACACAAAATGTTCACGTGTTTATTCACGTGTGAATATCGTGATTTATCCAAGCGTTCAGCGTCTGGTGTGAACACAGCATAAGAGATATGACTATTTGAATACCTGAAATCTGAGGTTTTCCAAAAATAAAAAATAAATAAATCGAAATATTAAGGAAAATTTGTATTTTAAAGTCCAAATTAGTGGGCGCCACTGAGCTAGCAATGAAGTAGGGTGCAAGTTGGATGAGCTCAGCATAAAACTTTATATAATTCATTAATTTAAGGCGCCTTTATTGTAAATATGATATGCCAGACCTATCTTAAGACTTTACTACTCAACGTAAGATGGCTTGTTTCTTTATAAATCCAAAGGCAAGCAAACTACTCAAATATAAGAACACGGGGAAAACCAATGCTAACCAAGTGGATGCTAACACAAATTATATGTCTAATAATCTAATAATCCATATCATTTGCAAATATTTGAGAAAAGTAGCGAAATTACTTTGTGTTCCTTCTTGATTTGAATTGTTTACTTGCTACGTCACTTTACCATGACACACTCACACTCTGATTCGTGCTGAATCACCAATCAGAGCGCTCTCATCAGCCGACAGCATGAACCACCACACTAGTTGTAAGTGTACATTTTATGGAAATTGAGATTTATACATCATCTGAAAGTAAAAAAAATAAGCTTTTCTAGTGCTGTATGATTTATTTTAGGTTAGGCTAATGCTACATTCACAAAAGACATCGAAGAAGCGTCAAGCGTGAGTTATTTACATGTTAAGTCAATGCAAAGATGCAAATAGACATCCTGCGGCGCGATACACAAGAATGAGGTTGGGCGATTGATGCAATTCACCCGAATGAAGAGGCGCAAGTTGCGCGTTTTGCGCGATTGACGCGCGTTTTGCATGGATCGCTCAAGTTCGAAAATCTGAACTTCAGCGGACATTCACGCTGCGTTAACCAATCAGGAGCTTTCTCTTGTAGGGGCATGCTTATGACGTAGCGCCTGTTGTTGGTGTCCCGGGGGAAAATCCTCCTACCGACAACGGACAACAGTTGAACAAACTGGGCTCAGCTCAGTCACAAGCACCGCTGAAAGCTTCCATCATCCAGGTTATGAATGAAATGGATTTGACGCGTGAAGCGAGTAAACACAAAATGTTCACGTGTTTACTTACGTGTGAATATCGTGATTTATCCAAGCGTTCCGCGTCTGGTGTGAACACAGCATAAGAGATACGACTATTTGAATACCTGAAATCTGAGGCTTTCCAAAAATAAAAATATCGAAATATTAAGGAAAATTAGTTTTTTAAAGTCCAAATTAGGAGGCGCCACTGAGCTAGCAATGAATATGATATGCCAGACCTATCTTAAGACTTTACTACTCAACGTAAGATGGCTTGTTTTTTATAAATCCAAATGGCAAGCAAACTACTCAAATATAAGTACACGGGGAAAACCAATGCTAACCAAGTGGATGCTAACACACAAATTATATGTCTGATAATCTAATAATTCATATCATTTGCAAATATTCGAGAAAAGTAGCGAAAATACTTTGTGTTCCTTCTTGATTTGAATTGTTTACTTGCTATGTTGCTTCACTAGGTCAAACTTGCGCTCTATTCTCAAAAAAATAAGCTTTTCTAATGATGTATGATTTATTTTAGGTTAGGCTTAGAGACTATTTGAATACTTGAAATCTGAGGCTTTCCAAAAAATAAATAAATCGAAATATTAAGGAAAATTTGTTTTTAAAGTCCATATTAGGGGGGCGCTACTGAGCTAGCAATGAAGTAGGGTGCAAGTTGGATGAGCTCAGCATAAAACGCATTAATTTAAGGTGCCTGCGCAAATATAAGTACACTGGGAAAACCAGTGCTAACCAAGTGGATGCTAACACACAAATTATATGTCTGGCAATCTAATAATCCATATCATTTGCAAATATTTGAGAGACGCAGCGAAATTACAGCCAGCCTCTTTGTGTTCGTTCTTGGCTTCAATTGTTTACTTGCTATGTCACTTCACTAGGTCACACTCTGATTCGTTGCTGAATAACCAATCAGATTGGTCCCTTCAGCCAATTCTAGATACTGTATCTGGCCAATAAGCTCTGATGTAAACCTGATGAGATGTAACGTGTGGAAAACACCAAACTAACTTGTTGTGTCCAGACCCGAAGATGTTTCTTCAGACCTTAAAATGTTTTGCGGCATTGATCACATTGGTGTGTTTTCTATCCAGTGTGAGTCCTCTCGTGTATCTTCAGACATTCTGACCAAACAAATCTCTTGTCGCAGTGTGAACACGCGTAAGGTTTCTCTCCAGTGTGAATCCTCTGGTGTCGCTTCAAATATCCGGCTTGAAAAAAAGTCTTCCCACACTCAAAGCACACATGCTCTTTCACACCAGTGTGGATCTTCTCATGTAGACTTAAACTCGACAGCCGCGTAAAATTCTTTCCACATAAAGCACACGAGTAAGGCTTCTCCTTTGTATGAACGCTTTGATGGTTCTTCAGATGTGAATGCCTAAAAAATGTTCTGCCGCATTGATCGCATTTGTGCGGCTTTTCTCCAGAGTGGATCAGCATGTGTTGAATAAGGTTTGATAATTGTCCAAAACTCCTCCCACACTGAATGCACGTGTGAGGTTTCTCTCCGGTGTGGATCATCTGATGCTGACTTAAACTCGACTGATGTTTAAAACTCTTTCCACACACAGAACATGAATAAGGTTTCTCCTTTATATGAACGCTGAAGTTGACCTTGTCGGCTTCACTCAGTTCTTCACTCTCCTCCTCCTTTGCCATCAGGTCTGAAAATGAACAAAAAAGTTACCTTTTAAGAGAAATGTGAAATGGGGATGCAAGCTATTTTCCTACTCAACCTGCTCGAAATCAAAGTCTGTAATATTTCAGTAACTTCCATCGTGGAACTTTCCATAAAGTCATAATGAGCCAAACATTGATCCAATTTGTCATCTTCCAGGACATCCTCCTTTGCAAAGATGGTCTCTGGACATTCTCTATCATCTTCCAAATGATTTTCGAAAAAAGAATTTACTTGGATCACAAAATGATAGCTGTTATTAGCATTTAAATTGAGCAAACATACTACCTCAGAATCCGCAGAGTTATACCTCTGTGTACGTGATAAAGGTAATAGCCAATCAGAGGCGCTATAACTGGCCGTTGCTAAGAGGAAACCAGTTTTGTTGATGCAAGAGAAGTCTTTTTTAAGACTTACACCCAATTCACATGGAGCTTCAGCATCAACGTTTACCATTCAATTTGAGCGTCAAAGCTTGACGGAGGGCGTGTCTGAAGTTAGGGCTGATGCGATTGTCATAGCAGCGTAAGTCAATGAAATTAGTCCGCAATCGGCTAGTGTCTGAGCTGGGGTATTTGCATAAAGCGATCCGATTGGCTGACGCTTCCATTGGTTGCGTTCAAAAAGGTGAGAAATTGCCACCCTCTGCAGTGCCGACGGATCCACAATTCATTTTGGCAATGCTTGACATCTCCCCTAATTTCAATGACTGATGTCTGAGAGACATCCCCTTTTTGCCCAGTAGGCCCACCTTGTGTTTTATTTGCTAATGTGAGCTATTTTTAAAAACATAATATATAAAACTATCCATTTTTTACATTACCTATACGTCTGATAAGCTTTTATATTAATGGGCAATGCACAGTAGGGCTGGACAATAATTCGATATCAATATATATCGCGATAGATTTTTTTTCAATAACGGTGATTTGATTTTTAAACCCATTTCCGATATTTCGATATAAATTTGCATATATATAAATATATATATTATTATTTATATAAGATCTTATACATGTATCACTTGTCACTGAATGACGTTCAGTGCTCTGCCATCAGAAAGAGCGTGATCTGATGTCACTTACGTGATGACGAACAACACAGACACGCTGCCAGCGCTCAGCACAGCAGTTGGTTAAGCTGCGCCGCAGAAAGTTTTAGCTACAAAATGAGTGCTCTGAATACAGATGCGAATAAACAAGCTTCCACAAGTAAGAATGCAGACGAAATAGTTGATAAGAAAGGAAAGACTAATGCAGTGGTGTGGAAGTGGTTCAGCTTTTTAAGTTTCGATAAACTTAGTTTCGGTGCTCTGCAAAGTGTGCCAGAGAGTGTAGCTGACTAGCGGCGGCAACACATCAAATCTGTTTCACCATTTGAAGCAGTTCCACCCGATAAAACATACTGAGAGTCAGAAGATGAGGCAACATAAAAGTTTAAGCCAACCTGTGGCCTCACCATCACCACCATCCACCTACCCGACACCGAAATGAAGCAAACACAGATGGCTGAGGCTCCGTGTAGGATTTAAATCAAACTTCGCTTATCAACACGTGCATATACACCTATAAATCACTCGCATATACACCTATACTATTGAATGTTCAAAACATGTATGAAATTTGCGCATATACATATAAACTTGATGCATGCATACACCCACATATGCATATAAACTCGCCGATCCTTGCATATACTCCCACACTAACACACGCACAAACAAACTCGATCCTTGCATAAACACCAAAATTAACACTCACATACACCAACTCGCTGCATGCTGGCATATAGCACTCGCGCACTTACAAAATAAAACTCACAAACATATTTATCAGGAATCAGGTTATTGCAAAGCTGATGAAGTAGAAAGAATGTGATCAATAGAGCTATTAAATCTGTTAAATAATGAAAACGTGTTATATAAAATATTAGTCTATATAAATAAACTATATAAAATATATAAGAGATATTTATGTTAAACCTTTCAATTTAATTAAGTAATTACATACACAAATATAAATAGACAGATAAAACCCTTAAAGGATGTTCAAGATGAAAAGCAATTAGAATTATGAATATACTCAAACAACTCTTCTATTGCAAATATTAATGTAGCCTTTACTCTTTTTGATTTTTTATTATTATAATTATTATTCTTTTTCTATGTTTTTTTACGATGTGGATGTCATAATTGTAAGATTTTGGTATTATTTTGATAGTTAAATATTCAGCATATACAAAAAAAAAAAACACTGATAAAAGTTTCTGTTGATCACGTTGGTCAAGCTAACCCCCACAAACTGTCTATATATTATAAGCGGAGTCTGAGAGCTTTATTTATTTGATAGTTTATTTCACATTTCTTGTTTGTAAAGGCTAAATACAAATAAAAGGTGAACAAATTTTTTTGTACTGTTTTTATTTTTTTAAAAAGTTATAAGAGTCTGGAGGTATTATCGACTTTGCAAATTCACTTTGCAGACATTTGTAGGTCCAGACATCCATTGTGTGCGTTCTTGGCAGTTTTTCCATTCTTTTTAATATTGTCCATATCGACATCGGAATTATATCGTATCGACCGAAATAAAAAAATATATCGTGATATAAATTTTTGCCATATCGTCCAGCCCTAATGCACAGATATTGATGTTTCACAATGTTTTTACACCACATTTGAATCTACCAAGCTTAGTTTGCAATGTTTACATTGCTCCACTTGCATTAAATCTAAATCCCAAATATCAGAAATGACAAAAGATTGTTAATGTCAGCTTTAATGTTATTGATTAATGCACTTGACAGATTTCATTCATTCATTTTCCTTTTGTTTAGTCCCTGGTTTATCAGAGGTTACCACAGCAGAATGAACCGCCACTTACCTGACAGATTTATGTATTTTTTATTTTAGGTGGTTTGTGTAATGTGTTTTATGTTTGGTAAAATAATTTCTAATTGCATCTTTAGGGATTAGGGACTAAATACACTGTCTTGTGTCAATAGGTGGATTTAGAGGTTTTTGCAAAAAAAGCACAAGTGGATTTAGCTGGTTGACGCAAAAGAAAATCTCCCTTGTTAAAAACCAAAGAATTGTCTAAAAAGTGACATTTATGAAAAAAAGGTATTTTATTTACTAGATAATAACCTTATCATTACCTATAAAATGAAACTGCTGAACCTAATCAGAGGAGCCTGATAGAAAATGCTCATTTACCAAAAAAGGTCTGATGGATTTAGAGGGTTTTGCATCTGAGCTCTTCATATGTTTTTATATTTATATTGCATTCACATAGCAGCATTTGCGATAATCTAAATCAAGGGTCACCAAACTTGTTCCTGGAGGGCCGGTGTCCTGAAGATTTTAGCTCCAACCCTAATCAAACACACCTGAACAAGCTAATCAAGGTCTTACTAGGTGTACTTGATACACCCAGGCAGGTGTGTTGAGGCAAGTTGGAGCTAAACTCAGCAGGGACACCGGCCCTCCAGGACCGAGATTGGTGACCCCTGATCTAAATGCAACATTTCAAATCGAGTTTCTAATTCAATTTCAATTACCCGTTCAACCGTAGTATTTACAGCAACAGTATGGTATTAAAGAGTAGAGCTAGACTTACTGATGAACGCTGATTGGCTTACAGAGAATCGTCACTTGCATGTGCAATATGACAAGGAAATGATAACAAGCTCTATGTTTTTAAATCACAGTGAAAACACTACAAAAGTAATAACAAAATGACAACAATTTACCGCTGAACAGGCTGGATCTTTAGATGATCTACTTACCGTGATTGTGTTTTGTGTGTGTTCGCAGAGAAGATGATTGTGTGAAACTCTTCCCACAAGCAGTGCAGTGATACGGTTTCTCTCCAGTGTGAGTCCTCTCGTGTGTTTTCAGGTTTCCTGAATCATTGAATCTCTTCTCACAGTGTGAACACTTGTAAGGCTTCTCTCCAGTGTGGATCATCACATGACGCTTGAGAAGGTGTCTGTTCTTGAAACTCTTTCCACACTGAGTGCAGGTCAAACCTTTAACAGCTGTTCTTTCCAGTGAAACACTATGTTCAATGTCTGATTGAGTTTCTTCTTCACTTTTAACATGATGTTTCTCCTCATCTTCACTCAGTTCTTCACTCTCCTCCTTCACCGTCACACCTGAAAATTAGGTAAACAAATTCATTTTAAGAAGCTAGCAGCAGATGACGCTCTCGCATGTCTCTACAGTGTGAGCATTTATGACTAAAAATGTGTGCGAACTATAAAATGTTTATATGAGCATGTGTGAGAATAAAATTGTATCGACGATACAAAAACATTATAATAATAAGCCACCCCTGCTGCCGTTTCTAAGTGGTTTCTCTCACATCATTCACAGTTGAGTAATTTATAGCGTAGGAAATGAGTCAATGAGGTTTGCACACAGGAAACAAAGCATACATAGTTAGTAGCCTACATGCTGATCACCAGCTCAGGATGCTGCTAATTCTTGTGCAAAACCTTTGTCTCTCTGTGGCTTGAATGAAGTATTACAAGTTTCATATGAGAGCTAGGCTATAATAATACAGATGATACTTTCACTTTCTATTTGCTTGTGTTTTCAAACAAAATGCAATTTCCTACATTCTTGGAGTGAACGCTTGAGTGATTGTGATCAGATTAATTGTAATTTGACAAGCCTTATTGTCATTCAAATGTACTGGTGTACACAAAACAAAATTTCGTTGCATTGGCTCTACAGTTTCAGAAAAGAATAACACCATTCATTAATTTTCCTTCTGCTTAGTCCATTATTCATCAGAGATCGCCACAGCGGAATGAACTGCCAACTATTCCGGCATATGTTTTACGCAGCGGATGCCCATCCAGCTGCAACCCAGTACTGGGAAACACCCATACACACTCATATTCTCACACACACACACAGTCATACAGCACAGCTAATTTCATTCATTCATTTTCCATCAGAATCAGAAAGAGCTTTATTGCCAGGTATGTTCACACATACGAGGAATTTGCTATATTACTATATACAACTAGGGATGGGCGATATGGCCTAAAATCCATATTGCGATATACATTGCAGCCTCTTGCGATATCGATATATATTGCGATATATAAATTATAATAAAACCATTTCAGAACAGGTTACATAGACCCTTAGGAAAGCCAAACTGCTATTTTTTTTTAAGAAATAAAGAATCGTTGCATGTCATTTTGAGAACATTTATTGTGCAAAAGCAAAACTGTAATTAAACAACACAATGTTGCAGATAAATAAACTAAATGTAGTGCCTTTTAGAAAGAAAGACTTTTCTTTTAAGTCCTTGGTTCCTAAATGCCAAGTTGCAGAGAACAAAAAAACTGGTGTTTAGTTAAGGAACTTACACTGTACTGAAATTACTTTCAGTATTAAATTAGTCAAATAAAATTGTGTATTGCAGATACTTTAAATAAAAACATATTTCTAACATGCAGCCTAGGTAACACATTTGATTTTGAACATTTTGTTCTCCTAATGAAATTAAAACTGGTGTCTTGATCTGCTCTTTCTCCCTCACTCTCTCTCTGTCTGCGTGCTGCTGAGAGATTGAGACGCACCAGACAAAGTTTGCTTATAAAGTAATGCAAAAATGAATACAATTAATATCGAAAGCGAAAGCAGATTCTCGGACATGTCCGGGGAAAATGTATTGTCACCGCAAATAATGAGCTGGATCAGTCTATTTAGTCTTCGCGCTCTTCTGTATCCAGCGCGTCTCTGTGGGTCTGCATGCAGAGCATGCGAGTCTGTGGCAGAGTGTTCTCAGTTTCTCGCCAACACAGAACCGGGCCGCCCCATTAATATATCGGCCGCAGCCAAATGGTCGCACTGTTGTTTATTCAAGATGATGCGTTGCAGCCGGCTGCAGCTCGTTGCTCTTAATTTCGCGGGTAGATTGCGTCATCAAACATGCATTATCGCGATAGTGCAATAGAATTAGAATCTCTATCGTAGGCCAATTTTGTATCGTTTATATCGCATATCATTTATATCGCCCATTACTATATACAACATAATATGTGCAGCTGTTATGTGCAAATTGGCATGTAAAGTGTGTTGTTAAATGAGTGTATGCATGTATAAAAAAAAAAGTGTATAGCAGGTAGTGATGTTGGTTCCACAATTACTATCATCAAGTGTTCATGAGATGGATTGCCTGAGGGAAGAAACTGTTTCTGTGTCGGGCTGTTCTGGTGCGCAGTGCTCTGTAGCGTCGACCAGAAGGCTTAGTCCCTTTATTTATCAGGGGTCGCCACAGCAGAATGAACCGCCAACTATTCCGGCATATGTTTTAAGCAGCGGATGCACATCCAGCTGCAACCCAGTACTGGGAAACACCCATACACACTCATATTCACACACACAGTCATACAGTACAGCCAATTTCATTCACTCATTTTCCTTCGGCTTAGTTCCTTTATTTATCAGGGGTCACCACAGCAGAATGAACCGCCAACTATTCCGGCATATGTTTCACACAGTGGATGTTCTTCCAGCTGCAACCCAATACTGGGAAACACCCATACACACTTATTCACACATACTCATACACTACGGCCAATTTAGTGTATTCAATTCCTCTATAGGGCATGTGTTTGGCCTGTAGGGGAAACCAGAGCACCCGGAGGAAACCCACTCCAACACAGGGAGAACATGCAAAGTCAGTTGGCACAGAAATTCTAACTGACCTAGCCGGGACTCGAACCAGTGACATTCTTGCTGTGAGGCCACAGTGCTCACCCTTGAGCCACCATGCCAACCTAAAACACTAAACAATGAGTAAATAAATAAATAAAAATAATCATATACACAGCAGCTGACTGATGGTCCTAATTAAAAGGTGGATCTGTAGTGCAGATCATAACCAGTGCATACAAGTACTGCAAAATAATCTAGTTTGCTTTAAAGAGAAATAATTTGGACAAAAACTATTTCTAAAAATTAGACAATATTTTTACTTGTCTAGATATTTGGACAAGAAACAAGACAAAAAACTAAGAAAGAAAAGCATTTTCTTGCAGTAAACCTGCGTGTGGAATTTATTTTCAAAATTAAAACAAGTATTTAGATGTTCAGACACAAGATCCTGCTTATAAAATACAAAAATATTACCCTAAGCCAGGGGAGTCCAAACTCATTCCTAGAGGACTGGTGTCCTGCATATTTTAGTTCAAACCCCAATTAAACACACCTGAACCAGCTAATCAAGCTCTTTCTAGGTGTACTAGAAACGTTCAGGCAGGTGTGTTGAAGAAAGTTGGAGCTAAACTATGCAGGACACCGGCCCTCCAGGACCAAGTTTCTGACCTAAGCAGTTGTGGCCTAATGGTTGGTAAGTTAAACTTCTAAACTAATGGTTGATGGTTCAATTGCCAGTCCTGGCAGGAATTAAAGGCAACACATTTCTAATTTTTATTCTTTGTTATTTTTATTTAACTTGTTGTATTTTATGTTTCTTTTATTCTTGTTTATGTAAAGCACGCTGAATTATCATTGTGCTGATATTGATGAAGGAACATAAAAACTGTTAACAATATAAAACAAAAGGTAATATTATAATCTTACTGTTGTTCAGCCTCATTAGCAGCGTAATTACAATAAGTGAGATGTGACTCGCCACAAAACATGGGCCGGTATAAGATTCTGACGGTATGATAACCTTGGATAAAAATATGGCGGTTTCACGGTATTGTGTTCACTGCTCTAAAATATATTCTTTTTAAATGTCTGGGTAAAAAACAAAGTTTTTTCCCCTTTATACACAATATATTCTATTTTGAGAAACATTTATAATATTTTGGAGCAGTAAACGTGCCAGGCTAAATAATGAAAATGAATCATTGACTTCTGCTGTCTTCATTAGTTTCAAAAACACAGATTTATTTACAATTTAAAATGGCATCTTTGGATATCTTTTCTGCTGGAGATACTGTTGTTAAAAAAATGTAAATAAAAAAAATCTTATACATACCTTAGGAACGCGGTATGATAACCTTGACTTTTCCAAACCGCGGTATACCTTGAAAACAGTTATCGTCCCATGCCTACTCGCCACAGATAACTGTTGCAGGGGGGTTAAAGTCCCTGGCGTCTGGCAAAGATCAAAACTAGGGATGCCCTAAATAACTGATTAACCGTTAACCGAAAGGGTGCGTTTGTAACCGATTAATGGTATCAGTTAAACGATTAAAAAATATTATTTTTGCGTTGAGAAGGGCATTTTTTTAATGGTTTATTAACTGTTTTGCGCGCTGCTTATGCGCCCTGCGCGCCTCACGTTATGCTGTTGCGCGCTGTGTGCTCGCGGTTGAAATAAAACTCAACCCTGAGCGGAATAGTGCGTTACGTCAGTCGCGTCTTTTTCATTCTTCAATCAAATGAAAGCAGAGCAGGGTTTCTGTTGAGGTGCCTGCAGTATTTGTGTTGTCAGGACCACGGATATTTTTTTAAGGATGGAGGAGAAACTTGTGGTCGCAGTTTCAAGTTAGCCAAAGCTGTAGAGCTCACAAATCATGGATATCACAATGTTATTCTGTATATTACAATTATAACAACATGGACAGCAACACTCGCGCACAATAGACCAGCTGATTCAGTCGTTTCCTATAGTGACATAAAAAAAAAAAAGAGCACCGCGCTTATTTTTTCTTGTCAACATAAAAGGCAGTGCGGTGGTGCGCCTCGCATTTTTGGAACGGAAAAGCGCGTTCGCTGTGATCGGCCCCTGATGGGCAACAAATATTTGTTAACTTGCGGGTTGGTAACACGTGCAACCACACGTGCCTACAGACGTATGTTGTCAAAGAAGCAAAATGAAAGAAGGATATTTCTAGTCACAGTTTGACAGAGGAGTTGACATAAACCAGCGCTGATGCTGATTGCAAATGAGACGGAGGAAATAAGTCATTATGACATAATCTTTAAACTAATGACTTCTATTATAATGTTAAAAGGGGTTTTGTGACATAATAACAAAGAAGCATTAATCAAATGCATATTTTCAGTGGAGCGATCGATTTAATAGCCTGATATTTTTATATGACGGACGGAAAAAACATGATTGGAAAAATCAGCAAATGCCGGTTCTTAAAAAAGATTCAGTCAGTGTTTTCGTTTTGTAATCCAAATTGATCATTTAGGTAAAAAATATCTAGGGCAGGCCTGTTTATTTTAGTATTATTATTTAGTTTATTCTTTTTTTTCTATGCTGTAACTCTGCAGGTGCGTGAAGATGTTCTGTTTTGTTCTGTAAGCTGCTGTTTGCATGTTACAAAAAATCAGTATTTTAAAATATTTAATGTGTCACAAAACAGAAACCTCAATTATTTTTTAAATTAAATAATATTTTTATATTCATCTGTTAACGGTTAATATTCGGTTAACGAGCTGCGGTTGTCGGTTGGTAAAATAAACCGAAATGAGCATCCCTAATCAAGACCTTTTATTATGTTCGGATGGCTAAAGAGGTTGAAATCAGGGGCTGTGCGATTTACTTCCAGAAGGAAGTTGAAATTGGGGGGCACGTAATTAGAGCTGTAAAGCCTAACTTTTCGATTTTAGGTGAAAAATCTAATCTGTTGGAAACGTCGTATAGATTAATGGTACCGAAAAAGTTCACAGAGGGGGAGCGATCACCACAATGGGGAAGTCCCAGAGTAAAATGAGAAAATATGATACACCGGTGTTTTGAAATATGGAAAAATGGTCTTTATCCTGTTTTCATCTATTTTTATATTATTTGTTATTGTTTTATTTATATTGTCTCTTTTATTCCTGTTTATGCAAAGCACTTTGAATTGCCACTGTGTATGAAATGTGCAATATAAATAAACTTGCCTTGCCATTATTAACAAACAAGCAAAGCACTATATGAAATACATTTAACATATTAAATAAATAAACACAGAATCTAGATAATATGGCCAGATATGATTTAAAAATAATGAAAGAATATACTTAAAGGAAATTTAGTATGCAGTGCATTTTTAAACAAAAATAATAGTTAACAAAAGGAAATAAAAGGTAATATGAAAGAGAACTGAAACTGATGAAGAGCTTAAAGCTTCACAACCTCACTGTTGTTCAGCCTCATTATTGAAGAGTAATGAATAAACACAAACCTATGAGTTCTTCAGTCTCTTCCTGTTTAATTCTGCAGGGTTCTGGATCACTCATCTTCTCACTGTCCTTAAATAAACTCTGTCTTTGCAGATTTCTCTTCTTCCTGATGGTCTGATGCTCGTCTTCACTTGTAGACTGATGGGAATATTCCAGTATTTACAGCTGAACTGAAGGAGGAGGAGCTGCAAAGGAGGAAACAGAAAAATCTGATTAATTTACAGGGATTTATAAAATAACTATTGAAACTTGTTAAAACTACTCAAATTAATTTGTAGATCTGAAGACAACAGTATATTGAATGAAGTAAAACAGGAACTGTTGACATGAAACAGAGGATTTCGGCAGCTCTGATAATATTGATGAGGCTCAGACTATAAACACTCATTAAACAGCCATTCAGGATCAGCAGGAGATCCGCTGAGTATTTGCTTAATAAATTAATAGAATTTGCCAACAAATGTTTAAATGCCTTGTAAGTATTCATATCAATACAATAATTAGATTGCTAACACTTCTATGTGGTAAATAATTAAACTGACAAATGCTAAAAACTTTAAGAAATAACGAGCCGTACCAACAATTTAATGTTTCCAGTGTCAAACGTCAAATTTCTGCCTCAGTAACAGATCAAATTTTGCGACATTATTACTCCAAACATTTAAAACGAACACACTTACATAGATAAACACAAACACTTCACTCATGTTTTCCTCTCAGAGCTCCTCTCTGTCTGCTGTATTGTTTTGGTCAGCAGACACACAGATAGAGGTGAACTCAATGCAGAAACTAGTCGCAGATTGTCGCTTTAATAAACTGTAAAGTGTGTTTTATTGTTGTGTAAACACGAGAAAAAGCGTCAACGACTCACCTCAGCTCTGAAGACTCGACGCGGAATGAACGCGTCAGTGCTGACGTCATCACGGCGAGGCGGGCGTTGCGTAGGATCGTCAAAACAACGCAAAATTAAAACAAAACTGTGAGGTAAAATGCTGTTAATTAGGCATTTTGCAAAAATGTCAAAACTAATCCTTCCTGGCAGACAGATAACAAGTATAAAATTATATTTTCCTTAAGTAACTACAATCATAAGTGAATAGATTAATCAATATATTAAAGTGAATAGCCCCCTTGAATTATTAGCCCCCCCGTTTATTTGTTTCCCCAATTTCTGTTTAACGAAGAGAAGATTTCTTCAACACATTTTTAAACTTAATAGTTTTAATAACTCATCTCTAATAACTGATTTATTTTATCTTTATCATGATGACAGTAAATAATATTTTTCAAGACACTTCTATACAGCTTAAAGTGACATTTAAAGGCTTAACTAGGTTAATTAGGTTAACTAGGCAGGTTAGGGTAATTAGGCAAGTTATTGTATAATGATGGTTTGTTCTGTAGACTATCGGGAAAAATATATAGCTTAAAGGGGCTAATAATTTTGTCCTTAAAATGGCCTTTAAAAAATTAAAAACTGCTTTTATTCTAGTCAAAATAAAACAAATAAGACTTTCTCCAGAAGAGAAAATATTATTGGAAATACTGTGAAAATTTCCTTGCTCTGTTAAATATCATTTGGGAAATATTTAAAGAAGAAAAACTAATTCAAAGGGGGGCTAATAATTCTGACTTTATCTGTATATATATATATATATATATATATATATATATATATATATATATATATATATATATATATTTACAGTACAGCCAATTTCATTCATTCATTTTCCTTCGCCTTAATCCCTTTATTAGTCTTAACACAAGAATTCTGAAACTACTAGAATTACCAGTTATTATTGTGACCTTTCTCATATAAGATGTCATATTATCATGTCATATTTACATTCAAAGCTTCTTTTAGTTTTTCTCCATTGGTTTGGCTCATTTCTTGAAACAGAAATTACATTCTCAAAATTCTAAGATCATTTGGCAAAACAGTGTTACAGTTTAGCACAACACTATAGTTCACTTGCAAAAGCTGATATCTCTCCAAAAACAGTTCACTCATGCATCAAAACTAAATTCCTTTCCCATATAAAAAGTCAGTGCCACAAAAATGGCAAATATCCTTCTCAATTGCTTTGGCTCATTTCTTGAAACAGACCGGACATTCTCAACACTCTTGGTGTTTTTGCCAAAATAATGTGGATGGTTCGGCACAACACCATGGTTCACCTGCAACAGCTCATACCTTTCTCAAAACAGTTCACTCATGTGTCAAACCTGAATTTCCTTCTCATTTAAACAGTCAGTGCCCCCAAAATGCTTCATCCTTTTGGCATTGTGCAAGCACTGCAAGTCAAAATGTTTAGATGTTTTGTCACTATGGCAAAGGACCACTAAAGTATCACTCATGTCCACCTTACAGTCCTAGCCCAGTCCTTCATTGACAATGGTTACTGTACTGTTTTTTGTCTAGCTAACAGAATACAACTGTGTATAAAACAAAAAAAAAAAAAAAAGAAATAGGATTTTAGGGTAAGAGTAGCCTCCAAGGTTTGACGTCACACATTGCAGCACTCTACCAAGGAAATAGGATTTTAGGGTAAGAGTAGCCTCCAAGGTTTGACGTCACACATTGCAGCACTCTACCAAGGAAATGGTAACTCCTTTTTTATTGTAATGATCAACCTCACACAATGTAACTTCCATATATCAGAGCAAATAGAAACTGTATACAACATAATAAACTGTAATATAAACACACAGACAAAAAACTAGAGTGCTATAACTTTCCCTGCGAAAGTTTCGGATGATGGAGGAGACTGTAGAGCGAGGCACATTCAGGCTGCACTCGGCGACCTGCCTCTGCCATTGTGAGGCCATGGTTTATGACATGGTCTATAACTATGGCCTGAATTTCATCCAGGACAGCACAGTGTCTTCATGCACCATGGCCTCTTCCACCACCACGCACCCTTACTTCTCCTCGTCCTTGAGCAGGCAGCCAGGTGCAGTGGCGCAATTCCCGGGGGGGACAGGGGGGACATGTCCCCCTCACTTTTTTTTTAGATAGGCCTTTACTTCATGCTTTAATGTCCCCTCGAGAGTTGAAAAAAAGTTATTTTTTAACTCACGATGTGTACGCAAAATTAAGTTCGCATCACAAGTATTACCAACATTCCACAACTACAGTATCACCATCAATCAGATTTGGTCCCCCCCACCTCTTAGACCAGAATTGCACCCTTGGCCAGGTGCCTCCATGTTCAGAAATAGTGCTGGTCCTGCATGGTCAAGCTCTTTACATACATGTTAGGCAGCATTCACAGTCATGGGCAGCACCTGTCAGATAACTAAACATACTGTTTGATTGGTCATCTGAGATGTGTGAAACTCCTCCTTCATTAGTCAAGTTCTAGTTTCACCTGACTGTCAATTGCTGTAATAAATGGTAATCAAATGTTCCAAGGATTCACCTACTGTATGGTATTCATGGTATTATGGTCTTGACTAATTTTGACAATTGAACAGACTATTGTGCATGTGATGACATATACAACGAAATGACGCTGACACATTTTGGAGCGAACAACCATTAGACTGAGAATCAACAATCAGTTTAGATCAACGAGATCTATTCACTTGGAAATTGTGCTAAATGTAGGCTACCTGTACTTAATCATTTGCAAAGATGTACTTAGACATTTGCAATTTGATGAAATGAATGAGAAATTCAATTCTGTTGTGAACAATTGCCAAGTGGTTTGGAGGTTTGTCCATGTTGTTTTGAGAATGTAATTTTTGTTTCAAGAAATGAGCCAAACCAATGGAGAAAAACTGTAATATATTAAAATTAAGCTTTTAAAATTAAGTCTGTCATCATATTTAATTCAATCATCACCCTAAAAATACAATATTTTTCAGTATTGTTTTAGACAGGCTAAACTTTCATTTTCACTTTCGACTCACTTTCATTTTCACTTTCTTAACCAGGGATGAAGGCTTTTTTTGGTGGCACTGAATATGACATTTTGAAAGACATTCGTTCATTCATTCATTTTCTTTTCGGCTTAGTCCCTTTAGCAATCAGGGGTCGCCACAGCGGAATGAACCGCCAACTTATCCAGCACATGTTTTACGCAGCGGATGCCCTTCCAGCTGGAGTGCGCAGTGCCAAGAATAACATGAAACCTCTTAGACATTTCAGTTTACGTTAAATTAAGTCTATCTTCTGGTAGTAAAAACCTCCAAACTGATCAAGGTTAATTAATGGAAAGGCCAAGAACTTTAACACACACCACGCATATAAAATAAATGCACTGTTGGCAGTGAAAACACAAGCTGATCAGGGTGAACCGCTTAATGAAAACGAGACATTAGTCTTTGAGACTTTCCTAATATTATATAGACACGGATATAATACGCTCCAAAGACAAAAGAAAACATAAACCCACATCATGCTTATATATATTTTATCATTATATACGTTTTATCATCTCCACAATTCTCCTAAATAATACAACCTGGAAGGGCTTGAACTTTAGATGCTCCATTTACTGTGAAAGTTTATTGTGTGTGTTCGCAGAGAAGATGATTGTGTGAAACTCTTCCCACAATCAGTGCAGTGATACGGTTTCTCTCCAGTGTGAGTCCTCTCGTGTATTTTCAGGTGTCCTGAACGTCTGAATCTCTTGTCGCAGTGTGAACACTTGTAAGGTTTCTCTCCAGTGTGGATCCTCATGTGATGATTGAGGGTGCTTTTGCGTCCAAAACTGTTCCCACACTGAGTGCAGATGAAACTTTTTATGGCTGTTGCTTTCACTGAAATACTGTGTTCAGTCTCTGATTGAGTTTCTTCTTCACTTTTGACATGATGTTTCTCCTCATCTTCACTCAGTTCTTCAGTCTCCTCCTCCACCATCACATCTGAAAATTAAGCAAATGAGTTCATTTTTACAGGCTAGTTATTATTATTTTAGTATTTTTTTTAAAGATTTGCTCCATAAAAATGCAACACATAGGCTATTTGTTAACTCACGAGGTGTTAACACGTGTAACCACAAGTTAGGGCTGGGCGATATGGCAACAAAAAAAAAAATCTAGATTTTTTCATAAAGTTTGACCGATTCACGATTTAGATTTTTTTTTTACTGTGTAACTATAGTCAACTTAAAACATAAAACAACATGTCTGAAGTAACAATCTCTTTATAAGTTCTCGCTTTATAACTTGAAAAACCATCTGGTTAAGGAACATGTATTTTTAATGGCCATACATACATCAATTGGTCAACAAGGTGTAGCCTATTACAGTCCTATAGACAAATTCCTGCTTGACGTTTTAGAAAATATTTGTGCGTAGCTACACCACCCAGTATATATTAAAGATCACTGTGAACAACAAAAAACCCCACAGAAACCTGTTACATATCTATCTATATTTAAATGTCTATCTTAGATTTAACTGAGTCGTATAACAGCTTATAGCTGAAATGTTGGAAATTGCTCAATTTATTTTTATAAAACATTTGTCAAAACGTATTGATATTTTTTTTGGAGTAAAAACAATACCGACATTTAAGAATCCATATTTATTTTATTTATTCATTCATTTTACTTGTTTATTGGTGCATATATGGGTTATGATTTAATTCATAGCTACAGTACCTTGGACAGCTACTGTGCCACTCCGTAAAGCTTTCAAGCAAAAGTCCAAATTAAAGAAAGATTTGACTTTCTGCGGTGACAGCCGACATTCACAACACGCCGTAACCGTCCTTCAGGTGGTGCGCAGGTATAAAATACAAAACCAGACATCTGGGCTTTGAATTAGGTGCAATTATTTCCTCGTTGTTCAAAGAGTCTGCAAGTTCGTGTTCCATGGATATATGTTGTTGTTGATTCGATGCGCAGCAGGAAGAAAAGGCTTTCAGCAGTGCATGTAGTTGCTGGTAAAGTTCTCACCCAGATCAGAGGGATCTGTGCTACCGAATACAGCGCAGCATGCAATAAACTCACGCTCAGTCAGGCGAAGTAAAGGTCTCATTGCCTCTATGTCAGGGGTGCTCAACCCTGTTCCTGGCGATCGACCTTCCAGCTGATTTCAGCTCCAACCCTGATCAAACACACCTGAACCAATTATTTAGAACGTGAGGAGCACTTGATAATTACAGACAGGTGTGTTTGATATGGGCTGCAACTGAAAACTGCAGGACGGTCGATCGCCAGGAATAGGGTTGAGCACCCCTGCTCTATGTCAATCAAATTAATTAAGCTCTAGCCACGAATAAAACTTTTAGCCTATTTTATTATTTTGTGTAATGTATATAGTGTAATCAGGGCCAGAGCAAGCTGAACTGGCGCTCTAGGCGAACGCCCTCAACTCGAAAGTGAAACTTACTGGTTTGCGGATGAAAGAGGACCGGGAGGGGGTGGGTGTCGCGGATAAAAGTGAGAACCGGGGGGTTCTCGCTCACTATTCTGCCTAGGTCGCCTCTATGGACGCACCGGCCCTGAATGTAAAGCTTGATTTATACTTTCGCCGGGCGACGCATCGCGCGCCTCTGCTGACTGCGCACGCACCTCGCAACAATGCGCACTTGCGCTGAGCCAGCTGTTGTAGCTCAACAGAGCCGCGACGTCAAAACATAGAATCTGTCAGCACAATTCAGCACGGTTGTCTGACAGTTTAGAGCGGTTTGGCACGATAGTGGAAAAGCTGCTTTAATATTTTTATTAAAAAAAAATTGTGATTCCTCGATTTTATAAAAAATTAAATCGTCTTAAAACGTAAATTCAAATTAATCTAAAAAAAATCACCCAGCCCTACCTTGAAGGAATGGATGATTAGATGATCTACTTACTGTGAATCTGTTGTGTGTGTCTTTGTAGAGAAGATAAATGTCTGAAATTCTTCCCACAATCAGTGCAGTGAAACGGTTTCTCTCCTGTGTGTATCCTCTCATGTTTTTTCAGGTTTCCTGAATCACTGAAACTCTTCTCGCAGTGTGAACACTGGTAAGGTTTCTCTCCAGTGTGAGTCCTCTCATGTATTTTCAGTTGTCCTGAATGAATGAATCTCTTCTCGCAGTGTGAACACTTGTGGGGTTTCTCTCCGTTGTGGATCATCATGTGACGCTTCAGAGTGACGTTGTTCTTGAAACTCCTTCCACACTGAGCGCAGATCAAACCTGTTACGGCGGTTCTTTCAAAATGTGCAGTCTTTGATTGAGTTTTGACATGTTCGTCTTCATCTTCACTCTCCTCCAAAATCACATCTGAAAATTAAGCAAACACGTAACATTTTAAGAAGCTGGTTTTTAGCCATTTAATTAACAGCAGACAGTGCTCTAGCAGGGCTCAACAGTGTAGTATTGTCACAATACTGAAATTTGGCACCAATCAGTATTGACATTTTAAAAACATCCATTTCCCACTAACATTTGAGCAGTGTTGTGTCTGAGCCGCATTTCCACTGAACACATTTGGACACAACTGTCGGAATACGCCCCCTTGTGGCAATCACACAGAATTTTCAGTTTTGTGTGCACCATTGGATAGAAGCTGGATTCTAGTAGTGTCCGAAAAAAAGGAGTGCAAAAGCAAGAGTCTTTATTCTCCATGTGTTCACCATGGTTGAATGAATGAATAGTAGAAACTCATAGACCGCTAAACATTTTAGGAAGAATGTGGAGACAACATAAAAAAATTATATTTTTAATTACTCATTTATAAATAGAAATGTTTTTTTTAATATAGACTTTTTTCCTGACTCAAAAAATAATAAGAAAAAAAACTAGTATATCTCATCTTGTGCACACAGACATGCTTGGACAACACTGGAATACATCACATCCGGTCAGCAAGTCACATACGGTCTAGTCACAGGATATTTCTGCAGCTCAAATCAGATCTGAATTTTCCGCATACGGAGATGAT
The DNA here is from genome assembly GCA_903798195.1 of Danio kyathit. Classification (NCBI taxonomy): domain Eukaryota; kingdom Metazoa; phylum Chordata; class Actinopteri; order Cypriniformes; family Danionidae; genus Danio; species Danio kyathit. The sequence continues at coordinate 4,378,289 of LR812540.1, read as the reverse complement.
TGGAGCTCTACGCAGCTCCCGGACTACTCTCCATTGGAAATGAGTAAAGCTGCGGTCACACTGCACTTTTCTCCCCATAGACTTCCATTCATACGCACGCGAATGCGTCAGACCGGAAACACAAGGTCATGCGTCAAGTTTCGCAGGTTGCTGCGGTGCAAAGTTCCAGCTTGGTGAACTCTGACCTGAGAAATCGCATCACTTGACTGCGTGAGACCAATCGAGGATCAAAACATGACCTCTCTGAACAGAAATTTAAAACATGGAGCAACCGCTCGCCTTTTTAAATGTCTAATCATCTTGTTTAATTCCGCCCCTTTTCGCAGCGCTGTATGACAGAATTTCGCAAGCTCAAACTCTAGTGTGACTGTGGCTTAACTTCCGGTCTGTTGCTTGTCGTGTGTAGTGGAAAGGCGGCATTAAACACTGCTGATTGGTCATTGTGTTCATGTGCTCAACAGAAATGACTGTGATTGGCCGTGAAGTAATCAGGGTAGGGTTGCACCAGCTGTTCGACAGTTCTTTCTTAAACTGGAACGTAAAGTCCACACTAGGGGCATAGTAACTACAAGCTAGTTTGTAACTAAATTCTATTCGAAGTTCTCGATTTGGTTGTACCACATGTTATTAAGCAAACCGTAGTTAGTAGGTCGTAAGCGCTCCGTAAAGTCATCCGTAGTCGCATTGAATGACGTAATATCCAATAAAAAGCATTTAAATCGTTAAACTGCTTTACAATTCTGCAACTAATGCATCTATATAACACTGTCCTATAAAAAATTAAATAAAAAAAATTTAATTAGTCAGTCACTAAAAACAGACGACGCACACCTGCATCGCAAGCTGTGAATGCACGCGAAATACACATGACGTCCTCAAAACATTGAACTTGATTTTTTATGTCCTACACACGAAAGAGAAAAGAGCAGGGAGAAGAACTCCGTCATAAAGAAATTCTCATTTTAATTGATGGATACAATTAACACAAAACACTTCTTGAAAATAATGAAACTCTTCTTTCACAACCCCAAAAAAATGTGATATTTGGGAGCAAAATAAAGGCCGATTTATACTTCTGCGTTAAACGCACGCGTATGCTAAGGCGCAGCCTACGCGTGGACGCATAGCGCTCGCCGTGGTCGTCGGCGACGTTGACGCGCACCTCTCAAAAAATGTAACGCGTACGCGTAGCGCAAGCTCTGTGATTGGTCGGCTTGGTAGCGCTGACGAGTGTGGGCGGAAGTGAGAGCCGTGCGCCCGATGCAGCGAGTGTTTACAAGTGTGGAGTCCCATGAAGGAGCTCCGGATGGAGACTGTTGTTTTGTGTTTACCCTATGATTAAAGATGTGGCACGTCCGCCGGTTCCCGCCTCAAAATGAGCAAATTTGAGCCACTTTAAAGAAAACATTAAAGAAGTGTTCGGGAAAAACTAAACACCAGCAAAGAAACTCGACACAGAGAAACATAAACACCTACTGCCAGCTAGCGTTTCGGAAGTGTATTGCAAAGAAACAGAAACAGAGCGCATAAGTATAAATGCACGGCTACGCGCGAGTCTTGCGCCGTGGGTCACACCGATCACTTGACGCAGAACTATAAACCAGGCTTAAGGCTGTGAGTAGCGGGAGATCATTCTTTATTATGATCGCGAGCTCCTCAGTGTAAACTAATCTCGCTGTCATCTCTCCTCTACTGTTATACATGGGGGGAGGCTGCCGTTAATATTTAGTTAGAACGTAGTGTTACGTTTAAACTAAGTTCAGTGGTGCAACATTAAAATATTTAGTAGTGCGTAAATTGTAACTTAGTGCCCCTTTAAGTCACAACTAGGCTACGTTTTAACTTGCACACTGTTGGTGCAACCGGCCCCAGTTCACCAAGTGATACAGATACACAGATACTAGAGTGTTTAAAATCTGCGCAGATCAGTCAATCCATCAGCGGACCGCTTATTTGTCAGCTCATAAACCTAACCTAAACTTGTTGGACCTAAACTGCATTTCGTTTCCTTGTACTTGTACATGTGTAATGACAATAAAGTTGAATCTAATCTAATCTAAACAGACCAGCTGATCTACACAACTTTGAAATACTCTAGTGTACGTGTATCCATGTTTGCACTCAGTGAACTGATGACATTCACGGCCGATCACAGTAGGGTTAGGCCGATAGTCGATGCCATCGTCCATCGGCGATGGCCGATAGACATGAAGATGCTGAGCCGGCATCGACGATCCTCCACCCCGCCCCTGTCGCAAACCCGCTTGTGAAAAATACACACTCAGGCCCCATTTACACTAATACAGCTTACTTTTAAAATGGCATTTTAGAACAAAAATGACTACGTCCACACTGGTGTTTCATCTAGCATTTCTGAACAGGCCTCCGTCCACTGAAAACGCACATCACGTGACCACACACACACATTGTCATGCGCTCGTCTGAGCTCCAGAGAACAGTGTACGTCGGACAGTTTATCAAGGATGTATCGCTGGATGGCGTCTTGCTATAGCTGTTAAACGTGATATTTAATTAGTCTTGTCTCAATCCAGGGCTTAATTTGTGCCGGAACATGCCAGATCCAGATCCCACGGCACCTCATTTTACCGATCTCCCTCCTCAACCGCCCTCCTCCCCTATCCGCTGTTCATTTTCACTTTCTTCCGCGACTCTCCAACCATCTTCACTTTCGTCCGCGACACCCCCGCGCAGATCAATTCCATCCGCGAGACCCACGCGCCGCTCACTTCCGTCCGCGACACCCCTCCGCCATCCACTGCACCGCGAAAGTGATTTTACAGGTGGTAATTTGTGTGTAACTTATCTTAATTTATTTATGATTTGGTTATGGGTAAAACAAAGGCCAGGTCGTTGAAACGGTAGGCTACAAATAATTAATTCGTTATGAATTAATTAATTATTCATAAATAATTAATTCACCTCCGCCTATGAAGACGATGCCATAGTCCATCGCGATGTTTCACATTAGACATCATACAATGCTAAATTAGCCCAACCTTAGATCACAGTCATGAATAATGAATAAACACAAACCTATTTGTGCTTCAGTCTCTTCCTGTTTAATTCTGAAGGGTCCTGGATCACTCATCTTCTCACTGTCCTTAAAAAAATAAAATAAAATAAATTTAAACAAAATAAAATCAACAAGGTAGGTAATGTGGAACTTAGTAAACGTGAAGACATCAGTATAATGAATAAAAACTAAAACTATAGACATGAAATAAAGAGGATTTCAGCAGCTCTGATAATATTAATGAGCCTCAGACTATAAACACTCATTAAACACCAGCAGATCAGCTCAGTTTATACTGAGTGTTTGCAAGATAAACTAATTACTCTAGTTTACCAAATTAAGTATATTTTGCGCATTAAAAATCGAGTTTAAGTGCTTTAGATTTTATGCAGTAGTAACATATTCTATTTAACTGGGAAATCGTATAAACTTCACAAAAATAAACAGCACCACAAAGAAATTAGTGTATGAAACTTCATCTACGCAGTATATTCCAATTGTATCCCTTCACAGGTCAGTTTGCGATGTTACTCATACAACCGTGGAAATATTCACACACGATGTAGAAAAACACACACACTGAGCTCATATTTTCCTCTCAGAGCTCCTCTCTGCCTGCTGTATTGTTTTGGTCAGCAGACACACAGATAGAGGTGAACTCAATGCAGAAACTAGTCGCAGATTGTCGCTTTAATAAACTGTAAAGTGTGTTTTATTGTTGTGGAAACACGAGAAAAAGCGTGAAGGACTCACCTCAGCTCTGGAGACTCGACGCTGACAGAACGCGTCAGTGCTGACGTCATCACGGCGAGGCGGGAACAACGGAGATTCGTCAAAAATGCGCCAAATTAAAATACCTGACAAGCCAAAACGATGTAGACAGTCATCGTAATGAATCATATGTGAGAAAAACGGTTTTACAGGCGCTTTAAAAGTTGCAAAAATGAAAAAGCAAACGCAATCCTTCATGGCTGACCAAGGGTGCAACTCTGGTCTAAGAGGTGGGGGGGACCAAATCTGAGTGATGGTGATACTGTAGTTGTGGAATGTTGGTGATACTTGTGACGGCAAACTTAATTTGCGTACACATCGTAAGTTAAAAAATAACTTTTTTTCGACTCTCGAGTGGACATTATAGCATGAAGTAAAGTGGTATAGGCCTATCTAAAAAAAAAAAAGTGAGGGGGACATGTCCCCCCTGTCCCCCCCAGGAATTGCGCCACTGTGGCTGACAGATAAAACCAGTAGCAGGCATGTGATCAGCCGAGGACAAAAACAAGATGCGACAACTCCCAAAAATATTGTGTTTTTAAATAATAAATAATAAAATTCTTTATATAAATGTTTGATATTGGCCACACAATAGGGTATATGCGGAGCTAGTGTTTTTTTCCCATACTGCTAAACGTCAGGTGAACGGTTAATGTGACTTTTTTTTTCCATTTTACACGATTCCTTTTACAGCACTGATGTTGTAATGTAATTAAAATACAAAGCTTCTTGTACAGTCTGAGACCCACTTTATATCAGATATCACTCAGCCAGTGGAGATCTCTGATTTTTAAAGAAAACAGACCTTAAACACGCCAATTTTGCTATGGCATACAGTTCACCAGAAGCTCTTAACCCAGGTTACTGACAAATTAAAAGTCCTTTAGCATACGTCGGCATATACCCTATTAAGTAAAAAAAATGTAGCAGTTTAAATGTTTAGAAGTTTAATAGTCACCTAAGTAATATTTAATAGGTTTATAGACTGATTTCACGCAGCCGCCATTTAAAAAGCGAAATCGTGACTGCGATGAGATACCTGGCTGTATATTTTATCAGCGAAGAGAAAGTGACACAAATTTATCATTTCACCGCCTTCCGACTGACCCGAAGGTCCGTTCTGAATGAATAGTGAAAATAAAAAGGGATATTGGACCTCATTTTCAGCTAAGTTAGGGTAAATGGCACTAGTTAGCTAATGTTATCTTTCCCAAGCACGTTTTAGATGCCTTTCATCAAGTTAATGAACTGATTCTTTTACAATATTAGACTTTTCACGATTCTGAATTTCGGTATTACAATTTATAAAAACCGTCAATTTCCCGCTAATAATAATAATAATAATACATTTTATTTAAAGGCGCCTTTCTGGCAACTCAAGGACACCGAACAGTAAAACAAGATCAATAAAACAAGAAAAATAATATAAAAAATAAACACAACAATAGTGGAGATACAAATGAAGTATTAAAAGCCATCTTAAATAGGTGGGTTTTGAGTTTTGATTTGAATAATGTGAGGGACTCAATGTTTCTGATGGCAGGTGGTAGTGAGTTCCAAAGCCGGGGAGCAGAGCGGCTGAAGGCTCTACTGCCCATAGACGAGCAGAGGGAACAGACAAGTGGAGGGAGGAAGAAGATCTCAGGGTGCGAGAGGGAGCAGCAATGTGGATGAGGGCAGACAAATATGGATGGGCGATGTTGTGGATGGCTTTGAATGTTAACATCAAAATTTTAAAATCAATTCGAAATTGAACGGGTAACCAGTGAAGCTGCTGCAGGACAGGGGTGATGTGATGAGAAGAAGGGGTTCTGGTGATGATACGGGCAGCTGAATTCTGGACCAACTGAAGCTTATGGAGGGATTTAACGAGTGAGACCAAAGAGAAGAGAGTTGCAGTAATCTATACGAGATGTGACAAGGCTATGGACAAGAACAGCAGTGGCATGACGGGTAAGAGAAGGGCGGATACAGTTAATGTAGCGTAGGTGGAAGTAAGCAGACCGGGTGATGTTATTGATGTGAGAATCAAAAGATAGGGTGCTATCGAGGATGACACCCAGACTCTTGACCTGTTTAGAGGGATAAATGAAACGGTCATCAATAGAAAGAGAAAAGCTGTCAGTTTTGGAGTGTTGATTTGGTACCAACAAGCAAAACCTCAGTTTTTGAACTATTTAATTTGAGAAAATTAAGAGAGAGCCAAGATTTTATTTCTGCTAAGCAGACTGTAAGGGATGAAGGTGGAAAACAAGAAGAGGGTTTGCCAGAGAGGTAGAGCTGTGTGTCATCCGCTAACATTTAAGCACTGTTGAACTCAACACAGCTGATTTGCTATCGTGTTCACCGGTGCTCAACAGAAATAATTGTGATTGGCCGTGAAGGTCATCAGTTCACTGCACTTCACCGATGTTTACCAAGTGCAAACACAGACGAGCGATCCGCTGATGAATCGACTTCAATCTTCGCGGCTTTAAAACACTCCAGTGCTCATGCATATGTGTTTGCACTCAGTGATGAGCGGTGAACTGATGACCTTCACGACCAATTACAGTCACTTCTGTTGAGCACTGGTGAACACTATGGTAAATCAGCGGTGTTTAAGAACGCGGCGCTTAAATGTTAGCAGGAAATGGACATTTTTAAAACTTCAGTACCGGGACAACACTATTACAGACAACATGAGGGTGTGCTACAGAGGACTGGATTGTTTTATCGCTCACCGGGTTACATAGGCTGAAGCAGGGAATTCCTCCACGGTGTTTACCTGGTGCCATGAACTGAATCCTAGGAGGACACTCTTAAAGAGATTGTGATTTTTTTTGATGCCTAATATACTTTTTATTGTTTAAATTTAACTGAACTGAATGATATTAAAGTGATGTTTACACCATATCTGCATTTTGAAATCGAGGCAACAGCTGGAGGTTTGTAATCCACAGCATGTGGTTGCAATGCTTACAGCGCTGATCCTATACTTCCAGGTTTCTTTCCACCGCAGCCTCGCTTTTGTGTTTTAAAATGGCGACCGCGTGAAATAAATGTATAGCACTAAACCGAGTTAGTGTACAAAGTAGGCTCAATGATGTGACAGATCCACACACTGCCGCAAGACGGCGCCACTAACTCGGTTTAGTGCTCTTGTGACCACAGAATATAACTTTTGCTGTAATTTAGTCGATTCTTTATTCAATGTGATAAATAAACTACTAGTCAGTCAACAATAAAAAAAATATCATACATGGCTAAAAAGAGTTTATCACTTTCGGTTTAGTCCTATTTTAATAGTTTTAATTAATTATAAAATATATTTTATACATTTGTAATATCATCTAAACTTATGAAAATTTCAGGTATTAAATTTGAGGGGCTAGGCTATAGCACTGAATAAATTAAGACATAAGGACAGATGAGTTGCAGAGGATAATAACAAATGTGCGTCCTCCACAGAGCTCACGTGAGGCTGCACGGTGGCGCAGTGGGTAGCACAATCGCCTCACAGCAAAAAGGTCGCTGGTTCGAGCCTCAGCTGGGTCAGTTGGCATTTCCTTGTGGAGTTTGTATGTTCTCCCCGTGTTCGCGTGGGTTTCCCCCACAAGTCCAAAAAACATGTGGTACAGGTGATTTGGGTAAGTTAAATTGTCCGTAGTGTAAGTGTGTGAATGAGAATGTATGGGTGTTCCCCCGTGATGGGTTGCAGCTGGAAGGGCATCCGCTGTGTAAAACATATGCTGGATAAGTTGGTAGTTCAATCCGCTCTGGCAACCCTAGATTAATAAAGTGACTAAGCCGAAAAGAAAATTAATGAATGAATGAGCGCACGTGGTCGTGATGTGCAAATCACGTAGTAACTGTGCACAGTTACTGCTCCTTGTGCACAATGATGAACAGTGAAGGCGCAAATCCTCAGGTCATCCGCTTTGATGACGATGAACCTCACTGAGACTCACTCATGGCGAGGCTATGCGACCCCGCAAAGGCTGTGCCGGAGCATACGGTTGCACTCGACGCAGAAGTATAAATCAGCCTTAAGCAGAATTTTACTGAGGTGCCCCAACAGAGGAAAAATTAACACACACACACACACACACACACACACACACACACACACACACTCACAAATATACTTTAAAACATGTATTTATTTGTATAAAATTATACTTAAACATGAAATAAAATTTGTACATTATAAAAGAATACTTTACATCAAAAATAAACACTGACATGTCTTCTGCGGGAGCTTTTCTCGTTTCAAATATTTACAAAAGGACAGCCCTGCTTTTTCTGCCAGCGAAGTCATCAATGAGCTCGTCATACGATAATGTCTTTGCTAATTCAGAGTTGATGCTTATTATCGCCAATCCACTCGAGCGCTCTTGTGCCATAGAGGAGCGCAGGTACGTTTTGATGAGCTTTGTCTTAGAAAAACTATTCTCGTTAGAGGCAACTGGAAGTGTTAGAGCAATGCGCAGAGCAATCCAAAGGTTCGGGTACAACTCTTGTAATCGATTGTCATGAAGAAATGATAGCGTCTCCAGAGCCGTTGCAAGTGGTGGCAACTGTGGGAGGTTTATGATTTCTTGAGCCAGCTCTTGACCATTAATATCAGAATCTGCTTTCCCCAGTGACAGAGCTTTTTCTACCTCAGTGCAGAGTTTCTGCAACCTCTCTTTTGACATCCCTTGAACTTGGTCGAAATCAAGCAGCACTCCAAATCTGTCTTTGACCTGACTGAAAATGGCAAACCTCTCCTGTAGCGATGCCAAAGCGGAGTGAACGACACTGTGAAAAAATGTTACCTTGAGCCTTTTGAGGGCATTGCCAATTGGCACATCTGCAGTCTCATAGGCATAATGTGTTTTTGTGCTCCTCAGATGCTTCTCTTTAAGCTCGGTCTCCAAATTTAAGGTCTCGCAGAGTTGCTTTGCAGTTGACTGAGCATCTGCAAATCCAGATTGTTTGTACTTTGAGAGAGAATCTATTGCACGTTCAATGAGTTGAACAGCAAGATCATTTTGCATTGATTCAGACTGCAGCGTCTTGTTTACCTGGTTAATATGTGTCAGGATGTCAAACCATACAACAGTGCATATCAAAAACCTGAACGAAGCCACTTCTTCTGCCAGGTCCTGAGCCTCTACTTTGGCAACAGGATCATTCAAGGTTTGCTGTACTTCAATAAGAGCATCTCTGATCTCCTTTACTCTGTATCTGACAGCTGTAATGCATTGCAGCTTGCTTTCCCACCTTACATCACTCCAGGACTTTAGCGTTAGATGGACATGCTTTAACAAGATGCTCCATCGCTGTTTAGCTCCTGCAAAAAACGTGAAGAGTTTCTGCACATAACCAAAGTAGCAAAGAGCGTCCTTTGACGCCTTTGCTGCATCTGCTATCGCAATATTCACTGAGTGTGCTTCATAAGGTACAACCAAAGCTCTTGGATTTATCTTTATTAGCCTTGCCTGCACAACGCGGCTTTTCCCCTTCATAATAGCACCATTGTCATAGGCCTGTCCCCTGCAGTTTTCGAAAGGAATCTGAAGTTCCCGAAGTCTGTCAAATATCACATCTGACAGATTCGATCCAGTAGTTTCTGAGACATCTACACAACCTAAAAAGTATTCTCTGATCTCTGGCTTTGGTTGTAAAGTCACAGAACGTAATACTACCGACATTTGTTTATTGTGACTTGCGTCCGGAGTGGAGTCAAAAATAATAGAGTAGTATTTTGCCAGATTAACACGGGACACAATGGTCTTCAATAATTTGTTGCTTATGAGCTCTATCAGCTCATTTTGGGTTTGCTCACCAAGATGATGTGTGCATGTGTCCTTGATTCTTGACAAATGATTTTCCATCACAGGATCAAACAGTGCAAGGAGCTCAACCTCCTTGAGAAAGTTGCCATTGTTGGAATCATAAAGATGTTCTGAAGAGCCCCTAAAGGCAAGATTTCGTGACGCTAAAGAGATTGTGATGCTGACTAATCGTGGGAGGACATCTCGCCACCTTTTCCTCTCTGCCTCTAAGAGAGTCAGTTCTTGATGATCTATTGTCTTCATATCATTCTGTAAGCCGTTCTCAAATTCCTTCCATTTCAGCATGGATTGCATGTGGTCTACGCTACTGTCGTGACTCCTGAGACTCTCGCTGAGCTTAGACCAGTCCCCGAAACCCTCCCCTGACAGGCTTGCATCTTGTGAACTGAAGAGTTTACAGGCAAAGCAGAACACACAGTTTTTGTATGTTGAATACACAAGCCAGCTTCTTAAAACCTTTTCTCCATTCGAGAGTATGCGGTAGAATTGCGCATGGTTAAATCCACGTCCATCTTCGTCTTTTGGGAACGAAAAATCAGAATCTACTTTAGATGGTCCTCTCTGTATAATTTCAAGACGATCCAAATCTGTGAGGTGAGATGGCCACATAGAAGGATCAGGGGATACCATGTCAGTTTTAACTTCTTTATGGATTGGTGCTCTCTCTGTGTCCACAGAACGTCTACCAGAGTCTACACCTGTACCTACAGAGCTGGTAGATATACAGTCTTCAGTGCTGAATCTTGTATCTGTGCAGCCGCTGGGTATCTCTGGAGCAGTGTGCAATTGAGAAAAAATTTGTCATTAAAAAACTCACACACTTTCAAGACAATGGGCTAGAGCAGGTGTGCTCAACCCTGTTCCTCGAGATCTACCTTCCTACAGAGTTCAGCTCCAACCCTGATCAAACACACATGAACCAATTAATTAGGACCTGCACAGCACACATGAACCAATTAATTAGGACCTGCAAAGCTCTTGATAATTACAGGCAGGAGTGTTTGATATGGGTTGCAGCTGAAATGTGCAGGAAGGTAGATCTCCAGAAACAGGGTTAAGCACCCCTGGGCTAGAGTCAAGGACTCTTCATAAAGTTTCTTAACTACAACCAAAATGTGGGTTTAACTTGCACTATAATCTATGATGACAAAAACTGACCTTTAGTCTCAGTATAAATCCAAAACATTTGCCAGTTTTCTAAGCATAAATTAGTGTACTTTTTACATTCAGACAAATGTAAATGTTGAGTAGTTCATGAAATGAAAATTGGCTTTTGACCTAAAGCTTATGTCAGTGGTTCTCAACCCCCCGAGCCGCAAACCAGTACCGCACAAGAAATCATTTATTATTTCCGTTTTATTTATTATCTGAGTCTGAAAAATCTTTTATTTTGAAAAATGACCGTATTCTCTTGGTTATATCTCGGTCACTTGAACGGCAAAATTTAACCCACAAGCAGCAAATTTGTGTAAGAAACAGATGTCTTCGGAAAGGCCCGGTGAGGAACCCACAAACTGCCAAGGAATGGATCCGCAAGCCATTTGTCAACAGATCTGGTGAATCCACCATGTCTGTGCAAGAAGATGATCAACTGCGGGAGATCGCAAATGACGGCAGCTTTTCAAATATCGCGTTTACTATGCGCAAGTTCGTTATTTCCAATGGAGGCACATGGCTTGTGCGCACATATTAAAAGCGACGTGTGCAAGCGGTGCAATATGCTTGCGCCTTCCAGGTACAACCAGTTGAAAACATCTACCGCGAGAGCACCGTGAGTCACGTGACAAAAACTGACTGATCAGCTTCATATTTTGTATGGAAAATACACATTTTGGTATCTCAGACAAACACTGCAGTGTTTTTAAATTTTCTCCATAAATAAAACTTGTATCAAAGGTGCAGTCATGTATTGTCAGCTTCTTGTCATCCTCCATAGATATTTACATTAGATTTTGCCTACGCTATTGTTGTCTATTGGAAGGAATGCGTCAATAGAGCAACCATTTTAGTTCAGGGTAGAACTCCTTTCAAATGAATGTGGGAGCAAGGTGTAGTGGAGGACTGTGGCCATCCAGAGATATACACACATATATACATATGTCTATGATCTGAAGATTTCCTGGTGGTCAGTAAACAAATATAATTTTAAATCACGAAAATTATAATTTTACATCACTTTTCTACATCGATAGATAAGTGACCGCACGGACATTGCCGACAAAGAGCGTGTGTTGGTGTGCATGGAAATGTATTATCCTCCCTCCCTGTTAAATTTGATCTAATCCGTGTCCTGAAACATACCCCCTCTCCTGCTTTCACTTCTAATTTTGACGGAGGGAGCGATTCGTTTTGTGAGTGAATCTCCGTTATAAATGACTCGGTCACATAGCCGACAATAATACAAGTTTCTAGCACTGTACCATCTTGTTGTCATATTTCATTTACATTGATTGCTAATTTTATTCAGCAAAACTAGCATAAGCCTAGGATTTAGTGCGAGTTGGTGCTACCTTGCCTTATGGTCAGGGCAGTAAGAGATTGTTTCATCATCAATACTTGTTTAGCAGAAAAGTTCGTAACATACAGTACAAAAACGTAAATCTTAATCTTACCCAAGAAATGTTCTGCCTTTGTGCTTTGTTTTCTTTGTTTGCTCGTCACTACACCCGTGCAAAGCGTTAAAGTTCAGCATTTTCACATTGGCTTTAATCTTGACTAGTGTGGTTGAATGAGATTTGTCCTGCGAGACATGTACAAATGTGGCTGCGCTATCTTCGTATACGATATCTAGTGTATATATCTATAGTCATCCTCTGAGAAAACGGTTGATGGTCCCTTAGCGATCTACATATACCCACCCGTGGGCCGCAGTAAAATTGTCAAGAGTTGACCGGTCCGCGGTGATAAAAAGGTTGGGGACCACTGGCTTATGTTATTAGTACAGTTATTTGGTTAATTTTATGCTATTCACCATTATAACCAAATATCAGTCAGCTTTTGTTATTTCATTTTAGTAATGTACAAAAAATTTACAACTGGTCAATTAAAAACACACCATTAAGTATTATGATTATCTACTTACTGTGAATTTTTTTTCTGTGCTTTCGTAGAGAAGATGAATATGTGAAACTCTTCCCACAATCAGTGCAGTGATACGGTTTCTCTCCAGAGTGAATCCTCTCGTGTGTTTTCAGATTTCCTGATTCACTGAACCTCTTGTCGCAGTGCGAACACTGGTAAGGTCTCTCTCCAGTGTGGATCCTCATGTGAAGATTGAGAGAGTTTTTGTGCTTGAAAGTCTTTCCACACTGGGTGCAGGTGGCATGACGTTTCTCCTCATCTTCACTTTGTATTTCACTCTCCTCCACCATCAGATCTGAAAATTGAATAAATAAGTTCATTTTAGGAGAACAGTTTTTAAAAACAAAACAAAAGTATCATTCTGGAGCTCCTACACTCGCACCAAAGCTCTCGGCCCCGCTCACACTGATCACCTATACCAAGCTGAGCAATTACAGCTCTTAAAGAGCCCCAATTATACACTAAAAAGGGTCTTATTTTGGTTTTGGGGGTCTCCAACAGTAGGCTGATGTGCATGCAAGGTCAAAAAACGCTTTCATTGTCTTATAATATACATTTATTTTTACCTAATTATCCCAGCAACTCCCATATGATTCGTTCAGCCATTCATTTGTTCCCAAACCCCTCCTTAGCGCTGATTGGACCGATGACAGTCTGTTACGATTGGTCGACAGTGTTTAGTGCGAGAAATGCCCACCATGGCCTATCAATATTGAAGTAGTCAGAATGCAGAATGTATGCGTATGGGGCCGGGGGTTTAAAATTTTCCCGGGTTTGTGCGTGCACAAATGGGCGGGGCTTAAGTTTCGTATTCATGTCACAGCAAAATGGCTAAAGACTCGTTATCAAGACGATTCATTTGAAGCACTATGAGTCGATTCTTTTATAGATGAATCAATAGTTTTAAACATTGTGCACTTTCAGATTGAAGTCTTAGCTGGATATTTCCCTTCACTCAGAGCTGTATTACACACTGCATTGAAGCTCATTTTCAAAAACCCATAACAGGGGCTCTTTAAATGTATTTAGCTCTTAGTGTAGCGCATATGTCAGTGGTGGTTCTAGTTTAAATGGCACCCTGGTCAAACCACCCTATATACACCTCCCCCCATTCCCTGAAAAATAAAGGAAAAACTATGTGGTTAACTTTTCATATCGTCATATAGCCCATTAAATTAACCCAAACCCAGGAGCGTTGCTAGACATAAAGCTCTACTGGGGCAGTACCACACTTGCAAAACTCGCTGCGTGCCGACACCTCTGCACCAAAGGCTGTTACTCTCCAGTTTTACAGCGCATGAGCGGCGCATATTTTGTCAGTTTGCTTTTGTTTTGGTTGCACATAGAGAGTAACAATCTTGCGCATGCAAAAGATACTAGATGTGAATGGCCCCCAACATCTTTATTCATAGATTACCACTCTAAATTAATACACTTGCATAAAGTAAATCATATCTCAAAGCTTTTACTGTGGCACACAGTCAATTCAGATAGGAATAAAATGCACATAAATTATTTAAACGTTAAACAAAAAAAAAAAAACGCAATTCACAAGTGCGTATTGAACCGTCGATGTTGTACCGAACGATTCAATATTATGATGAGAATTGTGGCATCCCTACTCGTCACATAAACGCACTTAAGCAGCGTTTATTTGAGAGCGCACAAGAAAATCTGCACTTGAGCAGCGTATATTTAAGGAGGTGTGAAGTTGTGCACGAACAGAGGAAATCGACGCGCAAGCAAAGATTTGCATGCTCGTATTACATAAATGCGATCTCGACTTGTAATACTGCGCTCACAACATGTGTCATTGAAATAACACCATAAGTAGTTGGTACATCTGTGTAAAAATTCTGCCGCCACAGCTGGAAAAGATCCTAGAGGAAACACTGGTACAATTTGTCCATTTCTACATTTGAAATAATGGACTCCAGTTCGCAAAAGATGCGATATGCGAACAACCTGAAATGCTTTCTTATTTGTGCAAGAATGACCCGTACCAAACCGTACTGAACCGCTCAGTGGAAACGAGACATTAGTCTTTGTGACTTTACTGATTTTATATAAACATAAAAATCTTGTCACACTCCAAAGACAAAAGGAAACATGAAACTACATCATAAAACGCCTTTAAATATGTGTGGTTCATTTATAAACTAATTTCGAGAGGATCACGTGCTTATGATTGAACACAGCTGGTACTGCATTACTCTGTATAGTTGTAACAATCAGATGAATACTGACACACTATAAGTTACCAGAGCTTTCTACTCCAGTCATCTTCGTCTTGAAGAATCCCCCCTTCCACCCCTACTCCTCCCCTTCTTTGATAGGGCGGCACGGTGGCCCAGTGGGTAGCATTGTTGCCTCTCCGGGCCAGTTGGCGTTTCTGTGCGAAGTTTGCATGTTCTCCCCTATTTCGCGTGAGTTTTCCGGTTTCCTCACAATGTCCAAAGACATACATCATAAGTAAATTGACTACTTTAAAATAGCATCCTAATGCTGCGTTCACACCAGATGAGGAAGAAGCGTCAAGCACAAGTGATTTACATGTTAAGTCAATGCAAACGCGCGAATAGACATCCTGCGGCGCGATACGCGCGAATGGCGCAAATGGCTCGGCACGAATTGAGCTTTTTGCGCGTTTGACACGCTTAATGCGCAAATCGCTCTAGTTCAAAAATCTGAACTTCTGCGGACATTCGCGCCGCGTTAACCAATCAGGAGCTTGCTGTTGTGGGGGCATGATTGTGACGTAGCACCTGTTGTTGGTGTCCGGGGGAAATCCTCCAGCCGACACCGACAACAGTTCATCAAACTGGGCTCGGCTCAGTCAGAAGCACCGCTGAAAGCCTCCGTCATCCAGGTTAAGTTTCTGGATGAGTTTATGAGCTGACAGAGCTCGGTGCAGCTCTGAATGTATCTAGTGGTCTCAGACACTGCTCCAAATGTATCGACGCTGTTTTTCAGCCTTCATAAAGCACATAAACACAGTTATTTTCTCAATAAAATCCATGTTAGCCATTTAGCAACGAAGCTACAGTCACCGGGCAGACAGAAGCCCTGCCCATGACGCGAATCCGTGTCTGTTCTGAAGTGAATTTGACATGCGAATGAAGCAGAGTTTGACGCCCGAATGAAGAAAGTAAACTCAAATGTTCACGCGTCTATTTATGCGCGAATAGCGCAATTTATCCGCACATTCCGTGTCTGGTGTGTGAACAGCATAAGGCAACTCTTAGTCAGATATATCGTAGTTGTTCACAAGTAGGGGAGTTCTCGAGACCCACCTGAGCTCAAACTCTCCTCTCGCTCTTCAAATGGGAGGGAGCCCCAGGCTCAAGGATATTCTGAGCTCAGGCCTCTCTCCCATGCCAAACACGCTTCATTATCAATCATCAGCTAAGTGTGAACTCTTGAACTATTATCAACTGGAAGAGCTGGATGTTTAGATGATTAACTTACTGTGACAGTTTCTTCTGTGTTTTCGTAGAGAAGATGATTGCGTGAAACTCTTCCCACAAGCAGTGCAGTGATACGGTTTCTCTCCAGTGTGAGTCCTCTCATGCTCTTTCAGGTTTCCTGACTGAATAAATCTCTTGCCGCAGTGTGAACACTTGTAAGGTCTCTCTCCAGTGTGGATCATCGTGTGAAGCTTGAGACTGCACTTGTGCTTGAAACTCATTCCACACTGAGTGCAGGTGAAACCATTTACAGCTTTTCTTTTCACTGAAAACCTACGCTGAGTCTTAGATTGAGTTATTTCTTCACTTCTGACTTGTTTCTCTTCATCTTCACTCTCCTTCTTCACCATCAGATCTGAAAATGAAGTAAAGTGAAGTTCATTTTAAGAGGCTAGTTTTTAACAATTTATTAACAGCAGATGATGCTCTAGCAGGGCTCGACAGTGTGAGAAAAACTGTGAGTAATGAATGAACACAAACCTGTTAGTTCTTTAGCCACTTCCTGTTTAATTCTGCAGGGTTCCGGATCACTCATCTTTTCACTGTCCTTTAATAAACTCTGTCTTTGTCATTCACTGATGGCAGCAGAGCTTCAGAAGAATAAGCAGAGAAATCTGATTCATTTACACCGATTGATGACATAAATCATGCTGACGTCAAATATGGGCAGCAGACAGCACAAAATTTTCTTATATGCGGACGATGTGTTGCTTCTTCTCTCGGACCTAGAGAGATGTCTGTACCGGCAGTAGTTGACCTCATTCGGGAATTCGAACAGTTCTCTGGATCCAAGATAAGTTATTCTAAATCAGTCGCTCTGTTATTAGGGAACAAGAAGCCCATACCTCAATTATCCTCTTTCCCCTTTAAATTTTCAGAAATTAAACAATGTTAATGTTAACAATAAATGTTGAATATAATGCAAGAGGAAATCTGATAATGACAAATGTCTGATTACCAGTAGAAAAAAAGGTCTAATAATGTTGTCAATGACAGATTGCAAGCATATGTCTCAAACAATAATTCAACATCAGAATATGAATAGGCCTAGTTGTATTCTGAAATAACAATAATATTAGCCTACTCATATGAACCTTTATTTAACATCTACAGAATCGTGAGAAAATCGTGATCTTTATTTTAAGCAAAAAAATCACGATTCTCATTTTAGCCAGAATCGTGCAGCTCTAATACACACATGTTATGTCAAAACAAACTTTTATCTTGGATGCGATTAATCATGATTAATCTTTGCCCAGCAATAGTATTAACTGATTATATTATTAACATTTGAATTGGCCAGTTAACCTATTGAATTAAACACTATTGAATTGTTAACTTTAAATAAAATTAGAATTATTGGTAAGAATTGAGTAATCCTAATACTTTGTATTTTAACCAAAGTGTGAAAAATTTTTATTATTTATATAGGTTTTATAAATAATAACTTTACATATAAAGTTTATCCCACTTCTCTCAAACCGATTACAATTTAATTCGTTTTGGGCATTTTAATAACTGCTGAGGTGTTTATATGGTTCGGTTTTATTCTGACTTGACTTAAGCTTTAAACTGATTTGTAATAAGTTTATCAATACATTAAACAAGTTCAGACATAAATTCAATGTTGTTGATGTTTTCCATCTCACCCCGCAGTTGTACAGCTGTAAAACTCAGAAAACACACAGACAATCTCAAATGCACTTTTCCTCACAGAACTACACACAGATAGAGGTGAACTCAACGCAGAAACTAGTCGCAGATTGTCGCTGTAATAGTTTAATGAACACATAAAGCTATACATACATTACAGTCGCTTTAATAAACTGTAAAGTGTGTTTTATTGTTGTGTAAACACGAGAAAAAGCGTCAACGACTCACCTCAGCTCTGAAGACTCGACGCTGAATGAACGCGTCAGCGCTGACGTCATCACGACGAGGCGGGCGCAACGGAAAATCGTCAAAAACGCGCCAAATTGACTGTTGACATGCCAAAACATTTGCTAATGTAGACAAAACGCCATATTATTCACTCACGTGAGGTGAAATACTGTTTATTTGGCACTCTAAATTAAAAACAAAATGTCATTCTTCATGGCTGACAGACATTCTTTTCCTGAAATAACAACTAACTTTCAGTAAACAAATTTTTTTTTACAAACTACTGACAGATGATTAATAAAAAGTAACATTTAAAAATGTCTGCTCGAAGCTAATAACAATGAAATAATGATCATATTATCGTTGGTATCCAGATTTAGAAATCACAAAAAACAAGTTCAATAAATCTTAGTTTTTATCTTAAAACTCTTTCCTGAACAGACACAAACTGTAGCCACATGCTGAAAAAACTCTATATAAATAAAAATGAACAATTACAGGTGATGAACATGCGTAAGAAAATTCAACATGATATGAAAAAACATAAGCTTTGACGTCATTCTCGCTCGAATAAAGGTCTACAGTAAAGCCATACAGGTCGTTCACATATCATATGAAAAGCACATTTCACAAAACAGATGCTTTAAACATAAATACTTGTGTATAAATGTTTATTACTAACCTTTCTATGAACATGATTTGATTATAACTGCAGATCAATGATCAGTGAGAAATAGCCTACTGTAACGTCTGCAATTATATAAAATAAATAAATGCAACATATATGAACACATACAGCCCCTTACAGTCTCAGATATGTTAAAAACTACACACAGCATACATTTAGTCCTTATTTGAGTTCAAAAACAACACGCAACACAGCCAAACAGCTTAAGAAGTTCGTTAAATCAAATATAGAGGCGATCGCGAGCTCCCTGGAGAAAGCAAAAATTGCTCGCACTAATAGACAGGCTCGTAAAACAACAACAGGACACGGCAGATTTTGTTCTTCTTGGCTTTGTGGCTGTTCATAAAGACAACGACAAGGTTTGTTTAAGCTCGGGTCATCCATGGCTCCTTATTATATACATGTAGTATTACGATGTAACGTCTCAACAGTGTATTATAAACATGGCGTTCCCTTTGTTTTCATTCTGGCTAGCTCCATGAGCTCATGACGTATCTCTGTAACTAATCAGCGTTCAGCTGTTTTGGTACCCTTTCAAAAAGGTGCAGAAAAAGTGGTATGGTACGGTACGCCTTTTGACTGTGGAAACGGCCATAAAAGCGTACCGAGCCGTACCAGTCAGTGGAAACGAGGCATATAACTACTCTAGCCTATGTAATGTTGAATATAATGCAGGAGGGAATCTAATAATGACAAATACCAGTGCGAAAAATGGTCTAATAATATTGTCAATGACAGATTGCAAGCATATGAATATAATAATTCAACTTCAGGATTATGAATAGTTATTGCATCCACTGTAATGCATTAACGACCCGGACAGATTTGTTTAAGTCCACCATTTGAAGTCTATAAAAAAATTTAGCATTTTAACCAAAAGTAGACCTACACACATAGGCCTAATATTATTAGTGTTGTTTTACCACATGTTTGAGAATAACAATAATAATAGCCTGCTCATACTAAACTTTATTTTACAACTACAGAATCAGGAGAAAATCCTGATCTTGATTTTAAGCAAAAAAAAAAAAAAACGTGATTAGATTGTGTATTAAAATACATCGTCTCTGTTGATTTCATCACCACAACGCTGAAGTCATAAACTGTCAAACAACACCAAGCATGACAACGTTGTATGAAAGACGATCACGAGCAGATGAATTGTGTATGCGCTCCATAGAAAAGCACATGGTTTCTTCAAGACAAATGGCAGAGATGTGTATTGGAGCTGTGTGAGGATTCCTCCGATGCTCCTTCATTAGCATAGAAGGAATAGTATATAATATTTTCTCAGCTTTCACAAATGTTTAATGCGATGTTCCAGATAAATCTAATGTTCAACTTTGATGGCTTTCTCTCCAGTGTGGATCTTCAAGTGTGTATTACGACTTGATGATTGTGTGAAACTCTTCCCGCACTGAGTACATTTGTACGGTTTCTCTCCAGTGTGAATCACTTGGTGTCGCTTCAAGTTTCCAGGTGAAATAAAATTCTTCCCACACTCAAAGCAGGCAACAATAGACTCTCTCACACCAGAGTGGATCTTTTGATGTTTTCTTAAATATGACTGCGTAGTGAAACTCTTTCCACACTCAGAGCACGAATAAGTCTTCTCGTTTGTATGAACTTTAAGATGGTTCTTCAGATCTGTTGGTCTAGAAAATGCTTTGACGCATTGATCACATTTGTGCGGTCTCTGTCCAGTGTGGATTTTCAGGTGCTGTTTAAGGTATGCTGATTGTCCAAAACTCTTCCCACACCGAGTACATGTGTACGGTCTCTCTCCAGTGTGAATCCTCTGATGTTTCCTTAAACTTGATTGTCGCGTAAAACTCTTTCCACACAAAGAGCATAAATATAGACTATTGACCTTCACCCTTAGTTCTGAAAATTGAGTAAAGAAAAAAAAAACTATTAAAACATTTAAACATTTTAAAAGAGAAATGTGAAACAGGGATACAAATGACTAAACAGTGATAGGTGATAAATCAATGGACAAATTATTTTATTTTATTATGTTGTTGTTCCCACTTTTCGAGTAGGGGTCCGTTATTCGTACGTGGATTACTCAATTAGCTGTTGGTTATTGACAATTTGACACGATCAAGGATCGTTTCGTTCTTCAAAACTCATCCAAGAGCTCAAACCTGCTGGGGAGCAGGCTCATTACATATAAACAGGATTAGATCGGGTCATTTCAAGCAACGGTAATACTGAAAGTATGTACCAAATGCTGATATTTTCTTACAGTAGTAACTAGGCATGGGACGATAACCGTTTTCAAGGTATAAGGTTTGGAAAAACTATCAACATTTTCTGCTATACCGTTCCTAAGGTATGTGTACAATTTTTTATTTCCTTTTTTTTTGTTAGTTTTTTAGGACAACAGTATCTTCAGCAGAAAAGATATCCAAAGATGCCGTTTTAAATTGTAAAAAAAATCTGTTTTGGAAACAAATTAAGACAGCAGAAGTCTATAATTCATTTAGTCTGACATGTTTACTGTTCTAAAATATTTTAAATGTTTCTCAAATTAAAATATATTGTGCTCAATAGGGAAAAGGTTTTTGTTTTTTACCCAGACATTTAAAAAAGAAAATTTTTAGAGCAGTAATCACAATACCGTGATACTAGGGCTGGGCGGTTTTTCCGATTTTTTCGATTAATTCGAATTTACGTTTAAGACGATTTTATTTTTTACAAAATCGAGGAATCGCGGTTTTTTAATAAAAATATTAAAGCCGCTTTTCCACTATTGTGCCAAACCGTTCTAAACTGTTAGACAACCGTGCTGAATTGTGCTGATTCTGTGTGTTGACGTCGCGGCTCTGTTGATGTGCTGCCACCGCTGGTAGCGGAAGCGCGCCAGGGCGGACCGGCCTTTGGGAACACCGGGACATTTTCCCGCTAGAGCAACAAGCGCCCCGCAGTCAGCCAGCCAGCTTCACGAATGTTTCCATGCGCGTCGTGCTGTTGTTCGCGTCCCGCAGCCGTCTCTACAGCTCGTTAGTTATTTATGAAGACAAAAAATAATTAAAATAACAAAAATAAAACTATAAAATTACAAAGATAAATGAGCAGCATTCTGCTAAATATAGTCCTTTATATCCTGATGTGCTATGTGTTGTTTCATTCGTTTTTTTTATATTTAACTTGATGCATTCGTTATTTAATATTTAAATACAAAATCGTTTAAATGGCTATATTTTACCATCAAAATGTATATTTTATATCATTACCATTTTTTGATATAAAGCCGCTGTTATTTTATTGATTGTTATGAAATAATTTAAGTGCTATATTTTTTATTAGTGAAAGTGCACGCTCACTTTGACAAGGCCTGTCTAAATATATATTTCTGCCATGCCACTAATACAGATAAACTATTGTTGCATTATCATTGTTTATTTTTCTGTTATGTACAGAGATTTGAATATTTATTTCCCCTCCAATCCTTTTTAATCTTCAAGTTACATTTTGGTCATTTTATCTCCAAATAAAATTTGCCCAAAGCTGCACAACATATGACCTGCTGTGACTTCTATTGTAGCTATGTTTAGCATCCCTATATGAGAGAGTGCCATAACAGCTTTTCTTTTACAAGTGAGCATGAAAAAAACTAGTTTCAGCATTTATTTAAATTTAAATGAACAAGGTAAGCTGGTAAGGTAGTTACACAGTAAAAAAAAAATTAATAAAAAAATAAATAAAAAATCGAAATCGAAATCGTGAATCGGTCAAACTTTATGAAAAAAAAATCGAGATTTTTTTTTTTGCCATATCGCCCAGCCCTACGTGATACCGTGAAACCGTGATATTTTTATCCAAGGTTCTCATATCGTCAGAATCTCATACCGGCCCATGCCTAGTAGTAATCTATAGATAATATACACTGGGGAAAATAGTCAAATTAAAAACAAATTATAAATAAAACTGTTATGCGATCTACACTCCTATCTACCTCCTACTCCAATCCTCATTGTGCAAGTTAACAATTAAAATATGAATGAAATAAGCAATTAGAAAATATGCAAATTAAATAACAGGCAACAATAGGTTGTGACGGAATTTTACAACTCTCTCTGTCAAAATGACGTACAATGAGAAAGTCTAACGCGACTTCTGTTATTATTATGAATAAACATGACGTAAATCCAGCAGCTCGGATCTCTCTTGCGGTTGTTGCTAGAAAGAATACAGCTGCGATCGGAAGTTAACGATAAGTATTAAATATTATTTAATAAAGCGTCTACCCCTACCTCAACCCTAAACACAACCCTCACGGCAACGTAAAACTATTATTTGTTGTACGGTGTCACAACAATTATGCTATATTGATGCGAGTATCCTCAGCTGTATCCCATCTAGCTAATAAAATACAATTAATGTGTAATGTAATAAATAATATAAATACTTCTTGATAACTTCCGATCGCAGCTGTATCCCTTTTAGAATCAATGGCGGGTCACGCCGATCAATCGATGCAGAAGTATAGGGTTTGAGGCTTTTTAGACATTTTACATTACATCACATCGAAAATGGCACAGCAATCTTCTGCTAACAAACCCGTAAAATAATTGTAGGTGTCCGGATAATCCATATTCCAAATCTGATTTTAGCGCTAACACAGCTATTAGAGCACCATCGATTTCTGCCCCCACTTCAGCTCACAAACGATGCAATGTGCGAACGGCTGGAAAACTTTCATGCGAGAATGATGTTGAACATTCCTGTAAAAACCACAACAACAAAGTAATAGGGATGTGCCGATACAACAATTCGATACGATACCGATATTGCAGCCTTCAGTACTAACCGATACCGATACAAATCCGATATAATAATCAGCACAAATCATGAATACTTTACTTTTACCTATTTCGTTGAGAGTAATGTATGAACGGCTAGATCATACATTAGATTTTTTTTAAGAAGATAAGCATTTCCAGGGCTTGACGCTAACTTTTTTCAGGAGGAGGACATGCGCTCCTAAGTGGAAAAATTTAGGAGCACATTAAAGAATTTTAGGAGCACAGTGAAAATGTATAAAATAAATAGTGTTTTTGCCTAATAAATGTACACGAGGAGATCTGTAAACAAACCAGTGTCATTCATTTGAATACAATAAGTACACTAGGTTTTATTTTACTGCAACAACAGCTTAAATAGTGTTTAATAATTATAATTTAAGCTGTATGGAGTTTAGCTAGCGGTCCACAGCAGGTCTGGGATCATATTGCTCTAATGAAGGCCTCTCTAAACTGATCTGGATCGAGTCTTCAGTTGTGGACATGCCTAGGCAGCTTCTTGATGAATTTTTCAATCCAGTTTTGAGCTGAAAAATCTCTTTCACACTGGCCAGCAGAAATAAGGAGTTATTGTTATAAGTTGTTAAGTTAATAAAAATGTGCAGTATGGTTAGTGCAAACATTCACATGATCAGATCTATTTAATCTGTGTTTGTATCATAAGATGAGTATGGCTGTATCAATGCTCCCAAACAAAACATTATTTATTTTATAATAATATATATTGTACATATTATCTTTAACATAGATATACTTTTCTCCACATCACATAAAATAATGTGACTTTTAAAAATTTTACTTATCAAAATTATTTTTATTTGCATAATATATTGCACAGATTCCACCCTACTTCCCACATGGGAAAAGTATGACAATGTAAAGAAAGACAGAAATACAAACTCATGTGCAAAGCTGACACTGTTTATCTGAGCACTTTATCTTTCTGGGCTTTTAAAAGAAGAGTTAATTATGGGAATACCATTCTTTCTTTTAAACCGTAATGGCCCTCAGCAACAGAATGATTTCTTATTCTTATTTAACAGACAATTAAAAACAAAAATGTTTATCATTTAACACCTTTTACATGACACAGTTTCTTTTCAGTGAGTCCAAGTAAAAACTAAATTAATAAAAATAAAGAAATCCACTATTTGACTCCTACTATCCATGTGCACCACTGACAGGTCAAATCTGCTCTCTCTCTCTCTCTCTCTCTCTCTTTCGCGCGCGCGCATATAAAGTAATGCAAAAACGCAGCTATAGAAAGCGAAAGCACAGTATATAATGAGCTGCATCAGTCTATTTAGTTAAAGGTTTTGTGAACAGGTCGCGTCTCTGTGGGTCTGCAGCAGCAGAGCATGCGAGTCTGTGGCGGTGTTCGTTTCTCACACACACAGAACCGGGCCACTGAGGTAAAGTCTTTTGTGTGGGAAGCGCAGGTGTTGAATCGGGTATCGCTCACACTGGATGCATCATGATATGCCATGACCGAATTGTAAACGTTTTCTATGAGGCTCGCACTATGTGCGATACGCCGTCATTCGGTGCCTTGCGTTGCTTAGCAGCGTATACAAAACAATGTAAAGATCGCTTGACATGAAGTAAATAAACCAGTATAGATGTGCTGTTGTTGATAGCGTAAGCGTGTGCTACCATCACAATAGATTTCTATCGTAATACACCATAACTTAGCGTGAAGAGCATGCTAAATCTGTAAGGGACTTTGCCAGCAAGCAGTGTTGTGATCACGTGGGCTTTGCACGCTGGTTCTGGACGCTGCTGGATAAAATAGCTGTAACGGAGTTTAGAGCAGAACAGACTGCTTATATCGGAGATTTTTATCGCAGTCCGATAAAGTTTGTTTGGACTGATATCGGACCGATTTCCGATATCAATATCGGATCGGGACATCCCTACAAAGTAATGGTGTTGTTGGCAGTGGAAACACAAGCTGATCAGGGGGACCCAA
This sequence comes from Danio kyathit, assembly GCA_903798195.1. NCBI lineage: Eukaryota > Metazoa > Chordata > Actinopteri > Cypriniformes > Danionidae > Danio > Danio kyathit. The sequence goes on along the minus strand of LR812540.1, from coordinate 4,352,768 downwards.
ACCGAACTGCTCAGTGGAAACGAGACATTAGTCTGTGACTTTACAAATCTTATATAAACACAAACAGCTCAGCACAAGGAAAAAAATTAAATCGCATCATACAACCCCTTTAAATGTGTGTCATCAACTCCACAATTACCCTAAATAATACGACCTAGAAGAGCTGGATCTTTTACTTACTGTGAAACATTCGTGCGTGTCTTTGTAGAGAACATAAATGTCTGAAACGCTTCTCGCAATCTGTGCAGTGAAACAGTTCCTCTCCAGTGTGAATCCTCAGGTGTTTTTTAAGGTGTCCTGATTGACTGAATCTCTTGTCGCAGTGTGAACACTTGTAAGGTTTCTCTCCAGTGTGAATCCTCATGTGAAGATTGAAACCGTAATTGTACTTAAAACTCTTTCCACACTGAGTGCAGGTCAAACCTTTAACGGCTGTTCTTTCCATTAAAATACTTTGTTCAGTCTCTGATTGAGTTTCTTCTTCACTTTTGACATGATGTTTCTCCTCATCTTCACTCTCCTCCTTCGCATCTGAAAATTAAGAAAATAAGTTAGATTTTAAGTGGTTAGTCAACCCCTGCTGTAGTTTGTGGTTTCACACACATCCATCACAGTCGGGTAATTTATAGCAGAGGTGGGGACAAGACACACATGGTCAAGTATGACTCAAGTATTTTACCATAAAATCTAAAGTCATGATTCAGACAAATCAAGCTCTCATCAAGTATAGAGGTAAAGTTGGTTTTATATTCGGATATTCAGACATTCTCCTTAATAATATAATTTCAGATATGTTTTATTTGCAAATTCTAAATAGGGAAATCACATTAGCAGCCAATGACTATTAAAGTACAGCATTGGTCACAGTCAATTAGATAGTGTTAATGTTGTTTTGAAGTCAGACTTGCATGCTAATTTCGATCGAATATTCAAAGTAACATGGTAAACAATATAAATACTTCTAAATGAACGAATGCGTGAATATAAAACCAACTTTACCTCTATTCATCAAGTCAGGGGTTCACTCTAAACAAGTCAGATTGAGTCCTGATAAGTTTAAACAGGGCTCGAAATTTAATCTATGCGACCCTTATAATATATTTGGGAGCATTTGTACGACTGCATGTAATGGTTGTAGTGCGACTTGTTTCGATTTTGTCTAAAAACGTGCTGAATCGGCTTTCCCTGCCGCTATATTGGTTCATATTAGCTGTCAATCACTCAAGGCTTTCTGCTGTCAGATAACAGGGAGATTATAAGGGCGCCAGCCGAGAGAAGTTGCCCGAATCTCGATGCGTTGCATTCACTGCGTGTTCAGCGCAAATGTCCGCTTAAATGTAAAATCTAACACTGTACACATCATCGCCAAAGAAGCTCGCCTTTACTGAGTTTAAACTGAATCTGCGGCTCATAACAAAGAATGGTATTTGCGCCTGTGGTCATCACGAGAATCCTGCTCTGCCTGCTCTTATATTGGGTCGGCTGACTCGCCTGCTTTATTCCACAAACACAAAAAAATCGAAATTAGCTCATAACGAGACTGAGCATTTAAAATGACACAAACCGAAACCAAAACTTTTAAAGAGTAGTAGAAGTGAGACTTTTCTTACTTTCTTTGGTCCATTCTTTCTTGAGATGTAGATTATTTTTCTATTTACTGATGACTGCTTTGCAGCTTTCAGCATTGGATTGAATGATTTATTATAATCTTACGTTTGTTTTGTAGCAGAAATATTCTTTATTAAATTGACATGCGTATAAAAACAATAGTGCTAAATAAATATTTCTTACTGCAATGCTTCATTTTTGTTTTGATGCAAACCATTTTTCATAAAGTAACAGCAGGACCTTTTACAGTACATAACTCGCATTCAAGCACATTCAAGGCAGCATGATAATGAGAAATGTTATTCATTGTAAGTATTATTGACATCATCGTCATCATTAATAATATTTTATAATTTTTAGACATTCATTTTGGAATTATTGCACAGATATCTATAAGTCATCACAGCATTAGTTAGTTGTTTCTGGTTTTTGTTAGTCCTGACTGATGTTGTTTTCAAATACAATAAATGCCTTAATATACCATTTGCAGTGGTGCTCATTCATTTTTGGTGGGTGCTCTTAAATTTTTTCTGGTGCTCCTAAATTTTTGAAGTTGGGAGCACCGGTGCTACCAAATAAAAAAGTAAATTTCAAGCTCTGTTACATCAAGTTAAGTCAAGTCAGATTACATAGAGATTAATTACATATTTAATTTTAAACTGAAATAGAAAAAAATGATGAATGTCTTAATAAAGCTGTACAATTTTACTGTTCATCAGTCTCATTATTGAAGAGTAATGAATAAACACAAACCTATGAGTTCTTCAGTCTCTTCCTGTTTAATTCTGCAGGGTTCTGGATCACTCATCTTCTCACTGTCCTTCAATAAACTCTGTCTTTGCAGATTTCTCTTCTTCCTGATGGTCTGATGCTCGTCTTCACTTGTAGACTGATGGGAATATTCCAGTATTTACAGCTGAGCTCAAGGAGGACGAGCTGCAAATAAAGAAACAGAAAAAAAATCTTAATGTACTTTCATTGATGAAATAAATCAGCTCTGATAATATTGATGAGCCTCAGACTATAAACACTCATTAAACAGCAGCAGATCAGATCATTTCATACTGAGTGTTTGCAGCATAAACTATTTACTCTAGTTCACCATCTAATGTTTTTGCATAGCGATCTATGAGTTTAGACTCCTAGTGAAATTTCATACCAATACAGAAATTAGATTGTTAACACTAAGTAGCAACACAAACTTATTCATATTTTGTACTTCAAACTCATATTTCGGTAGATTCTCATTCTTTCCCTTCTCATATCATACTTTGCGATATAACAAACAAACGCATAGAGGTAAAGTTGGTTTTATATTCGCACATTCGGACTTTCCCCTTAATAATATAATTTCATAAACGTATTATTTGTAAACCTCAAATAGCGAAATCATATTAATAGCCAATGACTATCAAACTACAACATTGTTCACAGTCAAAAAAACAGTGTTAGTGTTGTTTAGAAGTCATACTTGCATGCTCATTTCGATCAAATATTCAAAGTAACATAGTAAACAATATATACACTTCTAAACGAACGAATGTGCGAATATAAAACCAACTTTACCTCTATAACAAACGCGGGATAAATTCCTACACTTTTTTTCCTCTCAGAGCTCCTCTCTGCCTGCTGTATTGTTTTGGTCAGCAGACACACAGATAGAGGTGAACTCAATGCAGAAACTAGTCGCAGATTGTCGCTTTAATAAACTGTAAAGTGTGTTTTATTGTTGTGTAAACACGAGAAAAAGCGTCAACGACTCACCTCAGCTCTGAAGACTCGACGCTGAATGAATAAGTCAGTGCTGACGTCATCACGGCGAGGCGGGAACAACGGAGGATCGAAAAAATACGCGCCGAATCAGCTATTGAGATTCCAATGGCTCGTTTCCACTGAGAGGTACAGTGGAGTACGGTTCGGGTCACCTTTATCAAACTTGCGTTTCCACTGCCAAATAGGTACCCTTTTGGTGGGCGTGGTGTACGACAGAAAGTTTCAGACGACGTCATGTTTACTCGAGGAAATGTCACAGTAACACCGTACGGGTCGCTCACATATCATATGAGAAGCACTTCTCACAAAACAGATGCTTCATACACATAAATACTTATGTATAAATGTTCATTACTAACCTTTCTGTGAACATGATTTGATTATAACTGCAGATCAATGACAGTGTGAAATAGCAACATCTGCATTGACATAAAATAAATAAATGCAACATATATGAACACATACAGACCCTTACAGTCTCTGATATGTTACCAATTACAGAAAACTACACACAGCATACATTTAGGCCTATTTGGGTTCAAAAAAACACCACGAACTATAGCCTACAGTCAGTGCAAACCTCTCATCTGTGTCTGTAATTTCAGCAGCACGTGTAGCCTCTTGTAATTCTGTCATTCCGAGTTCATAATAGTCCAAAAGGTGATGATAATAGTTAAACATGGTAGTTTGTTCATGATTTAGGTTGCAGATGGTTCAATTGCTGCTGTTTTGTGGGGCTTCTCCTTTGTTTTTTCGCTCTTCACTCTCGTGTTTGTCCTCATCTGACTGGATTGGATATCAGAGCGCTTCAATGATCACGCGTACGTTATTAATAAGAGCTCAAAAAGTTTGTTATTTCAAAAATAGGCGCGATCGCGAGCTCTCTGGACAAAGTGAAACCGCTCGCACTTTTAGACGGGCTCGTAAAACAACAACAAAACACGGCAGATTTTGTTCTTCTTGGCTTTGTGCTGTTCATCAAGACGACGACAAGCTTTGTTTGAGCTTGGGTCAACCATGGCTCCTTATTATATGCAGATAGTGTTACAATAATGTCTCGGCTGTGTATTCAAACATGGCGGTTCCTTTGTTTTGATTCTGGCTAGCTCCACGAGCTCGTGACGCATCTCTGTAAACCAATCAGCGTTCAGCTACGCGTGTTCCTCCACCTTTTGGTACCCTATCTCGTGTTTGATACCCTTTCGAAAGGGTGCCGAAAAATTGATACGGTACGGTTCGGTACGCCTTTTGACAGTGGAAACGGCCATAAAAGCGTACCGAACCGTACCACTCAGTGGAAACGGGCCACAAAACATTTGCTAATTAGGACAAAAATCTTAATCATGATTGAGGTGAAATACTGTTTATTTGGCATTTTAAAATAAAAAAACAAACGTGATTCTTCTTGCTGACAGATAAAACAGTATAAAATAAAATCATCTTTTCCTGAAGTAACAACTAACTTTCAGTAAACAAACGTTTTTAACAAACTATTGACAGATGATTAATAAAAAGTAACATGTAAAAAATGTATACTTGAAGCTAATAATAATGAAAAAATTATCATATATCATCGTTTGTTTCCAGAAATCACGAAGAACAAGTTCAATAAATCATAGTTTTTATCTTAAAACTGTAAAGTTTCTCTTTCCTGAACAGACACAAACTGTAGCCACATGCTGAAAAACCTCTAATGAATAAAAAATGAACAATTACAGGTGATGAATTAAGGATGTCCCGATCAAGTCCGAGTCATCCGATTTTGAGCATCTACCGATACCGAAACCCGATCCGATACTTTGATAATACAATAAAAAAAAAAAATTCTAATTGAGGTTCTACGTGCTCCATAAGCACAAGAAATCATGGCAAGTCACTCATTGCGATCATTTGTGCTATGCTGCACGTGTTGCTGTTTCTGTGTGTCAAGAAAGAGGCCTAACGCTGTGCCACCGCATAACTATTGATGTGTTAAGAAAATAATATTCATATTTGAGTCCTAATCGGGAGGTAACATCCGATTCCGATCGAGTCCGACACTGCGTGATTGGGCCCGATTTCCGATAACGTGATCTGATCTGGACATCCCTATTATGAATATGCATATGTAAATTCAACATATTATAAAAGCATTTTGATAATTTGCATAATTATATAAACTACATCATGAAGCAAAATGACTAATGAAATGTCTACAATAATAAAAGCTTCAGATAATATTGTTTGATGTGGAACTCCATCTATAAGCTGATCTGAATAAAACTGCTGTCAAACTTTAGACCAGGGATGTCAAACTCAATTCCTGGAGGGCCGCAGCTCTGCACAGTTTAGTTCCAACCCTAATTAAACACACCTGATCAAACTAACTGAGTCCTTCAGGCTTGTTTGAAACCTACCAGTAAGTGTGTTGAAGCAGGGTTGGAACCATAGACTGTAAAAGATATCGACGTAGTATAAACCAATAGGTTTATGAAGAACCCAAAAGAAGCTACCAGTAGGCATGGCCAACCGTCGCCATTTTGTTCGTGCATCATCGCATAAACCGCGGGATACCAAACAAGGACCAAGAGGCGGAGCTACAGATGCATGCTTGCATTTTGCTTAGACTGGCTTTCCTATGGGAGAAACGCTTAATACTTGATTACCTGTGACTCGTTTGTGTTCTGACCTCATGTGCTTGGTTGTACACTATATAAATAAAGTGTTTAGTCTTTTAAAAACTCTGTTGTAACACATTGAGCCATTAAACATTGTTCTTATGACATTTTTCTACAGGAGGAAAACCCAAATTACTTCCAAACACTTCTGATATAGTCTGTGTTAGTAAAAGCAAGACTGTTGATGAAATCCAGCACTAACACTGTATGACAACGCTTCAGATGACTGTTCTAGAGCCTACAGCTAATAATCTGTCAGATTCTGGAGTGCAGTACAGGCCTAAAGAACAATATAAGTGATCTTAAGTAAAACAAATACATTTATAGAGATGGTATGGGTATACAATTTCACTCACCTGGGAAATGGAGGCCACATGAATGGTTTGTGAGCACGATTAAGTGCACACAGCATGCTATATCATCTGACAATTGTAGGAAATAATTCCAAAAGGCAGCAGACTGTGTAAAGCCACATTTAACAACACAAAAATACGATGAATATGCCGAGATCAGCGGCTAATTAGCCGGAATCAGCTGAAGTGAAGTGACGGCGACCAGCGAGACCTAGCTGTCACTCAAGTGTCCACGCCCTTAATTATGCAAACTTAATATAACCTAATATAAAGGAAACGGATGAGTTATAAAAAAAAAAATTCAGCCCCCTCACAGTTGTCATGAAGGGTAATATTAGCTATATGAACCAAAATTGTTCTTTGTACCAGGCTGTAAACATCTTTTTTTATGCTGTAAAGTTGGCCATTCTAGCAGTGGGCTCAATAGAAATTTGCTCCATATGGAGCCAGGACAAGCGGAATTTCGATATATTGCAGTTTCAGTTACTTCCGTATGGGCTTCCCGAGGGAGAGCGGGAGGTTAGCGCTTGGTTGGAACTAAACTGTGCAGGCCTGCGGCCCTCCAGGAATTGAGTATGACATCCCTGCTTTAGACGATGTTTTTTTGTCCTGAAGCTGGTGAAGAGTTGTAAATTGTTTTTTGTGTAATAATCAATAATTAATAAATGCTAATTTGCATTGTATAAGTCTGCCTAACTGCTCCCTATAATATAATGCAAATAGTTTATTGCGCCAATTGTGATTGAGAGCCTCATTTAGAAATGATTGATGAATGAATTTAAATTTTAAAAACGCACATGAAAAGTATTCTCACAACTAGGATATAAACATTTATCCGATACAAAATAATTAGCATAAATTACGATGGAAACCCAATTACAGATTAAATTTCAGCATGCGCACACTGCAAAAAATGCTTTTCTTAGATTTTTCGACTTGTTTCTAGTCCAAATATCTAAAAATTCTTAAATCAAGAAGGATTTTCTAGACAAGCAATGGGGAAAGCGAAATAATCTTGTTTTTCCTTTTGACATAAGGTTATTTTGCTTTCCCCATTGGCAGATTGTTTTGCTTGTTTTAAGGAAAAACTGACTTAATATTGACATATCATTTCTGAAAACAAGACATTATGTTTTGCTTGCCAAGAAAATGTTTCTTGATATGAGAAATTTTAGATATTTGGACTAGAAACAAGACAAAAGATCTAGGTAATAAAAGTGCATCAAAGAAATGTAATGTGATTTAGTTTAAACAGATCATGTGATGATTAAAATGTGTGTGATGGGACGCATTAATAGACAAACCACATTGTAAAACATCTGAAATGTTGCTTAGGTCTTTCTAAAACGCCTCAGCCAAAGTCTGTCATCAAAGCGTTTCATTATTATTATATTATTATTACCTTCAGAACTGTATTGAGCATCTGTCTGCGCTCCCAAAGAGTGTCTCACACATCCAAAAGTCAACGCATTGCGTTGATTGCATTTCATCTTCTGATCCACAAGTAATTTAATATAGAAAAAGTGCATACTGGCTTCTCCGACTGCTCAAATCTACATTTTCTGTCTGATATTTGCTGCTTGTTTATCAGGACATGATGATTTAGTTCTCTTTGACTTATTGGATGGAAACGCTGCTTTATTCACAAATGTTTTATGTGATATTCCAGTTTTACGCATAAATCTAATTTGCATCTTTCGATGGAAACTGAAGTAGATTTTTATTTTCTAAATCTATGTTAAGACACATTCAATTGGGTGAGTGGAGGGCCCTATGCATCTGCCATTATATGTCTTTGGAAACAGGTGATAGGTTAAGGTAAAGGGGTCATAAAAGAGCACTAGAGAGGACTTGGGGACACAATAAGAACCATCGGTGTCAGAAAAGCATGAAATGTATGCAACATATGTTGAAACTGTCATGTATGTTTAAAAAGATACATACTGTATGGGAGAGAAGAGTCCAGTTTAAATGTTTGAAACTTAGATACTAGTCATGATTACCAAATGTGAACTGTATGCATAAAAACAGTGATGAATATATTAGATTTGTACATCATAAGGGTCAACAAGAAGAGGGGGCTTTAAATAGGGGTCGTAAAGTAGTAGGAGCGGGGAGAGACCTGTTGAACCAGTAAACAGCTGTAAAAACACAAAGGTGGGAGGAAGCAAGGATAAAGGGTACAGCTAATGTGAGGGACATGGGATTTGTCCTGGGGAGAGACTGAGATGGGTCTGCTCCAGGCTGTCTCTGCTTTTTTGGAAAATATTCCAATAAAGTATATTCTTCTGATATTCATAACCTCCAGACTGAGTTTGATTCATTAAGAGAAAAGCCAAAAATCTACGACAAATGGCGCCCCTGGGTGGGCTGGAAAGGAGCAGGACTGGTGTTGCTGTGCATGCTGGACTGGAGAAAAAACACAAATATGTGGCCACAATAAAAAACGGTAAGCGATTTTATGCTTATTAGTTTGTGTTTTTTCTGCCAGGACCTGCTTGTAACGGTAAAGACACTTGAACTGTTTCTCCAGCTTTAAAGAACTAAAAAGTAAACGTAAAAAAAGATAAGTAATAAAAAAAAAAAAAAGAAAAAAGGAGTTTTGAATACCAGAAGAAAAAGAATAATTTGCATGCAAATGATCTGTGTTTTCCTAAGAGGGCCTTGATGGATAGGATAAACATTAACTAGTAACTGTTACCCATATTTGGGAAATTTATTAATGATAAAGAATATGCATAGAGCATTTATAAGTGTTAAGAGAGAGTCTTTAATGTGTGGTGACAGTTAAGAGATAAAAGCAGATTAAAGTAAAGTGAAGCGCGCAAAGTCCTACGATACCGCTCTGTAAAAGGTGAAGCAGAGGGCTGCATGGGTAGGCAAAAATCCTGTGGTTACCGCTCTAAGGTTAGAGGCTGCTCAGACAGGTCACTCAAGAAGAGTGTAGTGTAGAGTATTTGTTTAATTGTATGTCTTTGTGTATTGCCTGCTTCAGGCTGAGGCAAAATAGTCCATATTGGTGTGCAGAGAAGGCTCCCTTCCTCCTCCTTGACTGGAGCGAGGATAGGGGGATGCAGTTCATGTTACATTGAGAGGACAGAGGAGTGAATGAGAAGAGAGAAAAATAATAAGAGTAGAAGTGTGAATGTGTTTAAAAGTATGATTTCAATAAAGAGTAGGTTAAAAGATAGATTATAGTAGATTATAGGAGAAGGAGAGAAGGAGAGAAGGAGAATTGCATATGTGGGGTGATTAAAAGAACAATAAGAATAGTGATTGATGCAGTTTAGGGAAGAGATTATGATATAAAAGAGTCGCCGTCTAAAATTAAAACTAATGGAACATATTGCATTTGAAAGACACAGACTGAAAAGGCAGAAGAATATACTAGTTAAACATTCTTCTGAAATGATCTTTGTGTTTTAAGTTTGTATATGTTAAAAAAAAGAAGAACAACAGGCAGAGTGGACTGAAATTCCTGACATAGCAACAGGTGAAGGACAGTATGCCCCAAGATGGGGGTAAGAGAGAGATTTATGGTGTCCATGTGTGAAAAATAAATAGATTCTGTCTATTTACAGCACAGAGCAGAGGAGAGTAAAAGAGAGGATATCAAACTATTAGATAAAAAAATGACATAGACTTTAACATAATATGAATTGGGTAGATTAGATGTTATAGATATGTTAAATATTGAATAGATATATAATAAAGTAAGATATTATGTAGTTGTATTATAAAAATGGAACTAAATTAAAAAGTCATTTTGAAGCTATACTAATGAATATTAAGGAATATAAATGAAGCCATATTAATAAATATATATAGAGATAAAGGGAGTATGGAGTAAAAGAATATATTAATAAAGAAATAGATTTACTAAGCAAGTATGAATAAATAATAAATAAGTTGGATATTTGACAAATTAAAAAAATGAGAAAGGGAAACTAAAGATTTCATGATAAAATGTGTAAGTAAAATAAGCTTAAAAATGTATAAGGAAAACTAAGAGCTAAAAACTCAAATTAAGGGAAGGAAAAAGTAAGAAAAAATTTAAGGAAAAAGAAGTCAGAAGAACAGATAAAAAAGATAGTAGATAGTTTAATAGATAAAAAAGAGATGTTTAAAAATATAGAAAATGTTTAAAATATAGCTATATTAACAGATAAGATAATAAAAACTAGAAAAATCTGTAATATTCTAAAGAAACTAAGATTTGGCTTTAGAGAATAAGATTGTATTGAAGTGCAATAAAAAATTGTTGTGGCTTAGGTTGACTGTTGTCATCGTTCTCAAAGTCAGCTACATGATGTTATCAGAGCCATCATCTATTTGTAGTAAAGCAAAGTTATTTAGATGAAAATTATAGAAGCCATAGGAAAATGTTAAAGAACATAATGAAGTGAGTTAGAAAATGTTACATTTAAGAGTTTATGCAGGAAGAAGCTAAATATTGCAAATATATTGATAATTAAACATGGCATTTCAGATATGAAAAAATGCTTTTAGTAAACAAATATGAGAGTTAAATTAATAATATGAACCCTGAGCTATTGCGGTAATCATTTTGAACAGTTATACCAGATATTGGGCCACCATGTAGAACTGTTGAATTAAAACGGATATGTAAATGAGAAATTAAATACTCAAATATGTGGCAGAGAAAATAAAAGATAAAATATTGACAAATGGCAAACAGAAGGAACATTTGATGCAAGCAGTGAGAAAATATAAACAGAGTATGGAAAATGTTAAGGAATTTAAAATACAATGTAAAAATGTCTAGTTAGTAAAGAAACACTAGTATAGATTAGGAGAAATGTAAAGTAAAGCACAATCTGAAGCTAAAGCAATTAATTGGAAGAACATTAAAAAATTACATAGAAAGTTAAGCATATTTACATGTGATTGTGAATTAGAGAAAAATGAGCTGCTAAACAGCAAAGATAAGATAATAGATGGGAGGAGTCTTCATTTGATGGAGGAAAATGGAAAAGAGGAAAATACTTTTATTAAGTCATGAGTTAAATTCCATAGATTAATTAAGAAGACATAGGGATGGACTTTGGGGGACTGTAGTCTCGTACCTACCAGACATTTCTGAGTGCACTGGCAAATGGAAAAAGTGTTTGAAAAATACAATGGACAAACTGTTGGCTGTGGACATTTGTGATAGCAGTGAGGCAGGCACTGCATGCCCAGGATTTACTGAGGACTGAAAAGGCTACTTATGTTCAGAGACACTAAAAAGAGGCAAACAAGAGAACGATGAACTGATCAAACAAGAAAATGTGCTCCACCAGGACTTTACATCAGCTGAATGAAAGAAAAAAAAAGCCAGCACTAAGAAAGAGGAGGGAAACACTGTGCCCTGATATGGGAAATGTGTCGAGTATGGACACCACAGAAAAGACTGCACCTTCTATGAACCAGCTGTCTTCTCAGGGTGCGAGGAGGGAGAGTCTGGCAGTCCACCTCAAAGCAGTCGACCTATAGTCCAAATTAAGTACAATGTGACCCCTTAGTGAGCAAATTGAGAACAAAAGTGTAACTACCCGTTCTTGTATCAAATCAGACTCCTGTAAAGTTAATAGATAGAAAAGAATCATGCAAAATGAAGAAAAGTCTTATTTGAAAATGTACGATGAAACTTTAAATGTGTAATGTTGAAATTATAAATTATGATGAAATGTTAAATAATTTTGGTTAATTTTCATAGGTTTACTCATAGAGATCTTAGAACCTAGAAAGATAAAGTGCAATGAATGGTGGTGACTAAAGAAAAAAGACAGCTTTTGATAACTCAACAAATAATTTGGATTAGACATTTTGATGGAATTAAGTATTAAAATTAAAATTAAGAAAATCTTATTTTGAGTAATCTAAACTCAAGATTTGAGAGAAAAATATGAAAGAGATTAAGACAGAAAAATGGTTTATACTTAAAGAAGAGATTAGAAAAAAAAAAATTTGAAATGAACTCAGTACATAATAGGTCAAAAAGTAACAATTCTAAATGTACTAAAAGAGTAATTGAAAGAGAAAAGTGTTTAAGAAAAGAAAACAGATTTTGTTTCACAAATAACCATATATGAAGAAATAATTAAAGCAAAAGCGATTAAGGACTAATGATGAAAAATCAGATCAGATAGAGAGGAACCTATAAAGAAATCCAGTGATTTTTCAGTCAACTTGTAAAAAATTACAACAAATATGTACTGTACAAGCAGTCTGATGTCGGAGCAAGAAGGAATTAGGAGCTAAAAGTGAAATAGCAAATTAACAAGCTTAGAAAATGAAATTATTTAGGTAAGTGTCAAATTTTAATAATGATTTTTAGTTCAGGCCTCATAGGTAGACAAAATTAGCCACAGCTAATAAGGATTAAAATTAAACCAGATGCAGGTCTGCCCAGAGAAACACTAGACATTGAAACTTTTGAGAAAATAGGAGAAATAATAGAAACACCTAGATATGTCTATGACATTCAGGCTATGATTGTGAAGGTGACTAATAAAATGTGTTTAATTTGAAGTTGATTGAATTCAATTTTGATTATGGTCAAAAGAGACAAAAGTAGATTTTTGTGTAGTTTATGAAGAACAATCAGTGATAGAGGATTTTTCAGCAGAGATTCTTAAAACACACTGTACTGAAATATGTTATTCCTGATGACAAATATTTTAAAGTAATTGATTTCTGTTCAGCATATTTTGGGTAATTACCCGAGGAGGGTAGACATTTGGTTACAGTTACAGTATATATATGCTGATAAAAAGTATACATAACATCAGAATGCCCAAAAGGGTTTAAAAGAGTTTAGAGGATTTTGTGATGAATATTGTTACGTGTAGGATTTAGTTATCTACAGGGCCATATAGTTCAAGCTAAGTTAAAAGACTTAAATAAAAAACACTATTGATACAAATAATGAAACAAATGATGACTTTTTAAGGATGAGTGGTATAGTGCTAATTAGATAGAGTATTATACTATAGAAAGAGTTGAGAAATTACAAAACAAGAAGGACTGAAAAAATTAGGCATATTATTAATATGAAATTCAGATGCAATAATGTTAGTTAAAGATAACAAATAAGAAATTAATTTTTTATTAAAGAAAATAAGGTAGCAGGTCTAACATTAGAGTCACAACCCCAATTAGATGATAGTGCAAATTAAACAACAAATTAGTCTCTATGAACAATATATGCAGCATCAGAGGGAAAAAAAAAGAAAGATAAGATTTTTGTAATTCATACAAAGTACAGATAGTTGAGTCAACAGCATTTCTAAACATTGGCATTGGAGATGTATATGGTTTGAATTGAGAGTGAAGTGGTAAGGGAAAATTAAGCAGCAAGGATAGTGGTCTCCTTTTTTGAATGCAGGGATCATTGAATTGTATTACACGTGACATCTGTGCAAATATAATATGAGTAAAGGAACAGTAATAGACCTAAGGGGCTATTCAAGCACTTGATTGTGGATGTTGTGAAATGATAAAACTAATTTAGAGCAAGAGATACAAGCTTTTGGAAATCACATGTTTGGTAGATGAGTGAAGGTGATTCCAGCAGCAGAGCAGAGAAGAATGAACAGTTATTACATTTAAGATGAGAAATCCGTCCCAGATTTGAAATACGTTGAGTACTGTAAGTTCAAATAATGTGTCTGCATTTATAAATGAGTTAGAGTAAATAAAGTCAATTAAAGTGAAATATGGAAATTAAGTAGATAAATAGGTGGATATGTGATCCAATGAATAAATAGATTAATAAATGCGTTAATAAATACTTAAAGAACTATTGGAAATTGAGAAATGTGTGCTTTGATCATACACAATTACCAGAAATGGCTGAAAGAGCTAAACATGATTCATCAAGGCCTAGTTTAACAAGATGGTTTAAAGTAATAAACTTATTTGGATTGATGTGTTACTTCTTGCATTAATGAGCGATTGCATGGAAACTGATCATCTAACACCGCATGAAGTGCTATACTGGGTCGACCCTTGCAAGTAACCTTGCATATAACCTCGCCTTTAACCTTTTGGAATGTTGGGCAAACATGTCTAATACATTGGAAAGAAGAAGTTTGGTCTTTTATGAAGAAACTAACTGCCATGTACAAAGCGATATCTGTACAGGAAACCAGAAAGGAGCAGAAGCAGAGATGAAGGTCTAGGTGTTCCCGGTGATTGGGTGCATCTGAGGGTGCTCGGGAGAAAGTGGAGTGAGCTCAGGAGGAAAGACCATATCTGGACGTGAGGACCAATCCAACAGCTGCCAAAGAGGATGCCATCGACTGGGTACCATCGGAACCACTGCACAAGGGTGCTAAAGGAAAAAACTCCAGCAAGAGAAAGCTAACAGGAAACAGGGGAACCAGAAAATCCCGAAGCTCAATGAAGTGCTAAGTGTGGCAGGAGGAGTTTATCAGAACAGTTAAAAGAGTGATTCTGATAATATGCTTGAGTAAGATATACAGAACGTGCCACAAGTTCAAGCGATGATAATCACCACAACTTCAGGTTACAGACTCTTAACATAAAGCTACCAACACCTTTTCAGGCCAGAATGAAAGAAAGAGAGGAACAAATCAATCGCAAGTATAAATCAGACTGTGATTAAGAAACCAGATAGTGCTAAATATTCTGATAGGTCAGATGAAGAAGAGGATGATGAAGAGGATCCATGCCTTGGGTGTAAGTGCTAGTCAACCTCTACCCCAAAATGGCGGCTCTCTACGATGCGCAAAGTATCTGGGCTGAAGATCAACTTGTTCTACTTATTATGTGTGTTGTTGGTAGATTACAACAGTAGTGAACATGTATTATGATTATATAGGGTTATTCTTTGATTCTTTAAAATAACTATGACCCCTACAAACAAATGTATAAACTGATGCACACTCATGCTTAAAACACTACCTCGTTTGATAGAACAGCAAAATAGAATCAAGTCTTTTACTGTGTTCTTGTCAAAACCGGACACAGATGTTTGGCATGGTTCTATTCCAAAGTGCGATTACATGATCTGGTCATTGGTAATAATACTGTGACATATCTTTGTCATTAGGTAGTATAGCTTAGGGCTAGATCATGAAGTTGCACTGTGGGTAAAGACAATTAAGGTGTGGCTTTAATAAGCCACAGAGGAGGGATGTGAAGTAGATTTTTATTTTCTAAATCTATGTTAAGACACATTCAATTGGGTGAGTGGAGGGCCCTATGCATCTGCCATTATATGTCTTTGGAAACAGGTGATAGGTTAAGGTAAAGGGGTCATAAAAGAGCACTAGAGAGGACTTGGGGACACAATAAGAACCATCGGTGTCAGAAAAGCATGAAATGTATGCAACATATGTTGAAACTGTCATGTATGTTTAAAAAGATACATACTGTATGGGAGAGAAGAGTCCAGTTTAAATGTTTGAAACTTAGATACTAGTCATGATTACCAAATGTGAACTGTATGCATAAAAACAGTGATGAATATATTAGATTTGTACATCATAAGGGTCAACAAGAAGAGGGGGCTTTAAATAGGGGTCGTAAAGTAGTAGGAGCGGGGAGAGACCTGTTGAACCAGTAAACAGCTGTAAAAACACAAAGGTGGGAGGAAGCAAGGATAAAGGGTACAGCTAATGTGAGGGACATGGGATTTGTCCTGGGGAGAGGCTGAGATGGGTCTGCTCCAGGCTGTCTCTGCTTTTTTGGAAAATATTCCAATAAAGTATATTCTTCTGATATTCATAACCTCCAGACTGAGTTTGATTCATTAAGAGAAAAGCCAAAAATCTACGACAAAACCTAGCTGGTTTTCTCTCCAGCGTGGATCTTCATGTGTTGCTTAAGGGATGATGATTGTGTGAAACTCTTCCCGCACTGAGTGCATGTGTACGGTTTCTCTCCAGTGTGAATCCTCTCATGTTTTTTCAGGCTTCCTGACCAATGAAATCTCTTGTCGCAGTGTGAACACTTGTACGGTTTCTCTCCATTGTGAATCCTCTCGTGCCTTTTCAGGCATTCAGGCAAACCAAATCTCTTGTCGCAATGTGAACACTGGTACGGTTTCTCTCCAGTGTGAATTACCAGGTGCTGTTTCAAGCTTCCGGCTCTATTAAAAGTCTTCCCACACTCAAAGCACGCAAACTCTCTCACACCAGTGTGGATCTTCTTATGGTCTTTTAAATGTGACTGCGTTGTGAAACTCTTTCCACACTCAGAGCATGAGTAAGGCTTCTCCTTTGTATGAACTCTAAGATGGATCTTCAAATCTGAACGGCTAAAAAATGATTTGCTGCAGTGATCACATTTGTGTGGTCTCACTCCAGTCCTCTGATGTGTGTTTAAACTTGATTGATGGATAAAACTCTTTCCACACAAAGAGGATGAATGTTGAGCATTGACACTTTCCTCCTCCTTCACCATCAGGTCTGAAAATAAAGTACAGAAAAGAGAAATGTGAAATAGAGATGCAGATGATTAATCAGTGACAGATTAATTGTCAATAATCATTTTAATCAATGGTCAAGTATATTATTTTATTATGTTGATTCCACTTTTCGAGTCGGTCTCTTGACATGACGTGTTGGGTCCTTTCTTGTTGTTCAAAATCCAAACATGAATCGCACCATTACCTCTATTTATTTGTTTATTTCTACATTTGAAAGGATGAACTCGAGTTTGCAAAAGATGTAACGTGAATAGCTGAAAAGCTTTCTTCATGTGACAATGACGTTGAACATTCTTGCAAAACCACGACTACAAAGTAATGGTGCTGTTGGCAGTGGAAACAAGCTGATCAGGGTGACCCAAACCAAACTGAACTGCTCAGTGGAAATGAGACATTAGTCTTTGTGACTTTATGGATCCTATATACACAAACAGCTCGTCACACCCAAAAGACAAAGGAAAACATGAAATCACATCATATGACCCCTTTAAATATGTGTCATCAACTGTCTGATGGACAGTAGACAGGACGGTTACTGGCCCGATTTGTGCTGCCTTATAAGTTTAATTTGGCTGCAACTGTTTGTCAATTGCATGCAATAAGGGTGCTTTCACACCTAGACATTTGTTTTGGAACCGGTCTCGTTTGCCCAGTTAGCGCGGTTTGTTTGGCATATGTAAATCCCGCTATCACTCTCAGATCTGTGCCACATCAATCAGTCCTTTAAGTTGTCACGTGCTCGAGACTTATTGGGCGATTAAAAAAAAACAAAAAATAAATTTTTAAATCGCTGTTAATCTATTCTCAGAGTTGGGTTGAGAGCTGGGTCTATTCTACATAAGATATGATGACTTTCACCTTGATATTTTAGTGCAGATGTATACCTGGCCGAATTGCACTGTAGGTGGCGAGAACGAGTCTTCGAACCTGTGTGTATTCCTTGTTGCGATGGCAGGTGTGTCTGTGTGTGTCTCTCTCTCTCTCTCTCTCTCTCTCTCTCTCTCTCTCTCCGTCTCTTACACCTGCAGGCCCCGCCCAGTGACGCAGACGACGTGCCCTGGGATTGGCTGGTGTGACCCAGGGCGTCTTTTAAAAAGGAGAGAACGGGCGTGCACGAGAGAGCGATTGTTGGTTGGCGATTTTGTTTAAAGCTAGTGTATTTCATTCTTGTTGCTTAAGTGTATTGTTGATTGTGTTTTCGTTTTGTGTAACTCATTTGTGGGTTATTCATCCGTGTTTCCCCTTCCTATTATTTTTGTTTGGCTTGTTTGTTAACACTGTAAATATTGTATTGTACACGGTAGGAAGCAGTAGGGGTTGGACACCACCTTTTATTTTCTGTAAATATTTTCTCCTGTTTTTTTGTCTAGTTAGGGAGGTAGGAGTAGTTTTTGTATTTTTATTTCTGTTATTGTTTGTTGAGTTTAGTTAGTTGCATTTGGGTGTTTAGTTAGAGTGTATTTTTTTGTTTATTATTTTCCTGTGGTTCCACTCCGAGGTAATAGGCTTCACGTTTTTGGGTGATATAAAAAAAAAAGAAAAAGAAAAAAAAGACGAATAAAGAGACCCGATACCAAAGGGTTATTGAAGTGATTTTTATTTGTCACGTAGTCTTTTATGTTGCGGCCTTGTCCCTAGACCAGGGTCGTAACATAAAGTGGGGGCTCGTCATTTGTTTTTGTTTATCAAAAACGCTTATCTTGAATCCTTCTTGTGGATGCGCAGTGGGTAAGTCATTTCAATTTATTCTTTGTTTGGCTGCTTTCTTTTTGGTGTGGGAAGGAGTAGCGAATAGTGTTAATATGGATTTTGATTTGACTGCCTTCGCACTTTCTCCGAGCACGGAACAGTTTGATCGCTGCCGTAAGGATGACTTATTTAAAATTGCAGAATTCTTTAAAATTGTGGTGCCGCATAAGGCTTCAAAAAAAGAATTAAAAGATGTGCTTTATAAAGAATTGATTTTGCTGGGAATACTGCCTGATCCGTCGGAGGTGGATGGCGTAGAGATGGGAGCTTCTACGCCGTCGAAGGCCGACGAGAAGCCCTCGACTCCGCCACCTTTGTCTCCGCCTTTCAGGTCACCAATATTTGCACCACCGGGTAGTTTACCCGATTCGGACCCGTTATTAATGTTAAAATCAAAAGAACTGGATTTACGAATTAAACAAGAAGAGAGCGTGGCAAAGAGGCTGAGGTTAAGAGAGCTGGAGCTGGAGTTAGAGAGGGAGCGGCTTCGCGTGGATCGCGGCCGGTCTCCCCCGGCTGTGGATCCGCTGGAGAGTTCTGCTTTTCCTTCATTCGCTCGGTTACCCGCCGCCCCTTTGCCAGCCTCTTCCACTCCAGTTTCATCTGCCGATGTGGCTAACGCTCCAATTTTTGATGTAAGCCGACACATTAATTTAGTGCCTCCTTTTCGTGAAGCTGAAGTGGACAGCTATTTTACCGCGTTTGAGCGGGTTGCCGCTACACTGAAGTGGCCGAAGGAAATGTGGGCTCTGCTACTGCAGTGTAAGCTTATGGGAAAGGCACAAGAGGTTTGTTCTGCGCTACCGATTGAACAGAGTCTAAATTACGATGTGGTGAAGCAATCTGTTCTTCGTGCTTATGAGTTAGTACCGGAGGCATATAGACAAAAATTTAGAGCCCATAAGAAAGCAGACAAACAAACTTTCGTGGAATTTGCTAGAGAGAAACAGAACCTTTTTGAAAAGTGGTGCGCTGCCAGTAAAACTACTACTTTTGAAGCTTTAAAGGAACTAGTTTTATTGGAAGACTTTAAAAGCAGTGTTTCTGAAAGTTTAGTTGTGCACCTAAACGAGCAGAAGGTTAAGTCTCTCTCTGCAGCAGCCGTGCTGGCGGACGAATTCATTTTAACACACCGTACAGTCTTTTCACCAGTGAAATATGACAGGGTTGCTGTTCAGGGTGCTGAAGGGCAGGTAAAGGGCTGGATGGGTGTTGCGAAACCAGGCAGAGGAGGAGCTTTTGGGGTGCGCAGAGGTGCGCAACCGCGGGTGGGCGAAGGCAGAGTGTGTTTTTATTGCCTTGATGCCAGTCATCTTATCGCTGATTGTGAGGCCTGGAAGAAAAAAAATACCTCAGTTAAACCTAAAGGGGTTGGGTTTGTAAATACTAGTAAAACATCTTTGTCAGTTACATCAGGTTATGAGCCATTCATGTTACAGGGATGGGTGGCTTGCAGCGCCAGTGACGTACCCAAATCAGTGTCTGTGTTGAGAGACACTGGTGCAGCCCAAAGTCTTCTGCTGGCTGGCACTATCCCTCTGACTCCGGAAACCTACACAGGTGCTGACGTAATTCTGCGTGGTATAGGAAAAGGCTGTGTAAAGGTTCCTTTACACAGCCTATTCCTTAAAACAGAAGTGGTTATTGGACAGGTGTGTGTTGGGGTATGCTCTGAACTTCCAGTGGAAGGAGTAGATTTTATATTGGGAAATGATTTAGCTGGTGGCATAGTTTTCCCACCCCCAATTGTGGTTAACCGACCATTAACAGATGAATCTGACGATTTGTTAACAAGGTTTCCAGCCGCATTTCCCTCGTGTGTCGTGACTCGTGCGCAAGCACGCAAATTCGAGGACGTGGTTGATGTGTCTGATTCCTTTTTTTCAGCAATGACTGGGAAGCTGTCTGTAAGACCTGTGTCTCCTATGGACACGGCTTTACAAACAGGCCGTTCACAATTAGCTGCTGTACAAAAGGCTGACCCTTCGTTAGCGACCTGCTTTTCGGCTGTAACAGACAAAGCAAAAGCACCGAATAAAAAGGTAACATATTTTATTGAAGATGACATTTTGATGCGAAAATGGGAAGACGGCGATAGTGTTCGTCAGGTGGTCGTGCCCACCGGTTACCGCTCACAAATATTAGAATTAGCGCATGACCATATACTTTCTGGGCATCTGGGCATTCGGAAAACGTACGATCGCGTTTTGCGCTATTTTTTCTGGCCTGGTCTAAAATCGGATGTAGTAAATTACTGCCGCTCATGTCACGTTTGTCAAGTAGCTGGCAAACCAAATCAAATTATTCCTCCTGCTCCCCTTTGTCCAATACCGGTGATGGGTGAACCGTTCGAAAGAATTATTATTGACTGTGTAGGACCGCTGCCAAAATCTAAATCCGGATATCAATATATACTCACTTTGATGTGCGCTGCGACGCGCTTCCCGGAAGCTGTCCCAATGCGCAGCATCAAAGCTAAGGCTGTTGTTAAGGAAATCATTAAGTTTTGTTCCATATTCGGGTTACCAAAAACAATACAGACTGATCAGGGTTCAAATTTTACCTCAGCACTGTTCACTCAGGTTGTCAGTGAGCTTGCCATCAAGCATCAGCTATCGAGCGCTTATCATCCTGAGTCGCAGGGAGCGCTGGAACGTTTCCACCAGACCCTTAAGTCCATGCTGCGCGCGTTCTGTGTGGAAACGGGGAAGGACTGGGATGAGGGGTTGCCGATGCTGATGTTTGCTATTCGCGAGACAGTACAGGAATCTGTAGGATACAGCCCGGCTGAGCTTGTCTTCGGATACTCCGTCCGGGGACCCCTAAAGCTGTTGAGAGAGCAACTGTTATCGGAGAAGAAATCTCCCGTAAATGTTTGCGAGTACGTGACTCAAATGCGCAAACGTTTAAATTGCGTGTGGGAGATGGCAAAATCAAATTTGTCATCCAAACAGGCTCACATGAAAAAATTATTTGACAGAAAGGCTGTTGCACGAAGCTTTCAGCCAGGAGATTTGGTGCTAGTTTTTCTTCCGCTGCCTGGCTCTGCGCTTCATGCTCGCTTCTCAGGGCCCTACGTAGTGGAACAGAAACTGAGTGAATCAAATTACCTAATTCGCACCCCCGAACGTAGAAAAAAATCCCGCGTGTGTCATATAAATATGTTGAAGGCTTACGTGGATAGAAGCGCCATCGATGAGCCTGTTTCTGAAACGGCGCCAGTGTTGACGTGCGCTCCTCCGTCTCCGGTTGGGGATTCTGAGGAGGACGGGTTGAGGGTTTCAGAAATGTTGACCACGCCACCAAAATTGTGCAATTCGGAGTTTTTAGATAACATTGAAATCCAATTGGCAGACCTCCCTTATTCACAGCGCAGGGATATTGTTTCCCTGATCCGTGAATTCTCTTCTCTTTTTTCAGATGTGCCTAGTCAGACTCATGTTTTATTTCACGATATTGAAATTATTAATTCTCCACCTCTAAAACAACACCCGTACAGAGTGAACCCTGTAAAGAGAGAAGAGATGAGGAAGGAGGTAGATTACCTGGTTGCAAATGGTCTGGCGATTCCCAGCTGCAGCCCGTGGAGCTCGCCGTGTTTGCTGGTCTCCAAGCCGGACGGCTCGTATAGATTCTGTACGGATTACAGAAAAGTGAACAGTGTGACCAGACCAGACTCCTTTCCGTTGCCCAGAATGGAGGACTGTATAGACCGCGTAGGTGCTGCTTTGTTTGTGACAAAGCTTGATTTATTAAAGGGCTTCTGGCAGGTACCACTGACGCAGCGCGCTTCAGATATTTCCGCGTTTGTAACACCGGATAACTTTCTGCAATACACCGTTATGGCCTTCGGGATGCGAAACGCTCCAGCAACCTTTCAAAGGTTGATGCAGAGAGTATTGTCCGGTGTTGCAAACTGCGAGGCATATCTTGATGATGTCGTGATTTATTCCAAATCTTGGAACGATCACATGAAGACCCTGCGTTTAGTGTTCACCCGCTTAAGTGAAGCCTCATTGACTGTGAATTTAAAAAAATGCGAATTCGCTAAAGCTGTGGTCACTTACTTGGGTAAGCAGGTCGGACAAGGACAGGTGCGTCCAATCGAAGCCAAAGTCGAGGCTATTGTTCATTTTCCCGCCCCCACCACCAAACGAGAATTACGTCGGTTCCTGGGTATGGTGGGTTATTACAGGAGTTTTTGTAAAAACTTTTCCTCCGTTGTTTCCCCTCTCACTGACCTGTTAAGTGGGTCCAAAGATTTTGTGTGGGATCAAAAGTGTGATTCTGCTTTAAGAGCAGCTAAAGATCTTTTGTGCAGTGCCCCAGTTCTCTCTGCCCCTGACTTTACTCACCCCTTTAAAATAGAGGTTGATGCCAGCGCGTTGGGTGCTGGGGCAGTGCTGCTCCAAGAGGGTGAAAATGGAGTTGATCACCCTGTGTGTTATTTTTCAAAAAAATTTGCAAAAGCACAACAGAATTACAGCACGATCGAGAAAGAGGCCCTAGCGTTACTTCTTGCCCTCCAGCACTTTGAAATATATGTGGGTGGTAGCAACTTACCTGTCGTGATTTACACTGACCACAATCCTTTGGTTTTTCTCCAGCGCATGGCCAACTCCAATCAGAGGCTAATGAGGTGGTCATTAATAGTCCAAGGTTTTAACATTGACATCCGCCACAAGAAGGGTTCAGAAAACGTTATTGCCGATGCTCTTTCTAGAGTCTGATTTTTGTTAGTTTTTCTAAAGATAATTGTCAAAAAAAATATATATATATATATAAAATGTGTTTTTTTGACTTTAATGTGTGGGGGTGTTGCGATGGCAGGTGTGTCTGTGTGTGTCTCTCTCTCTCTCTCTCTCTCTCTCTCTCTCTCTCTCTCTCCGTCTCTTACACCTGCAGGCCCCGCCCAGTGACGCAGACGACGTGCCCTGGGATTGGCTGGTGTGACCCAGGGCGTCTTTTAAAAAGGAGAGAACGGGCGTGCACGAGAGAGCGATTGTTGGTTGGCGATTTTGTTTAAAGCTAGTGTATTTCATTCTTGTTGCTTAAGTGTATTGTTGATTGTGTTTTCGTTTTGTGTAACTCATTTGTGGGTTATTCATCCGTGTTTCCCCTTCCTATTATTTTTGTTTGGCTTGTTTGTTAACACTGTAAATATTGTATTGTACACGGTAGGAAGCAGTAGGGGTTGGACACCACCTTTTATTTTCTGTAAATATTTTCTCCTGTTTTTTTGTCTAGTTAGGGAGGTAGGAGTAGTTTTTGTATTTTTATTTCTGTTATTGTTTGTTGAGTTTAGTTAGTTGCATTTGGGTGTTTAGTTAGAGTGTATTTTTTTGTTTATTATTTTCCTGTGGTTCCACTCCGAGGTAATAGGCTTCACGTTTTTGGGTGATATAAAAAAAAAAGAAAAAGAAAAAAAAGACGAATAAAGAGACCCGATACCAAAGGGTTATTGAAGTGATTTTTATTTGTCACGTAGTCTTTTATGTTGCGGCCTTGTCCCTAGACCAGGGTCGTAACATCCTACTGTAAAATTACCACATCATATGTGACAGGCTAACATGGATGCAGTTCACTAGATTGAATCTGATTAATGTTAGCTCCACATCTAAAGGCCGATTTATACTTCTGCGTCAAGCGCATGCATATGCTACGGCACAGCCTACGCGTGGACGCATAGCCCCTCGCCGTGGCTGTCGGCGTCGTTGACGTGCACCTCTCAAAAAATGTAACGTGTACACGTAGCGCAACCTTTGTGATTGGTCGGCTTGGTAGCACTGACGAGTGTGGGCGGAGGTGAGAGCCACACACCCGATGCAGCGAGTGTTTACAAGTATGGAGTCCCGTGAAGGAGCTCCGGATGGAGACTGTTGTTTTGTGTTTACCTTATGATTAAAGTTGTTGCACCTTCGCCGGTTCTCGCCTCAAAATGAGCGAACTTGAGCCACTTGTACATTAAGGAAGTGTTCAGGAAACATAAAACACCAGCAAAGAAACTCGACACAGAGGAACAGAAACACCTACTGCCAGCTAGCGTTTCGGAAGTGTTATTGCAGAGAAACAGAAACGGAGCGCACAAGTATAAATGCACGGCTACGTGCGAGGCTTGCGCCGTGGGTTACGCCGATCACTTGACCCAGAAGTATAAACCAGGCTTAACTATCAGGCACCTGTAGAGTTTATGCGTTCCAGTAAAACAAACACAAATAAAATGAATGACGGTGAATGAAAGTCAAACTGGTGAGCCTTCTGAATCAAATCAGCAGGATGCCCTTTTGGATCTTTCACTTACTTCGAAGACACTACTGACTACGCTTACATGGACATCTGTAGTCTAGTTATTTGCCTTAATAGACAATAATATAATTAAGGTGTTTACGTCAAGTGCTTTCATGTAAGGGTTTCCACTGCAGTTCGGTAGTTTGACTTTAACTCATGAACATTTCATTCATGCCCCCGTGAGGAACTGGGGTAATAGACAAAAATAAGGAGGAAGGACTGGTGAGAGTGTTATGGAATTTAATAACGCACGCCAAATGGAAAGAAAAAACTTCTGCATTTCGCGGTGTGTGTGTGTGTGTGTGTGTGTCTGTGCAGTCCTTTACGTGTGTGGATCTTGTGGGAAAATATGGCGAAAAGTCCTACATGACGGTAATAGTTTGATTGCGGTGTTTACTTCAATAATGCCACTAATATCTGCATACTCCACGTCTTAATTCCATTTCTGTTTAGTTCAGTTATGACTTTAGTCGGATTAAGTAATCAAAAATGGCTGTTTGGAGCTTATGTAGGCCTACAGTTCAAGATTGATGTTTAACTGAATAAACAGTAAACACAAGTACATCTTATTGAACATCATTTATTTTCATCACCAATTATCCTAATAGAACAGTTTCTCAAGCAGTGTCTAAAGTGTCTAAAGCAGGTCACACACCAGAAGTGCCGCGCCGCACATTTCAGAATTCTAAACATAGGTTTCTATCAGGGTACACACACCGTCGCCGCAAGTCAGCGGTTGTCGGCAGCTGTCTGCGGTGCCCCAGTCACAATTCAGGACACTGTTCATATTTCTGCCGCGCCACAGAGCGCCATCTGATTAGTTTCATTTTAAATAGCATGCGAATGTGCGCGTCTGGTGTGCGATACTTTCAACTGTCATGTGTGCGCTGTCGCGGCGCATCCAGTGTGTGACGCCCTTAATGTTCTCAAAGACTTACTTTTAGTCATTATTTGGGTAGCACACACATACTAAATGCCTTCGGCAGAATTCAAATGAGCCATTTTAATCTAGATTAATTCCAAGATTACAATGAGATTAATCTAGATTAAAAAGTAATCTATGTTCACCTATAATATATATATATATATATATATATATATATATATATATATATATATATATATATATATATATTTTTTTTTTTTTTTAAGTTACATCACAATTGTATTTTTTAAATTTAAAGAAAACTTATGCTGAATAAAAAGTGTTTGTATACAATTATGTTTGGCTTTTGACACATCAAGGTTTCCGCTACATTCATTCTTCCGTGCGGGCCGCCACACCAAAACTCATCCCGCCACGGCTACATTACATCTTCGCATTCAAAACATTCAGTCGTGTTTTTTTTTTTAGTGGGTTATAATCGCACCAAAACATATTAAAAGGTAAGTGAATTAAACAGCGCAAACTTTTCTGTAACTGTAGTGCTGTGCGCTATTTGTTCAACCCTTTAAGGCAGGAGCGGACGGGCCAATTGGAGCACCGGGACATTTCCTGGTGGCCTGACGGTCAATCACAACCAAAACCATCCCCGCTAGAGCAACAACAGCCCCGCTGCCGAGGCAACTGCAGGCAGCCAGCCAGCCAGCCAGCCAGCCAGCCAGCCAGCCAGTCAGCCAGCCAGCTTCGCTCATGTTTCCACACGCGTGTCGTGCTGTTGTTCGCGTCCCCGCAGCCGTCTGTCTCTCCCGCGCGAGCTGCGAGACAGGAGACGGGAGCGCGACAGAGAGAGAGCGCGAGCGCATAGCTTTCAGTGAGGATGAACACAGTTTCCATAAGTATACTTTAAAAAAGTCATTGATAAAGGTCAATGGCTCTGCATACAATGACTTTATCTTGCTGGAGTTTATAGCCGTTTCACTTTACTTCAGGACGTGTTAATGTCGGAAAACGCACAAAAACGCACTAAATCGCACTTCAGCAGCGGTTATTTTAGAGCGCATATAAAGATCTGCACTTGACCATGTAAATTTGAGTGCGTGCAAGAAGTTCTGTGCACGAACAGAGGAAATCAGCGCGCAAGCAAAGAGATTCGCATGCTCGTATTACATGAATGCTATTTCGACTTGTAATAACTGCATGTAATATTTGTCTTTGAAATAGTTGGCAGATCTGTGTAAAAAAAGCCTGCCGCCACAGCTGGAAAAAAATCCTAGAGGAAACACTGCACATTATTTAAAATATGTGGCTAAGAAATAGCTATCAATTTATTTATTTTTTGGTGAGGCCAGTGAAAATTTTGGCAGGGCAAGAAAAAAATCTGAACCACTGACCCAATTGGGCCAGTAAAATAAAATCCTGTGGATCTTTTACTTACTGTGAAAGATTTGTGTGTGTCTTCGTAGAGAAGATAAATGTCTGAAACTCATCCCACAATCAGTGCAGTGATACTGTTTCTCTCCGGTGTGAATCTTCTTATGTGATTTCAGGTGTCCTGAATTATTGAATTTCTTCTCGCAGAGTGAACACTTGTAAGGTTTCTCTCCAGTGTGGATCCTCTCATGTATCTTCAATTGTCCTGAATAAATGAATCTCTTGCCGCAGTGTGAACACTTGTAAGGTTTCTCTCCAGTGTGAATCCTGTCGTGTCGTTTCAGGCTTGCTAACAAATCGAATATCTTGTCGCAGTGTGAACACTTGTAAGGTTTCTCTTCAGTGTGAATCCTCATATGATGATTGAAATTGTAATTGTTCTTGAAACTCTTTCCACACTGAGTGCAGGTGGAAACTTTAACAGCTGTACTTTCCACCAAAATACTTTGCTCAGTCACCGATTGAGTTTCTTCTTCATATTTGACCTGATGTTTCTCCTCAACATCATTCAGTTCTTCACTCTCCTCCTTCACATCTGAAAGTTAAGAAAATAAGTTAGATTTTAGGAGGCTAGTTCACCCCTTCTGCAGTTTGTGGTTTCACACACATCACTCACAGTCGGGTAATTTATAAGAGGCGGGAACAAGACACACATGGTCAAGTCCGAGCAAGTCTCAAGTCTTTTAACATCAAATCTAAACCCACAGTTCAGACAAATCAAGAAAATTTGGTCAAGTCAGGGGTTCACTCTAAACAAATCGAGTCCTGATATGTTTAAATTGAGTTAAGTCGGATTATTTAAAGAGATTAAATACACATTTATTTTTAAACTGAAATAGAAAAAACTGATGGAGATCTTCATAAATCTCACTGATGTTCAGCCTCATTATTGAAGAGTAATGAATAAACACAAACCTATGAGTTCTTCAGTCTCTTCCTGTTTAATTCTGCAGGGTTCTGGATCACTCATCTTCTCACTGTCCTTCAATAAACTCTGTCTTTGCAGATTTCTCTTCTTCCTGATGGTCTGATGCTCGTCTTCACTTGTAGACTGATGGGAATATTCCAGTATTTACAGCTGAACTGAAGGAGGACGAGCTGCAAAATAATAAACAGACAAATCTGCTTAACTTACAGATTAATGAAATCACCCATTATGAAAGTTAATGTGATCTTAAGACATTAGTATAATTAATAACTTAAAAACAGGAACTGTTGAGATGAAATAAAGAGGATTTTAGCAGCTCTGATAATATTGATGAGCCTCAGACTATAAACACTCATTAAACAGCAGCAGATCAGATTATTTCATACTGAGTGTTTGCAGGATAAACTATTACTCTAGTTTACCGGCTAAGGTTTTTGCATAAAGTGCATGCACTGCACTTTAACAAATCCATACTTAAAACAATACTGCCTACGTATCGCTGTCAACATTGCCAATTTTACATTGTCTTGTTTTTTGTGAGTATGTTGTTGTATCCTGCACTGTCTGTATTTTGCACTGTCTGTATTTCGCACTGTCGTTGTATTTACACTGTCTGTATTTCGCACTGTCGTTGTATTTACACTGTCTGTATTTTGCACTATTTTTGCACCTAAGCTTTTCACTCATCATAGCACACGTGATAGAGGTAAAGTTGGTTTTATATTCGCACATTGGTTCATTTAGATGTCTATATATTTTTCACCATGGTACTTTGAATATTCGATTGGAATTGGCATGCAAGTGTGACTTCAAAACAACATTAACACTACCTAATTGACTGTGAACAATGTTGTACTTTGATAGTCATTGGCTGCTTATATGATTTCACTATTTAGAATTTGCAAATAATACTTTTATGAAATTATATTATTAAGGAGAATGTCTGAATATCCGAATATAAAACCAACTTTACCTCTATGCACACGTGCTGCTGATGATGTGACAATAAAAGTAATTTGATTTGATTTAGAGATTATTAAACTTAAGCTCATTGAGGATTTCATTCCAACACAGAAATTAGACTGCTAACACTACGGAGCAACACACATTTCTAAATATTTCGTGCTACAAACTTATATTTTGGTAGATTCCCATTAGTTATCCTCTCATATCATACTTTGCGATTATAACAAACACAAACGTGAAACATCCTACACATATTGTCCTCTCAGAGCTCCTCTCTGCCTGCTGTATTGTTTTGGTCAGCAGACACACAGATAGAGGTGAACTCAATGCAGAAACTAGTCGCAGATTGTCGCTTTAATAAACTGTAAAGTGTGTTTCATTGTTGTGTAAACACGAGAAAAAGCGTCAACGACTCACCTCAGCTCTGAAGACTCGACGCTGAATGAACGCGTCAGTGCTGACGTCATCACGGCGAGGCGGGCGCAACGGAAGATCGTAAAAAAAACCAAATTGATTTTCTACGATAATTGGGTTAAAAAAGATATTCTATTGGTCTCACAGTTATTAAACGATAAAGGATATTTACTGACTAAAGCTGAATTTTTAGAGCAGTTTAAAAATATTCAAATTACTAAATATGTTGATTTGGAGCTGTTTCATTGTAAATAAACAGTTAAATGGTCAGTAATATGTTTTATTATTATTATTTACAAAAAATAATAATAGTATACATTAGCAGCAAATACATTAGCAAACAGTTCAGCTTATTATAGCTATCACAATGAAATAGAATCAAGCTATAAATCTCATCAGCCGTTTCTTCACTGTATAACTGACACATTCTGATTAAAGAGCAACGAATGAATCTCTTATTTATTTAGATTTTTTTATCGTTTGATTAATAACAGGTGTTACTTTAAAAATGCACACATCTAACGTTATAAAGAAAGCATTCCATTGCTTTCCTAACTTTTTATGCTCATTTAGGACGAAATTAGTTGTGTTTGAAAAAAAAACCCCACCAAGATCGACATCTTTAGATGTTATTATTATTAATGATGTGTGTATGTCTGTTTAAACACGCACCCAAAACCCAGACTTTCGCTCCATTTCAAATTGAGTGTACAGAATCTGTTTGGGAAACAGCATCTATTTATCACTGTGGAGCGTGAAACTCTTAAAGGACTTTCAAGTCGTAAAGCGACTCGAACTGTGAATATAGTTCAAAAGCTGAACTCCTCTTCTCTATGGTAAATGTTGTGTATACCCGCTCTTGTTCTTTATTTGTTTTGTTTTTCTTCTTTCTCTCCTTCTTTTTTCTTTTCTTGATTGTTTACAGATTTTATGCTAAAATGTGAATATCTTATTGTAAGATTTGTTATGCATTTGACTGGAAATGTTCAGCAAATACATTCATTCATTCATTTTCTTGTCGGCTTTGTCCCTTGCGGGGTCGCCAGAGCGGAATGAACCGCCAACTTATCCAGCACGATTTTACGCAGCGGATGCCCTTCCAGCTGCAACCCAGTACTGGGAAACACCCATACACTCTCATTCACACTCATACACTATGGACAATTTAGCTTACCCAATTCACCTCTACTGCATGTCTTTGGACTGTGGGGGAAACCGGAGCACCCGGAGGAAACCCACGCGAACGCAGGGAGAACATGCAAACTCCACACAGAAACGCCAACTGACCCAGCCCAGCCGAGGTTCGAACCTGCGACCCAGCGACGTTCTTGCTGTGAGGCAACAGCACTACCTACTGCGCCACTGCGTTGCCTTTCAGCAAATACAATAAAAAAAAGATCGTAAAAAACCGAGGCAAATCAACTATTGAGAAGCCAAAACATTTGCTAATGCAGATAAAAATCTTAATCATGAGTGAGGTGAAATACTGTTTATTTGGCAACTTTAAAAGTTGCACAAATTTAAAAAGCAAACGTGATCCTTCAAGCTGACAGACATAAGACAGAGTATAAAATGATCTTTTCCTGAAGTAACAACTCACTTTCAGTAAACAAACGTTTTTAACAAACTATTGACAGATGATTAATGAAAGTAACATTTAAAAATGTCTGCTTGAAGCTAATAATAATGAAATAATCATCATATATCATCGTTGGTATCCAGTTTTAGAAATCACAAAGAACAAGTTCAATAAATCTTAGTTTAACTCCACACAGAAACGCAAATTGGCCCAGCCGGGACTCAAACCGGCAACCTTCCTGCTGTAAGGCAGGGGTGTCAAAGCCAGTTCCTGGAGGGCCGCAGTTCTGCACAGTTTAGTTCCAACCCTAATTAAACACACCTGATCAAACTAATTGAGTCATTCCGGCTTGTTTGAAACCTACAGGCAAGTGTTGAAGCAGGGCTGGAACTAAACTGTGTAGGGCTTGTAAAACTGTAGTTTGACAGGCCTGCAGTAAGGTGTCACTCTAACATTTTTTTTTTCAATAATTTAACAGTACCATCAGTTTACACATTTTTACATCTTTTTAACATCCCCTTTCCCTTCCCCAACGGCGACAGTTACAGTAATTAGATACTGCTATCATAAACATCCAATAACGACAGATAAATAATATAAAATCAATAAATAAAAAGCTCTCCCAGTGATGGGTTGTGGCTGGAAGGGCATCTGCTGCGTAAAACATATGCTGGATAAATTGGCGGTTCAATCCGCTGTGGCGACCCCAGATTAATAAAGGGACTAAGCCGAAAATAAAATGAATGAATAAATAAAAAGCACACTGAAGGATTCGGATTTCTACCTTCCAATCCATCTCAGCATGGATCAATGTTTATCCTTTTCTCATCATCCTGTTTCTCTTTATTTTTATTAAAGATGATTATTGAATAATGAATAAAGTGAACACATTGATTAATCTAAAAATGTTCAGTGCGTTTGCCTGTCTGTTTGTAACTATTTTCAGGAGCCACCAAACTAGTTCAGGGGTCATAGAGACCTCGAGTGGAACTGAAGGACTGAGGACTGGTTTCTATTGTTATTTCTATGAGTTAATACTATCTAAAATATCTGAAGTGATCTAGCTATTTTAACGGTTAATTCTTTTAAAGTGATTCTACTTTTTTCAAGATAGACTTGGTGTAGTGAGAATTTAACTGTCTGAATGTAGATTATAGCGGTTTTTAACCAGTTTTGATAAAGACGGCTGAGAGTACACTCAGCCTTGGGTAAGAAACAGATTGTACTTTAAGTGTGTGTGCTCCATTTGATTCTGGATCCGGTTCACAGGTCTGGAGTCAGCTCTAAACAGTCTAGTGGATGTCTGACGTTTATGCTTAAGATATTGTTCAGAATTGTACGCACGCACCCACGTGGACATTTTCCTAGTCTATCTGTGTTTTAAGCAATCAGGTTAGAACACCTACAGTTGAAACCAGAAGTTTAGTCAAGGTTTTGGAAGTTTCTGATTGGCTAATTGACAACATTTAAGTTATTTTGAGGCACAGCTGTAAATTAGTATTAACACACTGCTTCCTTGTGTGACAGCATGGGAAAATCAACAAGCCAGAATCAACAAAAAAGCCAGATTACAATTTGCTAAATTACACTGGGAAAAATAATAATTTTTGGAGACATGTCCTGTGGTCTGATGACTTTTAAGATTGAACTGTTTGGCCATAATGACCAGTGTTACACTTGGAGGACAAATGGCAAAGCTTACAAGCTTAGCAACACCATCCCAACTGTGAAGTATGGGGGCGGCAGCATAATGTTGTGGGCCTGTTTTGCTGCAGGAGGGACTGGTCCACTTCACAGCATAGATGGCATCATGGAGAAAGAACATTATGTAGAAATACTGAAGCAACATCTCAAGACATCAGCCAGGAAATTAAAACTTGGCCACAAATGGGTCTTCCCAACATACCATGACCCTAAGCATACTGCCAAATTAGTTAAAATGTGCTTTAAGGACAACAGAGTGAATGTTTTGGAGTGGCCATCACAAAGCCCTGAGCACAATCCTATAGAAAATTTGTGGGCAGAGTTGAAAAAGCTTGTGCGAGCAAGACAGCCTACAAATCTGTCTCAGTTACACGAATTCCGTCAGGAGGAATGGGCCACAATTCCTGCAAACTACTGTGAGAAGCTTGTGGAGGGATACTCAAAACATTTGACCAAAGTTATACAGTTTAAAAGCAAAGCTAAAAAAATACCAAGGAAATGTGTGTAAACTTTTGACTGTCTAGAAATTAATACAAATTTCTTTCATTATTCGGGCATTTAGCAAATGTAAATGATTTAGGTAATCCTAACAGACCTAAAATAGCAAACGTTTAGTATGATTTACCATCAGACATTTAAAAAAAAAAATGGTTATGTTCCTTTTTTTAGAGTGTATGTAAACTTCTGGTTTCAACTGTATATGTATGATGCAGTTAATGACGTTATGTGAGAGTATAATTGTTATTGATTTGTGATTGTAAGCAGAGCGGCCTAGGAACTCATTGTAAGTGTTGAAGCTGGCTTCTGCTGATGAAACTGCAAACTATCTTCAGTAAACTTTATTTATTTGAATCTCTGACTCCGGCTCTTCTTCATCTGACAGACTGGTCATTCTTTGGGTTAAAACTGTAAATAAGCCCTACAACACATTAAAACCCAAAAAACTATTAATAGTTAAAAAAAAAAGGCTAAGTAAAATAAGAAAATTACACTTTTGCTGTGCGTCATCCTCCAAAAATGCCAAATAATTTCCCCATCTTCTCTGATAAACATCCATCATGGTTCTTTTTAGGGCATCCAGAGCGAAAAGAGCGCGACAACAATGGCTGATGCAATTTAAAAGTGCAAATAAATGACGTGATTGGGTGAACAATTCCATGTAATTGGATGCATATACAGCAATTTTATTTTTATTTAAAATGATTCATTCATTTATTTTCCTTCAGCTTAGTCCCTTCATTCATCAGGGGTCGCCACAGCCGAATGAACCGTTAACTTATCCAGCATATGCTTTACACACCGAATGCCCTTTCAGCTGCATCCCAGTACTGGGTAACACCCACACACTCCCGCATTCACTTAAGCCGCAGTCACACTAGAGTTTGAGCTTGCGAAATTCTGTCGTACGGCGCTGCGAAAAGGGGCGGGATTAAACAAGATGATTAGACATTTAAAAAGCGAGCGATTGCTCCATGTTTTAAATTTCTGTTCAGAGAGGTCATGTTTTGATCCTGGATTGGTCTCACGCAGTCAAGTGATGCGATTTCGCAGGTCAGAGTTCACCAAGCTTGAACTTTGCACCGCAGCAACCTGCGAAACTCAATGCATTACCCTGCGTTTCCGGTCTGACGCTTTCGCGTGCGTATGAGTGGAAGTCTATGGGGAGGAAAGTCCAGTGTGGCCGCGGCTACACACTACGGACAATTTAGCTTAATCAACTGACCAATAACGCATGTGTTTGGATTGTGGGGGAAACCGGAGCACCCGGAGAAAACCAACATGGGGAGAACATGCAAACTCCACACAGAAATGCCAACTGACCCAGCCAGGACTCAAACCAGCAACCTTCTTGCTGTAAGGCGACAGTGCTAACCACTGAGCCACCGTGTCACCTATTTTATAATATATTTTCAAGTGTCATTTATATAAAATGGGATGTATTTCTCTTTCACAAATACATACTGTCCTCCTCCCAGGAGATAACGCATGTGCTGTGTAGATCTATGGAAAGGCATCAAAAACAAATTACACATTGTGCGTTGAAATCCGCACAACATGTGTCAGAGTGCTATAAACACAACCATGTGTGTTGGTTTTTGACACATCTCTTGTTGCAGTGTAGTTTTCTCTCCAGTGTGGATCTTCATGTGTGTATTAAGGGTTGATGATTGTCTGAAACTCTTCCCACACTGAGTGCATGTGTACGGTTTCTCTCCAGTGTGAATCCTCTGGTGTTTCCTTAAACTTGACTGTTGAGTAAAACTCTTTCCACACAAAGAGCATGAATGTTGACAATTGACACTCTCCTCCTTCTTCCCCATCGGGTCTGAAAATTAAGTACAGAAAAAAGTTTTACAATTAAAACACTTTAAAAGCGGTGGGATAGGGATGCAGATGATTAATCAGTGACAGATTATTTGTTAATGAGCATTTTAATCAATGGACAAGTATATTATTTTATAATGTTATTCCCACTTTTCGAGTCGGTCTCTTGACATTACATGTGGGAGACGCATTAAACCCCACTGTGTGGAAAATAACACACCGATCTCAGCTCGAGCAGAGCCGAAGTGAAGTTTCATAAGTGAAGTTTATTTATAAACTAATTTGGAGAGGATCACATGCTTATGATTGCTAGCGGCTGAACCCACATTATCCAAATCACCATGCACCAATCAGATGATCCCCAAGCTACTATAAATACCCCGGGTTTCATATCACCACTATCTTCGCTTTTAAGAATCCCCCCTTCCACCC
Organism: Danio kyathit; assembly: GCA_903798195.1. Lineage (NCBI taxonomy): Eukaryota > Metazoa > Chordata > Actinopteri > Cypriniformes > Danionidae > Danio > Danio kyathit. The sequence continues at coordinate 4,317,219 of LR812540.1, read as the reverse complement.
CTACTCCTCCTCTTTCCTAGATGGGTGACACGGTGGCCCAGCGCTTAGCGCTGTTGCCTCACAGCAAGAATGTCAATGGTTCTAGGCTTTACCAAACCAGCGGGCATTTTCTGTGCGGAGTTTTTCATGTTCTCCCCGTGCTCACGTGGGTGTTTCCTGGGTCCTCCGGTTTCCTCCCACCGATTAAAAACATGCAACCTAACTTATTTATTAATCAACACTATAGACTTGCTCACTATCTAGTACCTATCTCGTTAAAGAGAACTACTATCTGCACTTCAATCACTACGATGGGGGAGTTCTCGAGATCTACCTGAGCTCGATCTCCCCTCTCGCCTTGCAACGGGAGGGAGCCCCGGGCTCGAGGATCTCATGAGCTCAGGGCTCTCTCCCGGGACAGCATGCCAAACAAGCTTTACAATTAATCATCAGCGAAGTGTGAACTCTTGAAATTAATTTCGAAAGGAGCATGTGATATGATTGAGCACGACTGGCTGCTCATCTGTAATCAGTAATAATCCAATCAGAGTGATCCAAGCTTACTATTAATCGATCGTTTTCTCCCTACAGCTCTATCTTTGCTTTGGAAGAATGCCCCCTTCCACCTAGGGCTGTGCAAAAATATCGATACATCTAACTATCGCGATAGTTTCTTTTACGATAGTGTATCAATAGTCCAACCTCAAGTATCAATTCAAGTTGTGCCAAATGACCTCCTCCTCCGCTCCTGTAGATGTCGCTAACGATCAACAAAACGGCAAGTAGTACAGTATCAGAAGTAAGCAAGAGTGATCATGGCATAAAATATAAAGGTGCCTCCAGCTTTTAGAGCTGACGTGTGACTGCACATTGGTTTTAACGCTATTAGGGCCGATGGCCTATAGACATCATGATGCTGAGGCGGCATCACCGATCCTCCGCACCGCCCCCGTTGCAAACCCGATCGTGAAAAAGCCCCGTTTACACTGATACAGGTTAGTTTTAAAATGGCATTTCAGAACGAAAATGATCCACATCCAAACTGGCGTTTCATCTGGAATTTCTGAACAGCCCTCCGTCTGCTGAAAACGCACATCACGTGACCACACACACACACACACACACACACACACACACACTGTTATGCGCTCATCTGAGCTCCAGAGAACAGTGTACGGACTGTATATTTTATTATTGGTACGGGCAGTTTATTAAGGATGTACCGCTGGATCGCCTCTCACTATAAGTTAGTTGTTAAACGTGATATTTAATTAATCTCGTCTCTATCTAACGACTCTTCTGTCTTTTGATTCTCAGGTAACGTGTCACAGCATCCGTACACTGCTTCAGTCTTTCGCTTTCATGCTTGTACCAAGTAATTTTAGTGAAAACCTCAGATACTGTTGGTTGTGCATCTTTTTTACCAAGCAAGTGTGTGGACGCCATAACGGCACAGTTCACTCTGCCTAGTCATGCCAGAGTCCTGCGGGAAAAAAAAGTGATTGACAGGTGGTAATTTGTGTCTAACTTATCTTTATTTATTAATTTTTTTAATTTATTTATTTATTTATGATTTGGTTATGAGTAAAACAAAGGCCATGCGGGTCAGGTAGTTGAAACGGTAGGCTACAAATAATTAATTAGTTATGAATTTATTAATGAATTCACCTCCCCCTATGACAACGATGCCATGGTCCATCGCCATGTTTCACATTAGACATCGTACGATGCCAAATTGGTCAACATCGCCCAACCCTAAATGCTATACCAGGGAGTCCTGAATTAGACAAAAAATAAATGCCATTTGTAAGCTTTGCAATATACACAGTTCTCTGTTCAATCACACTGTGCCGTTTTAATGAATTGGAATGGATGGAAAATAAATCGGAATTGGATTTTTAATTTGTCTGCCGACTTTATCAAGTTGTCAATATAATGTGACACACATACTATTGGAATATATCACAATAATTATTGTATCGCGATATATTGTATCATATGTATCGTATCGCGAGGCCCTTGTCAATACACAGCCCTACTTCCACCCCATCTCCTCCTTTTCCTCCCTTTTCTAAGGGGGAGCTCTCAAGACCTACCTGATCTCGGATCCCCTTATATGCTTATTGACTAGGCAGGAGCCTTGGGCTCAAGTATCTCTGAGCTCAGGGTTCTCTCCCGGTACGGCATGTCAAACCTGCTATAAACGCTAAGCATATCTAAGTGGGAACTCTTGAAACAGTAATCATTTACACCATTTTGGCGTCACTGTCATTTCTCCACCACTTCAGCTGACAAACGATGCAATGTGTGAACGGCCGAAAAACTTTCTTAATGCGAGAATAATGATCAACATTCCTGCAAACACCACGACTACAAAGTAATGGTGCTGTTGGCAGTGGAAACACAAGTTGATCAGAGTGACCTGAACCGAAATGAACTGCTCAGTGGAAACGAGACATTAGTCTTTGCGACTGTACAGGTCTTATATGAACATAAACAGCTCGTCACACTCCAAAGACAAAGGAAAACTTGAAATCGTATCATACGACCCCTTTAAATATTTTATCAACTCCAAATGTATCCTAAACAACACGATATAGGAGTGCTGGATCTTTTACTTACTGTGAAAGATTTGTGTGTGTCTTCGTAGAGAAGATAAATGTCTGAAACTCTTCCCACAATCAGTGCAGTGATACGGTTCCTCTCCAGTGTGAATCCTTTCATGCGTTTTCAGGTTTCCTAAATCCCTGAATCTCTTGTCGCAGTGTGAACACTTGTAAGGTTTCTCTCCAGTGTGGATCATCATGTGATGATTCAGAGTGTTTTTACGCTTGAAACTCTTTCCACACTGAGTGCAGGTCAAACCTTTAACAGCTGTTCTTTCCATTAAAATACTATCTTCAGTCTCTGATTGAGTTTCTTCTTCAGTTTTGACATGATGTTTCTTCTCATCTTCACTCGGTTCTTCACTCTCCTCCTTCACATCTGAAAATTAAGTAAATAGGTTAGATTTTAAGAGGCTAGTCAACCCCTGCTGAAGTATGTAGACTCATACAAGTCAAGTCTGGTAATTTATAGCAAAGGTGGGGTAAAGTCACACATGGTCAAATTCAAGCAAGTCTCAAGTTTTAAATCATCAATCTGAAAAACAGTTCAGACAAATCAAATGTAATGTGTATTTATATAGCGCATTTATCGTGTATGGCCATACACTCAAAGCGCATCACAAACATGAGCGGGGTTTCTCCACATCATTTTCCACAAACACAGAGAAATGTAAATCAGTGCATAATGAGACTGCCATTTAAAATGACACAAACCGAAACCAAAACTTTTAGAGTGGTAAAACAGAGTTTGTAAAAAAAAAAAAAAAAAAGTATTTTTTATTGTCATGTCTGGATGGTTTAATGACATTAATTGTATAAAACACAAAACTTTACTTAGATATTCGGATACTCGTATGCTTGCAAAAAATGCTATAAGCAATGAGAAGAAACAAAAGGGGTTCCTTTTTAACGGTCTAGGCGCAAAGTCTAAAGCGCAGGGCGCAAAAGCATTAGGTGAATCCACTTTTGCTATTTTAAAGAGGCCGCGGCGCATAATCTAACATGGTTGAGCTTATTCTTTTAATGAGTTATCGTAGTGTTTTGAGCATAAACCAATCAGAGTCTCATCTCCCATTCCCTTTAAGAGCCATTTGCATCGCGCCATGGCACATTTGCTATTTACATGGCGGACGAGGGATGTGCAGAGACCTTTTAAGGGGCACTGTCTCAAGTGGAAAAAAGGGCACTTTGTATTAAATAATATCAATAATTGTTCTTTATTCTTTCATTCATTCATTTATTTATTTTATTTATTTTCGGCTTAGTCCCTTTATATATCCGAGGTCGCCACAGCGGAATAAACTGCCAACTTATCCAGTATACGTTTTAAGCAGCAGATGCCCTTCCAGCTGCACTCCATCTCGGAGAAACATCCATACACACTCATTCACTCTCACACACTACGGACAATTTAGCCTACCCAATTCACCTGTACTACATGTCTTTGGACTGTGGGGGAAACCGGAGCACCCGGAGGAAACTCACGCGAATGCAGGGAGAACATGCAAACTCCACACAAAAACGCCGACTCACCCAGCCGAGGCTCGAACCAGCAACCTTCTTGCTGTGAGGCGACAGCACTACCTACTGCGCCACTGCGTCACCAATTGTACTTTAATAAATAAAATATATTAAAGGTGATTTCATCCTAATTTCACCATATAGTTTATTCAAAACTAATAATTCTGTCACCATTTACTCACTTTTTACTTGTTGCAAACCTATTTGACTTATTTGACATCATTAGCTGTGCTTAAATAGAACGCGCATTGACTTATACACATGTTATATTATTAGTAGTATTTAAAAAATAGTTATTATCCCCAGAAAAAAGGGCACTTTTTCTCCAGGAGAAAAAAGGGCAGGGGCTCAAGCACCCAAAGCCCCCACCTCTGCACGTGCCTGTGGCGGACTGGGTAAGTGTTAAAACTGATTACTTCACTAGCGAGAAAACAGTTACACAGAACATCTGCAATGCGAGGATAAAGAACGAGCCTCTTCCATTCAGCCTTTACCTTCACGTGCTCTCTTTCGTGGATAATGAAACGTGTTGGACGCACTCACTGAAAACATCCATAAGCCTACATAATTTTGTTTGTTAAACGCAAAGATTTGTTCAAAACTATTTCTAAATTCAGTTCTGATTTACAGCAAACGAATAAAAAAACAATAATACCAAATTGTGATCAAAAAACTGAGTTATATCTAAAGACATGTGCTACGCCCCATATGGTCCAAAACCTGATAGGTGGACAAATCTAAGCTTGTTTTTAATAAAACAAATATAAATATGCACATAATAAACAATACTGCTAAAAATATTAATAACATTATACAAAAGCAAGCTGTCGTGAATAAACTGAAACTGGAAAAAGCCCCCGAGGTGAAGAAAACATGGAGGTACTGGTTTTTATATTAATGTAGAAAGTAATTTTTGTAATATTTTAATCCTTTAATTCTTTTTCATTTGTAAAGATATTTGCGTATTGCTGTACATCCTGCGTGTTTTAAGCAATGTTTAAGCGAGGCGCATAACTGACGCGCTCTGCGCTGGACTTTAGACCTGCTCTCAGCTATTTTAGTTCCTCAAAATAGCAATGCACCTTAACACACCTCTTTTCTAAACCAGAACACCAATGAGTCCACAAAGTGACGCAAATGAATTTGCAATTTAACCCTCAGGGGTCTGAGGTGATTTTGGGGCCCCTGAGATGTTTTGACATGCCCTGACATTTGTGCTAAATTCAGCTACTTATTACATGGTATTGGCCAACATATATTTTATTTGTATTCAGCACAAACTGTGCTACAACAATATGTGACAATTATTGATGTACATGCTTGTGTTTTTTAGAAAAAAATATTATGCGTGGTTAGTAGGATTTGGAGAAAAAAAATGTAGCTGAAATAAGGTCCAAAAGAAACACACTAAATGTGCTTGAGCAAGACTTTTGAGTAACCAGTCTCAGTGTTTCCTCTAGGATGTTTTCCAGCAGTGGCGGCAGGACTTTTTTTTTACACAGATCTGCCAACTATTTCAAAGACAAATATTACACGCAGTATTACAAGTCGAGATAGCATTCATGTAATACGAGCATGCGAATCTCTTTGCTTGCGCGCCGATTTCCTCTGTTCGAGCACAGAACTTCTTGCACGCACTCAAATTTACACGTTCAAGTGCAGATCTTCTTGTGCGCTCTCCAGTAAGCGCTGCTGAAGCGCGATTTAGTGTGTTTTTGTGCGTTTTCCGACATTAACACGTCCTGAAGTAAAGTGAAACAGCTATAAACTCCAGCAAGATAAAGTCATTGTATGCAGAGCCATTGACCTTTATAAATAAAGTATACTTATGGAAACTGTGTTCATCTTAACTGAAAGCTACGCGGTGTTTGCTAGACTCACGCACCTGTCAGTCAGTCTGTCAGAGAGTCAGTCAGTCAGTCAGCATGTCACCTTGAACAAATAGCGCACAGCACTACGGTTACAGAAAAGTTTGCGCTGTTTACCTCTAATATGTTTTAGTGCGATTATAATCCGCTATAAAAAACACGACTAAATGTTTTAAATAAGAAGCTGTAATGTAGCCGTGGCGGGATGGATTTTGGCGTGGCGGCCCGCCACGAATGAATAAATGTAGCGGAAACCTTGAGTCTGGTAGGCTAGAATATTTACTTCACAATTATGTAAAAAAGTATTTTATTCTCTCATTCAAAGGAAACATTACAAAGATTTACATTTTGTTAAGTTTGTTTGGCTCATCTCAGGTCTATGTGTGAGTGACAATGGTCATGAATAATTCACACCTGGAGAGACAAAAGAAACTCCCCCACTCCCCCATCAAGGACATTGTAAAGCAATGTCCATCTGCAAAGGCTAGTCCAAACTAAATGCTTGTTACATTTAGTTAAAATTTTGTAGGTTGTAATTTTTTTCAATATTTTGCTTGAATTTTATTGTATTTTCTTTCAATTTCTGAATATACTTGGTGACTAAAAAATTATATTAATAAAAATATCTGTTTAATAAATCTGTTTTGTTTAAATGCATCAAAATACACTGCCTATATTCACTGAGAAATAAAGGGAAATATTTGAAATGGTATAAAACGTGTTTGCAAAACTGTTGTGATAAAAACTTTCTTGTGCATTAATCCAGCATTTAATAATAATTTCTGAATGATTCTGGCATAATGACAAAACACAAGAATAATCAAAATAATATTTTAAGACCTTTTATATATATTTTGCCCAAATAGTTGCAGCCTTAGTTAACTTTTTCCAAACTTTAACAGGTTCAACTACGGTAAAATAAATAAAAATTGCATTAATAACACGTATAACATGCGTCACGTTCTAGCCAGCGCACTGTGGGCGTGTGGGCAGCCTACGTCATTGTTTGTATGAATAGCGGAAGTGGGAAGTGCCGGCGTGATGCGCGCTCTGCCGGGAGAATTGTATGGATTACCTAGCGAGACAACATTTGCTTTCAAAATGAGTTGGAAAGTTCACCCTCTAAGCTTTATGCAGGTATGTCTGTCATGTGTATGTCTCATGTATTTGTGAAGATTCCACTGTGTTTTCTGACCATAGTTTACAAGGAGCCCGTCTCACATGGACTATTGTAATAACAAAGCCTCGTGGGCGTGGTCGCATTAAAAATAATGAGCTCTGACAGAGAAACTATACATATCGTTGGTTTCATACTGATTACTTTATCAAGCAATATTTGTTTTCAACATGCATCGCTGCATTTAATAGTAGACACTTCAAGCTTTCTATAGATGTATGTCTCATGTCTGTGTGTTTAGTTTTCGCGGAGTTTCAGTGCATTTTACTGACGTGTTTGTAAAAACAGTTCACAAAGAGAGAGAAAAGAGAAAGTGTCTTCACTGTTTATTTTCCTTATTTTGCAAAACCACACTCTTTTATTGTTATTGTGAGTGTACACAAAAAAACTAGACACCTAACAGATTCGATTGATGTATTGCTCATATTTGTACGATCAAAACTGAAAGTGTCATTTAAGTTTTTTCCGGCGTTTTCATGTAAAAACACGTCAAAACGCGTATACGCGGGCTTCGACCCCGGGGGTTAAACAACGTAGCGGAAGATGGAAAATTAAGGTTGCGTTGGTCTGAAAACAGCAACACGTCGTGGAAACACGTCTTGCACCTTACTACGCTGGGTGTATGATAGGGCCCAAGAAACACTTTCAACAGAGTTCAAAGACAACATAGTGAAGTGGGTCAGTTTTCTGCTGACTATAAAGGCAGATGACACTTATTACAAATATTACAACCAAAAGCCTGGGAGCGTTATCTTCAGGAAGAGATATTCTTTGCCCACTAGGAGCTAAGACCTTGGAGGACAAGACTCCTGGAAGACTGTAAGAATGCTGATGTAATAGAAGAAACGCTTTGCTATGTTTATATTCAAATGTATCACCCTAGAGAGAACACAAATGGATGTCTATGTATTAACAGATATCCTCAAGTATATCAAACTTTGATAGCTTAAAACATTAAGGGCTCACCTATATTCAAGGCTTGAAAAGTGTATAAAAGGCTGGAGCAGACAGACCAGCAGTGCGCTTAAAATGACTTCTGTATACTGAATGTCTTAGGCTCTTTATTCTCAACGGAGGATAAAGTAAAGGATTTTGTTTTGTTATCGTGATTGTTTTATTCTTCTTTTTCGCTGGATTTATTTTATTAATAAAAGTGTATTTTATTTATTTTCTTCACTGGAGTAGACATTGACTTCATTTGCAGAACCCATCAAGATACCTTGTGTGGTAAGGTATGAATCTAATTTATTCCTTGAATAACATTACAATATAAGGTCCTAAACAAAACTCTAGCTAAGAAATATAGCCAAGAGAGGATTCTGTTTTTTTATTTATTTATTTAATTAGGGTATTAAATAAAGGCATCCAGCACAGTATACACATGAAGAGTTTAGATGCAAAAACCTCTAAATGCCATTTGATATTTTCTTCTAAAATGAGCATTTTTCTCCGACTCCTGTGTGTCGGCTCAGTTATTGTACTTTTATAGTGATAAATAAGTTCTTTTCGTTCCATTTAAAGTAAAATAACTGAACATAAATATAGGAGGCTGAGAAAAATGCTCATTTTAGGAGACACTTTCAGACAGCCTTTAGAGGTTTTAGCATCTGAACTGTTCACAAATCCGGATTTCACCATTTCCAGATGCGAAAAACTCTCGGGTAAAGATGTTCCTTACAAACGCGTTTCTGTCGCGTGTCGCGTGCACTGTAATCCACTCGTGAGTCCAGCAGCTCTCTCATAGAGGGAAATTGAAAACAAAACCTTGTTGCAGCACACCGACGACCCATGTCTCCAAATTCTTGTTCTTTCACTTGTTTTCGCAACACAACGTGGCGTCTCTCTGCCGTCTGTACAGTGTAAACAGGTAAACAGTCTCCGGAGCTATCATGCATATTAATGAAGTTTCACGTCATACACAATAGAGCGCGCTGATTGGTTTGAAGCACGTCTTTGTCATGAATTAATGCCGCACACTCAGATACGTCAGAATGTTCTCGAAAAGACAGACAGCCACTCTCCAGGCTGGATTTACACCTATGTATCTCATGGCCGTGACGTAGCTTCAAAAATTCGTTTCAAACCGGAAGAACAAAGTTGTTCAAAATAACGCAAAACAACCAATTTTCACTTTTTAGTGAAATATGTGCCTAATAGTGTTTCTAGCAGCGTGGCACACATATATGACTGTCAACAGCTCAAAAAAAGTGTTTTGGTGTTTCGTGACCCTTTAATAAAATCCAGTTATCACATACCTTTTTATATCATAATTGAATGAAAAAAATAATAGCCATGGTAGTCTGTGTGTGGCAACATTTCATAACTGTGAATGAGTCGGCCTATGTGGTCTCAAAATATAAAAAAACAGCTTTTTTTTTTATCGTTTTAGTTTTCTGCTTATTTTTTTGTTATTTGAAATACAAAATGAAAATCATAAAAAATTAAAATTGTCTCATATTCCTATTTCAAAAAGGCTCGTTTTTCAATAACCAAATAATCCAACGACCAAAACATACGCAGACTTAAAAGATTCACAATCTTACTGTTCTTCATACACATTATTGAAGAGTAATGAATAAACACAAACCTATGAGTTCTTCAGTCTCTTCCTGTTTAATTCTGCAGGGTTCTGGATCACTCATCTTCTCACTGTCCTTCAATAAACTCGGTCTTTGCAGATTTCTCTTCTTCCTGATGGTCTGATGCTCGTCTTCACTTGTAGACTGATGGGAATATTCCAGTATTTACAGCTGAACTGAAAGAGGACAAGTTTCTAAATAATAAAGAGAACAATCAGCTTAATTTACACTGGTTGATAAAATAAATAATTATAAAACAATGTGCCAATATGTAGATCTGAAGGCATCAGTATAACTGAGATAAAAACAGGAACTATTGACATGAAATAAAGAGATTACTGTAGTTTACCAACAGTTGTTTTGCATAGCAATCTATATAGTTAGAACTATTAGGTGTATTCCAGTACAGAAATCAGATTGCTAACACTAACTAGCAAAACACCAATTTTTAAATACTTTGTGCTACAATCTCATATTTCGGTCCCATTCTTACACTTCTCATATCATACTTTGCGATATAATAAACACAAACATTGAATAAATTCCTAGTTTTCCTCTCAGAGCTACTCGCTGCCTGCTGTATTGTTTTGGTCAGTAGACACACAGATAGAGGTGAACTCAATGCAGAAACTAGTCGCAGATTGTCGCTTTAATAAACTGTAAAGTGTGTTTTATTGTTGTTTAAACACGAGAAAAAGCGTCAACGACTCACCTCAGCTCTGAAGACTCGACGCTGAATGAACGCGTCAGTGCTGACGTCATTACAGCGAGGCGGGCGCAACGGAGGATCGTAAACAAACGCGCCAAAACATTTGCTTATGAGGACAAAAATCTCAATCGTGAGGTGAAATACTGTATATTTAGCACTTTAAAAGAAGCTAAATTAAAAACATACGTCATCCTTCATGCTGACAGATATAAGAGTATAAAATAAAATGATGTTTTCCTGAAGTAACAGCTCACTTTCAGTAAACAAACGTTTTTAACAAACTATTGACAGATGATTAATAAAAAGTCACATTTAAAATGTCTACTTGAAGTTAATAACAATGAAATAATGATCATATATCATCGTTAGTTTCCAGTTTTAGAAATCACAAAACAAGTTCAATAAATCTCAGTTTTTATCTTAAAACTGTAAAGTTTCTCTTTCCTGAACAGACACAAACTGTAGCCACATGCTGAAAAACCTCTAATGATTAAAAAATGAACAATTACAGGTGATGAATATGCATTAGAAAATTCAACATCATATAAAAACATAAGCCCTGGTTTATATTTATTATATAAATTAAGCCCTGGTCAGATCATACGAATGTGTCACAATTTTGGCACGATTTTTTTAGGTGACAAACCACATTGTAAAACATCTGAAATGTTGTTTTGGTCTTTTTTTAAAAGGCCTCAGCCAAAGTCTGTCATCACAGTTTTTCAGTATTATTATATTATTATTACCTCCAGAACTGTCTTGAGCATCTCACGCCTTCATATTGCGTTCATTGCATTTCGTCTTCTGATCCGCTAGTAATTTATTATAGAAAAGGTGCACATTGGCTTCTCCAACAACTCAAAACTACATTTTTCTGTCTGATATTTGCCGCTAGTTAATCAGGACATGATGGTTTAGTTCTCTTTGACTCATTGGATGGAAACGCTGCTTTATTCACAAATGTTTTATGCAACGTTCCAGTTTTGCACGTGAATCTAACTTGCATCTTTGGATGGAAACAGAGCTGGTTTTCTCTCCAGTGTGGATCTTCATGTGTTTATTACAGTTTGATGATTGTGTGAAACTCTTCCCGCACTGAGTACATGTGTACGGTTTCTCTCCAGTGTGAGTCCTCTGGTGTCGTTTCAAGTCTCCAGGTAAAATAAAACTCTTCCCACACTCAAAGCACACAAACTCTCTCACACCAGTGTGCATCTTCTGATGTTTTCTTAAATATGACTGATGAGTAAAACTCTTTCCACACTCAGAGCACGAATAAGGTTTCTCATTTGTATGAACTGTAAGATGGACCTTCAAATCTGAACGGCTAAAAAATGATTTGCCGCACTGATCACATGTGTGTGGTCTCTCTCCAGTGTGGATTTTCTGGTGCTGTTTAAGGTGTGATGATTGTCCAAAACTTTTCCCACACTGAGTGCATGTGTACGGTCTCTCTCCAGTGTGAGTCCTCTGATGTTTCCAGAAACTTGATTGATGCATATAACTCTTTCCACACAAAGAGCAAGAATATTGACAATAGACACTTTCCTCCTCCTTCACCATCGGGTCTGAAAATTAAGTACAGAAAAGAGAAATGTGGGATAGGGATGCAGATGATGAATCAGTGACAGATTAATTGTCAATCAGCATTTTAATCAATGGGCAAGTATATTATTTTATAATGTTATTCCCACTTTTCGAGTCAGTCTCTTGACATTACATGTGGGAGATTCATTAAACCCCACTGTGTGGACAACAACACACCGGTCTCAGCTCGAGCAAAGCCGAAACAGTAACAAATGAAAGCATTTACGCCGTTTTGGCGTCACTGTCAGCTGCGTCTGCATTGTGGTGGCAGAAAAACAGCAGAAATGCATGACTTATTGTGCTGTTGAAATAGCAAGAAGCTCAGGCTTCATTTTTTAAATACCAAGAGATGTGTGGTACACCATTGAAAGAATCATCTTGCCATAATCTGGACTAAAACACTGAGGACGGTCAGGAAACCTGGAGGTTTGCTTTAAAATATAAAATATAAAAGGTGTTGTGGCAATTAAGGCTACCTGTCAGATTATGCTAACAACACTATATTTGTAAGAGTTTAAGGGTAGAGTTAAGGCTTTTCGTTTAGAGACGTTTTTTTGGATTCGAAACCAATCGATTTTTACTGGCGTCAAGCAGAAGAGTATGCAAAATCACTCCTTGACGTTAGATGGCGCGACACAACTTTAAGCTTCTGACACCCGTTTGTAACACAGAAGAAGAAAACAGAAAGTTGACACGCTTGTTGTTAAAGTTACTGGCGATTCGAACAAGCATGGATGGTTCAAGTAGCAGCTTCAGCAATGAAGAAATAAATATTGTTCACCAGTGCAAAAAGCAGCTCCACGTTCATATTGCCTCTGAGCATCTTCTTCAGTGTGCGCTCGCATTGACAGTTTTGCGCTTGAGCGCCTCCAAGTGCTGATTACTGTAACTTCAGCAGCTCCGTGCTCATGATCAAAAGTGCCAATGTGATTGGTGGAGAAAGTTTTGGCACATCAAAACAAAAAAACGAGCATGAGGCGTTTCTTAACAAATGACACTTTTGGGCCTGGCATTTTGTTCGTTGGTGTGCACTATCACATTGGCGCTCTTATTTAGTCAATAGCAGTGATGGAAAGAGTACTGAAAAATCATACTTAATTAAAAGTACCATTACTTGTCTAAAAATGTAGTGCAAGTAGGGTAAAAGTATCTGCTGTAAATATTACTCAAAGTATGAGTAAAAAGTAACCCTTCCAAAAGTACTCAAGAGTAGTGAGTAATATGCTGTAAAAAAGCTGATGCGTTTACATCTAATTTGTGGTTGTGTGTAAACGTAACATTCTGTAGTGAATTTAGTTATTTTCCAGCAAACACACAACATCATAAGACGTTAATATAAGGTTAGATTTAGGTTGGGATATCAGGTGACCAAAGTTCAATGTCTAGCCAGCGTCTAAGGACAACGTTATTTTAATGTCCCATAATGACGTCAAATGACATTGATATTTGGTTGATTTTAGGTTGTGTTAGAACGTGACCAAAATCCAACGTCGAAGCAACATCTTAAACCAACGTCACGTTGACGTCAAATACTGACATTTATTTGTCAGGAATGGCAACCAAAATCCAACATCTGAATGACGTCATAGTGGTAACGTCCACACAATGTCAAGCTGTAACATCATTAGACATTGATGTCGGCCTGACATTGGGTTCTGACGTGAACCTTATTTTCATTTCCTAACAAAATGCAATGTCCCCACGACGTTGGGGTACAACGTCAATCTGACGACATGTTGACATCTTGTGTCTGCTGGGTGTTTAAGGCCATTTTGGTCATCATACAGTAAACATCCGTCATCTTCTCATCAGTGACCTGCGTCTCTGGGTCAATGCATGTAAAGATTTTGGACATCTTGGACATTTTTAGTGTTTCCAAACAGTTTGCTGCAATTATAAATCACCCATGTCATGAGGTAGTTCATTATGATGCGATTTATCTTCTATGTGCGATTTGATTGGACAGGAGTCACAGGACTGATTTTTCTAATCCTCATAGATAAGAAAAATAAAGTAGTGACTGCAGGTTAAAGGAAAGTAGTGGAGTAAAAGTACCGCTACTGCAATAAAAATGTACTCAAGGGAAAGCGAAAGTACACATTTATAAAACTACTTAGTAAATTACAATTCCTGAGAAAAACTACTCAATTACAGTAATTTGAGAATTTGTAATTTGTTACTTTACACCACTGGTCACGAGGTGTTAAACGTCGACAGAAAACGCTAACACCACGCCTGCAAAGTAATGGTGCTGTTGGCAGTGGAAACACAAGCTGATCAGAGTAACCCAAACCGAAATGAACTGCTCAGTGGAAATGAGACATTAGTCTCTGTGACTTTACAGATCTTACATAAACAGCTCGTCACACTCCGAAGACAAGAAAAAACATGAAATCTAGAAGGGCTGGATCTTTTACTTACTGTGAAAGATGTGTGTGTGTCTTTGTAGAGAAGATAAATGTCTGAAACTCTTCCCACAATCAGTGCAGTGAAATGGTTTCTCTCCAGTGTGACTCCTCTTGTGTGTTTTCAGGTGTCCTGAATCGCTGAATCTCTTGTCGCAGTGTGAACACTTGTAGGGTTTCTCTCCAGTGTGGATCCTCATGTGACGATTGAGATCAAATTTATGCCTGATAATCTTTCCACACTGAGTGCAGGTGAAACCTTTAACAGCTGTTCTTTCCACTAAAATACTTTGTTCAGTCTCTGATCGAGTTTCTTCTTCACTTTTGACCTGATGTTTCTCCTCATCTTCACTCTCCTCCTTCACATCTGAAAATTAATAAGTTAGATTTTAAGAGGTTAATCAACCCCTGCTGCAGTTTGTGGTTTCACACACATCACTCACAGTCTGGTCATTTATAGCAGAGGTGAGGACAAGACACACATGGTCAAGTCCGAGCAAGTCTCAAGTCTTTCACCATCAAATCTAAAGCCACAGTTCAGACAAATCAAGCTCTCCTCAAGTCAGGGGTTCACTCTTGATGGATTCGTATTTCTACCTTCCAATTTGTCTCAGTATGAATCAACGTTCATCCTTTTCTCATCATCCTGTTTCTCATTATTTTTATTAAGCATGATTATTTGAATGAGTATTTAACTTTGAAATGATTTGAACTAATGAATAAGTTAACACACTGCTTTATGTAAGGATGTTCAGTGTACTTGCTCCTCTCTTTGTCTATTTTAACTTTATTTCCAGGAAACACACAAACCAGGTCATAGATCATGAGGTCATGGAGACCTCTCTCCCTCTCTCTCTTAAGTGGAACTACTGATCCTGATGACGGAAAACAACTGTTTCTATTGTTATGATACGGTCTACAGTAATTTAGCTATTTTAATTGTTAATTCTTTTTAAAGTGATTCCTTTGCTAGATAGACTCTGTGTGTAGTGAGAATATTGTAGCCGAATGTTGATTAAACCAGTTTAATAAGACAGCTGAAAGTATAAGAAACAACCTTGAGTGTTCATAACAGATTGTCTCTTGCGTCTGTGTATGCATACATGGTTTAGCTTTTTACAGGTTGGAGATCAGCTCTTAATAGTTTAGGGTCGGCCTGACCCCAAGAACCATGCCGTCATCCATATCTGGAGTTAGATACAATCCCTCATTGACGCACACATTTAGAATTGTCTATTTCTGCTTTAATCAATGAGAACTGTTTACCTGGATCACACCTTTTCTGGACTTGTGTAAAGAGTATAAATGCTGCATTGTTGTACTGTAATGGCCCGTTTCCGCTGAGTGGTACGGTACGCTTTTATGGCTGTTTCCACTGTCAAAAGCGTATCGAACCACTTTTTCGGCACACTTTCGAAAGGGTACCAAAGACAAGAAAGGGTACCAAAAGGTGGAGCTACACGCGTCACTGAACGCTGATTGGTTTACAGAGATACGTCACGATCTCGTGGAGCTAGCCAGAATCAAAACAAAAGGAACCACCATGTTTTTTAAATACACAGCCGAGACAACTATATGGATATAATAACGAGCCATGGATGACCCGGGATCAAAAAAACCTTGATGAACAGCCACAAAGCCAAGAATCCAAGTGTCCTGTTGTTGTTTTACGAGGCCGTCTAAAAGTGTGAGTGGTTTCGCTTTCTCCAGGGAGCTCGCGATCGCGTCTATATTTGATATAACAAACTTCTTGAGCTGATGATAATAACGTGTGTGTGATTATTGAAGTGTCTTCAACATCTGATCCATTCAGAAAAAAAGGACAAACGCGAGAGTGAAGCGCGAAAAAAAGGAGAAGCCTAACAAAACACAGGAGCAAACAGTTTCGGCAACCTGAATCATGAACAAACTGCCATGTTTATCATCGCCTGTTGGACTATTATGATCTCTGAATGACAGAATTACTCTCTAACAGAGGCTACATGTGCTGGTGAAGATTAAAGATACAGATGAGAGGTTTGCTCTGACTGTGGGCTACTGTATATGTTGCGTGTTGATTTTGAACTCAAATATGGACTAAATGTATGCTGTGTGTAGTTTTTCTGTAAGTGGTAACATATCGGAGACTATAAGGGGCTGTATGTGTTCATATATGTTGCATTTATTTATTTATTTATTTTATATAATTGCAGAGCTTACAGTAGGCTGTAACACTGTCACAATGTCATTGATCTGCAGTTATAATCAAATCATGTTCATAGAAAGGTTAGTAATAAACATTTATACAGAAGTATTTATATGTTTACAGCATCTGTTTTGTGAGAAGAGCTTCTCATATAATGTGAACGACCTGTACAGGTTTACTGTAGACATTTATTCGAGCGAGAATGACGTCGACTTAAACTTTCTGTCATACACCACGCCCACCAAAAGAGTACCCTTTGTAGTGGAAGCGCAAGTCTGATAAAGGTGACCCGTACCGACCCGAACCGTACCACTCAGTGGAAACGAGCCATAAGACAGATCGGCCTGCAAACTCAGCTTGAGTGTGAAGCCCTTCTGCCACAGAACTGCAAACTATCTTCAGTAAATTTTTCATTTTTGATTGCATCTTCAACTCGGAGTCTTCTATTCATCCGACACACCAGACTTTTTCTTTAACTGTTAATCTTCATCCTCGACACTCTAAACAAGTTGAGTCCCGATAAGTTTAAATCAAGTCACATTACTTAGAGAGACAAAGTTTTAAAATACACATTTATTTTCATACTGAAAAAGAACAAACTGATGGAGATCTTAATAAGGAGTAATGAATAAACACAAACCTATTAGTTCTTCAGTCTCTTCCTGTTTAATTCTGCAGGGTTCTGGATCACTCATCTTCTCACTGTCCTTCAATAAACTCTGTCTTTGCAGATTTCTCTTCTTCCTGATGGTCTGATGCTCGTCTTCACTTGTAGACTGATGGGAATATTCCAGTATTTACAGCTGAACTGAAGGAGGGCGAGCTGCAAATGAAGAAACAGAATAATCTGCTTATTTTACTTTGATTAATGAAATAAGCCATTATGAAAGTTAATGTGATCTTAAGAAAGTATAATTAATAACTTAAAAACAGGAACTGTTGACATGAAATAATGAGGATTTTAGCAGCTCTGATAATATTGATGAGCCTCAGACTATAAACACTCATTAAACAGCAGCAGATCAGATTATTTCATACGGAGTGTTTGGAGGATAAACTATTGAATCTAGTTTACCAGCTAATGTTTTTGCATAGCGATCTATAAGTTTAGACTCCAAGTGAGATTTCATCCCTGCTGAAAAAAACAGCTTAAACCAGCCTAAGCTGGTTGGGTGGTTTTAGCTGGTCGACCAGTCTGGTTTTAGAGGGGTTTTGGCCAGTTCCAGCCTGGTCTTAGCTGGTCAGGCTGGAAAATGACCAGCTTGACCAGCCTGGTTTAAGCTGGACATAGCTGGTCAAGGTGGTTTTAGCTGGTCAACTCCCAGTCTGACCAGCTAAGACCAGGCTGGAAATGGCCAAAACCCCCTCTAAAACCAGACTGGTCGACCGGCTAAAACAAGCCAACCATTTTAGGCTGGTTTAAGATAGAGATAAAGTTGTTTTATATTCGCACATTCGTTTATTTAGAAGTATATATATTGTTTACTATGTTACTTTGAATATTCGATCGAAATGAGCATGCAAGTATGACTTCTAAACAACACTAACACTGTTTATTTGACTGTGAACAATGTTGTAGTTTGATAGTCTTTGGCTATTAATATGATTTCGCTATTTAGAGTTTGCAAATAATACGTTTATGAAATTATATTATTAAGGGGAAAGTCCGAATGTGCGAATATAAAACCAACTTTACCTTTATTGGTTTAAGCTGGATTTTTCAGCAGGGATTCCAACACAGAAATTAGATTACTAACACTAACTACCAACAAAAAATTATTTATATTTTGTACTTCAAACTCATATCTCAGTAGATTCTCATTCGTTTCCTTCTCATATCATACTTTGCGATGTAACAAACACAAACGTGAACAATCCTACACATTAT
Organism: Danio kyathit; assembly: GCA_903798195.1. Lineage (NCBI taxonomy): Eukaryota > Metazoa > Chordata > Actinopteri > Cypriniformes > Danionidae > Danio > Danio kyathit. The sequence continues at coordinate 4,298,715 of LR812540.1, read as the reverse complement.
TTTCCTCTCAGAGCTCCTCTCTGCCTGCTGTATTGTTTTGGTCAGCAGACACACAGATAGAGGTGAACTCAATGCAGAAACTAGTCGCAGATTGTCGCTTTAATAAACTGTAAAGTGTGTTTTATTGTTGTGGAAACACGAGAAAAAGCGTCAACGACTCACCTCAGCTCTGAAGACTCGACGCTGAATGAACGCGTCAGTGCTGACGTCATCACGGCGAGGCGGGCGCAACGGAGGATCGTAAACAAACGCGCCAAATCAACTGTTGACAAGCCAAAACATTTGCTAATGAGGACACAAATCTTAATCATGAGGTGAAATACTGTTTATTTGGCACTTTAAGATTAAAAACGAACGTGATCCTTCATGGCTGACAGACATAAGAGTATAAAATAAAATGATCTTTTCCTGAAGTAACAACTCACTTTCAGTAAACAAAAGAGTTTAACAAACTATTGACAGATGATTAATAAAAAGTCACATTTAAACATGTCAGCTTTAAGCTAATGATGAAATTATATATCATCGTTGGTATCCAGTTTTAGAAATCACAACGAACAAGTTAGATTTGTATTTTGATATTTTGCATAACTATATAAATTATATTCATTCATTTTCTTTTCGGCTTAGTCCCTTTATTAATCTGCGGTCGCCACAGCGGAATGAACCGCCATCTTATCCAGCACATGTTTTTACCCAGCCGATGCCCTTCCAGCTGCAACCCATCTCTGGGAAGGGAAACATCCATACACACTCATACACTACGGACGATTTAGCCTACCCAATTCACCTGTACCGCATGTCTTTGGACTGTGAGGGAAACCGGAGCACCCGGAGGAAACCCACGCAAACGCAGGGAGAACATGCAAACTCCACACAGAAACACCAACTGACCCAGCCGAGGCTCGAACCAGCAACCTTCTTGCTGTGAGGCGACAGCACTACCTACTGCACCACTGCATCGCCATATAAATTACATCATAAAGCAAAATGAGAGACGTGTACAAAAATAAAAGCTTCAGATCATGTTGTTTGGTGAGGAACTCCATCTATAAGCTGATCTAAATCCTACAATGAAGCTGCTGTCAAAACTTTAGATGACGTTTCTGTCTTAAAGCTGGTTAAGAGTTTTACACACAAACTGGTTGTTTTCTGCTAGTCTGAGTAGATTAGACGAGTGGCCAAAACTCTTCCCATTGGGCCTCATTCATGAAACACCACAGAAAAAAAACACAAACTGAACAGATGAAGACTGTTGTGTTATTAGTGAGCTGTTCTGCAGTGTCTGAAATTCAGTCTTTTACTTGATGTTAAATAGTGCTCCATCTTGATAGCTGTCGATAATAATGGATGCTAATTTGCACTGTATAAGTCCACCTAATTGGTTCCTATAATATAGTGCAAATAGTTTGTGTTAACTGTGATTGAGCACGCCTCATTTAGAAATAATTGGAAAATTTAGTAACAAAGATTCAATAATCAAATCGGATATTCGTGAATTAAGGAAGGTAAATTTCATTAGCTTAGTTTCCATTCTCATATTTTCTATGTGCATTTTGGATTATTGCATTAAAGAGAGGCTTGATGGAAGAAGCCACATTTTCAAAATGCAGTTGGACTTTTACTATACAGTGGGATAAACATTTGATCTGATAAGAAAAAAAAAATAGGCATAAACTATGATGAAAACACAATAACAGATTAAATTCCAGCAAGTGCATTAAAAAAAATGTAATGTGATTTAGTTTGAACAGATCATGTGATGATTAAAATGTGTGTGATGGGACGCACTAATGGACAAACCACATTATAAAACATTTGAAATGTTGTTTTGGTATTTCTAAAACGCCTCAGCCAAAGTCTGTCATCACAGTGGTTCAGTATTATTATATTATTACCTTCAGAACTGTCTTGAGCATCTCACACCTCCAACAGCCACCACATCGCGTTGATTGCATTTCGTCTTCTGATCCGCTAGTAATTTATTATAGAAAAGGTGCACACTGGCTTCTCCGACCGCACAAAACTACATTTTTCTGTCTGATATTTGCCGCTAGTTTTTCAGGACATGATGGTTTAGTTCTCTTTGACTCACTGGATGGAAACGCTGCTTTATTCACAAATGTTTTATGCAATATTCCAGTTCTACGCATAAATCTAACTTGCATCTTTGGATAGAAACCTAGCTGGTTTTCTCTCCAGTGTGGATCTTCATGTGTTTATTACAGTTTGATGATTGTGTGAAACTCTTCCCGCATTGAGTACATGTGTACGGTTTCTCTCCAGTGTGAGTCCTCTGGTGTCGTTTCAAGTCTCCAGGTAAAATAAAACTCTTCCCACACTTAAAGCATGCAAACTCTCTCACACCATTGTGGATCTTCTGATGTCTTCTTAAATATGACTGATGAGTAAAACTCTTTCCACACTCAGAGCACGGATAAGGTTTCTCATTTGAATGAACTCTAAAATGGACCTTCAAATCTGAACGGCTAAAAAATGATTTGCCGCACTGATCACATGTGTGTGGTCTCTCTCCAGTGTGAGTCCACTGATGTCTATTTAAACTTGATTGTTGAGTAAAACTCTTTCCACACCAAGAGCATGAATGTTGACAATAGACACTTTCCTCCTCCTTCACCATCGGGTCTGAAAATTAAGCACAGAAAAGAGAAATGTGAAATAGGGATGCAGATGATTAATTAGTGACAGATTAATTGTCAATCAGCATTTTAATAATGGTCAATTATATAATTTTATGATGTTATTCTCAGTTTTTGAGAGTTAAAAACTTGACATTACATGTGGGAAATGCATTAAACCCCACTGTCTGGAAAACAACACACCGGTCTCAGCTCGAGCAGAGCCTGAAACAGTAACAACTGAAAGCATTTACACCATTTTGACGTCACTGTCGGCTGCATCTGCATTGTAGTGGCAGCAGAAAAACAGCAGAAATGCAGAATCCATGAATTATTGTGCTGTTAGGTGTCAGAAAAGAAATAGCAAGAAGATCAGTGTTAGGATTGCGTTGTGTTTTTGTGTGTTCTGATTATAGGTTGGGGGCGTGCCTTCAGCGCAGCTGATGTTGGTCAGCGCCCTAATTTAAACCCCGTCAGAGAGTTGGTCGGGGCGGCTGTTCATTGTTTTGGCAGTTGGCCAGATGCGGCGCTCCAATTTGGACATTATGTTTTATTTCACATCTATACACTATCACTGACAACACTTACCGCATCCATTCTCTTGCTTTTCACACTGATTGAACATACTGATACTGATGTTTTGGTTATATTATTTTAAATTGGGTTAAATAAATATTCTTTTGATTATATTTCGCCGTGTCGTCTCCCTCACTATGTTACATCCCTGAGCCAGGTGTAACACTCAGGCTTCATTTTTTAAAAATACCAAGAGATGTGTGGTACACCACTGAGAGAATCATCTTGTCATAATCTAGACTAAAACACTGAGGACGGTCAGGAAACCTGGAGGTTTGCTTTAAAATATGAAGCAACAGGTGTTTTGGCAATTAATGCTACCTGTCATATTATGCTAACAACACTACATGTGTATGGGTTTAAGGGTAGAGTCAGGGTTTGAGGCTTTTTAGACCTTTAATTACATCGAGGGTGGCACAGCGATCTTCAGATGACAAACCCTTAAAATAATTGGAGGTATCTGGATAATCCATATTCCTAATCTCATTTTAACGCCAACACTTAACTTATCTGTTAGACCACCATCAATTTCTCCACCACTTCAGCTCACAAACGATGCAATGTGTGAACGTCCGAAAAACTTTCTTCATGTGAGAATGACGTTGAACATTCTTGCAAACACCACGCCTGCAAAGTAATGGTGCTGTTGGCAGTGGAAACACAAGCTGATCAGAGTGATTCAAACCATAATGAACTGCTCAGTGGAAACGAGACATTAGTCTCTGTGACTTTACAGATCTTACATAAACAGCTCGTCACACCCCAAAGACAAGGAAAAAAACATGAAATCTAGAAGGGCTGGATCTTTTACTTACTGTGAAAGATGTGTGTGTGTCTTCGTAGAGAACATAAATGTCTGAAACTCTTCCCACAATCAGTGCAGTGAAATGGCTTCTCTCCAGTGTGAATCCTCAAGTGTGATTTCAGGCATCCTGAATCGCTGAATCTCTTGTCGCAGTGTGAACACTTGTAAGGTTTCTCTCCAGTGTGGATCCTCATGTGACGACCGAGATCACATTTATGCCTGAAACTCTTTTCACACTGAGTGCAGGTGAAACCTTTAACAGCTGTTCTTTCCATTAAAATCCTTTGTTCAGTCTCTGATTGAATTTCTTCTTCACTTTTGACCTGATGTTTCTCCTCATCTTCATTCAGTTCTTCACTCTCCTTCTTCACATCTGAAAATTAAGCAAATAAGTTAGATTTTAAGAGGTTAGTCAACCCCTGCTACAGTTTGTGGTTTCACACACATCATTCACAGTCTGGTCATTTATAGCAGAGGTCAAGTCTGAGCAAATCTCAAGTCCTTCTCCATCAAATCTAAAGCCACAGTTCAGACAAATCAAGCTTTCATTAAGTCAGGGGTTCACTATAAACAAGTTGAGTCCTGAAATGTTTAAATCGAGTCATATTACTTAGAGAGATGACTTTTTAAAATACATTTATTTTTAAACTGAAAAAGAACAAACTGATGGAGATCTTAATAAAGAGTAATGAATGAACACAAACCTATTAGTTCTTCAGTCTCTTCCTGTTTAATTCTGCAGGGTTCTGGATCACTCATCTTCTCACTGTCCTTCAATAAACTCTGTCTTTGCAGATTTCTCTTCTTTCTGATGGTCTGCTCGTCTTCACTTGTAGACTAATGGGAATATTCCAGTATTTACAGCTGAACTGAAGGAGGGCGAGCTGCAAATGAAGAAACAGACATATCTGCTTAATTTATAATGATTGATAAAATAAACCATTATGAAAGTTAATGTGATCTTAAGAAAGTATAATTAATAACTTAAAAACTGGAACTACTGACATGAAATAAAGAGGATCTCAGCAGCTCTGATAATATTGATGAGCCTCAGACAATAAACACTCATTAAACAGCAGCAGATCAGATTATTTCATACTGAGTGTTTGGAGGATAAACTATTACTCTAGTTACCGGCTAATGTTTTTGGATAGCGATCTATAAGTTTAGACTCCAAGTGAGATTTCATTCCAAGACAGAATTCAGATTGCTAACACTAACTAGCAACACAAAATTAATTATATTTTGTACTTCAAACTCATATTCAGTAGGTTCCCTTCTCACATCACACTTTGTGGAAAATCCTACACATTATTGTCCTCTCAGAGCTCCTCTCTGCCTGCTGTATTGTTTTGGTCAGCAGACACACAGATAGAGGTGAACTCAATGCAGAAACTAGTCGCAGATTGTCGCTTTAATAAACTGTAAAGTGTGTTTTATTGTTGTGTAAACACGAGAAAAAGCGTCAACGACTCACCTCAGCTCTGAAGACTCGACGCTGAATGAACGCGTCAGTGCTGACGTCATCACGGCGAGGCGTGCGCAACGGAGGATCGTAAACAAACGCGCCAAATCAACTGTTGACAAGCCAAAACATTTGCTTATGAGTACACAAATCTTAATCATGAGGTGAAATACTGTTTATTTGTCACTTTAAGATTAAAAACAAACGTGATCCTTCATGGCTGACAGACATAAGAGTATAAAATAAAATGATCTTTTCCTGAAGTAACAACAAGCCCGTAGCCAGCCTGGTGAAAGGGGTGGTTCTTTTTTCTCTAAAAGTGGACCTTTTTTGCAGTTATACGCCTCAGTTTCTGTTTATGAGATTTAAATACTGCATTTAGTGACATTTTAAGCACTACTTTTTTTGCTGGATTAGCTAGTCAGATGTCATCATAACCACACTTTTTGATGTACTAAAATATTTCCTAAAAATTTGCAATAAAGAAAAATTAAAACAAGACAAAATTTTAAAATACAAATTTGTTACATCATATATCATTAGGAAAAAATAGGAATCTGTCAAAGTTTTAAAGAAAAAAACTGTAGCCTTATTAGACAAAAAACAAACTGGCCAGCACATTCAACTGTCACAATTTGGCCATTTCAATAACAAAATAATAATTAAAACATAATAATAATAATAATAATAATAATAATAATAATAAAACAATAATAATTAATTCTTCAGAATTTTTGGTAAAAAAAAGTACATTTGAAAATTCCTGGATATCAACAATAGTCAAAATATTTTCAAATTAATGTAATATGATCCGCTTCTGGTGCTTCACTCCTTTTTATTCCTCATTTTTTTATTTCAGAAATAAGGTCCCAGATTTAGAGTTTAAGTTAACTGTAAAATGTTTTTCCTGTTTAAAAACAATACAGTAGAGAAAGAAGACTTCTTACATCAGATTATAGTCCCACCGAAGCAACAGCCGACAGAGGATTCCGTTTGGTCTTAAAGCCTTTTTCACTTTTTATGTTGGCATAGCAGTCAAAATAGGACAAATGAGCTCATGTATGGGACAAATTCTGGACCTTTGTCAGTGAGGGGTGGGTCTTCCGAACCACCCCTTGCCTGAAAAGTTAGAAGTTTTATGCTCATAGTAAACATGTTTTTAATAGCATTTTGGCTGTAAAAGCGCACCTACAGGTGTTTCAGGCACAGGTCAGATTTTCTCCAGGTCATAATTTATTTTATTTATATTAATTTTGTCTAAAAATTATTAGACCTTTCCAGTTTTATCTGGAATGCATCCCAGATCATCTTCCGAAGTGGTTTGAGCGATCGGATTTATATCCGATCAGAATAAAACGACAGAAGTGATCCAACAGCCTCAAAAACACAGGCGTGACGGGGTTAACTGTTAGCGCCTTTTGCTGTGACGTGACATCTGATGGCTGGGGACTCCGCTTGCCATTAAAGACTTTGTTGGACAGTTATTTAAAAAAAATAATGGCAAAAATAGGGAAAGGGAGGTCATGGACAAGTCAATAAATGTACAGGACGTCTCGGCTAATGAGGCCAGTTAACCTAGAACCTCATGGATAGGGACAGATTTTCAATATTTTGCGATAATGACGCCGCTGCCTGCCTTTTCTGCCACTCTTGCTCTTTTCCACCCATAGCGTTACTCAGTATGGATGTCGCATCAAAGATTCAAATGTTACCACTCAGTGGGTTATGTCCGTGACTCGCTCTTATTGTGACTTTGAGACTCCATGGGACTCGAATTACTGGCCATAGTTATTTAAAATGACACTTTATTACAATATATATTAAACATAAATATATTATATTAATTGTATAATAAATATATAATATAATATTCAATTACATAAAATAATTAAAAGGACAAATTCTGGACCTTTTGGTCGTGGGGGGTGGTTCGTTCGAACCACCCGAACCCCCCCTGGCTACGGGCATGAACAACTCACTTTCTGTAAACAAACGAGTTTAACAAAATATTGACAGATGATTAATAAAAAGTCACATTTAAACATGTCTGCTTTAAGCTAATGACAGTAATGAAATGATATTTCATCGTTGGTATCCAGTTTTAGAAATCACAACGAACAATTTAGCTTTGTATTTTGATATTTTGCATAACTATATAAATTATATTCATTCATTAATTTTCTTTTCGGCTTAGTCCCTTTATTAATCCGCTGTCGGCACAGCGGAATGAACCGCCATCTTATCCAGCACATGTTTTTACCCAGCCGATGCCCTTCCAGCTGCAACCCATCTCTGGGAAACATCCATACACACTCATTCACTCTCACACACTACGGACAATTTAGCCTACCCAATTCACCTGTACCGCATGTCTTTGGACTGTGGGGGAAACCGGAGCACCTGGAGGAAACCCACGAGAACGCAGGGAGAACATGCAAACTCCACACAGAAATGCCAACTGACCAAACCTAGACTCGAACCAGCAACCTTCTTGCTGTGAGGCGACAGCACTACCTACTGCGCCACTGCATCGCCATATAAATTACATCATAAAGCAAAATGATAGACGTGTACAAAAATTAAAGCTTCAGATCATGTTGTTTGGTGAGGAACTCCATCTATAAGCTGATCTGAATCCTACAATGAAGCTGCTGTCAAACTTTAGATGACGTTTCTGTCTTAAAGCTGGTTAAGAGTTTCACACACAAACTGATTGTTTTCTGCTTGTCTGAGTAGATTAGACGAGTGGCCAAAACTCTTCCCACTGGGCCTCATTCATGAAACACCCCAGAAAAAAACACAAACTGAACAGATGAAGACTGTTGTGTTCTTAGTGAGCTGTTCTGCAGTGTCTGAAATTCAGTCATGTTAAATAGTGCTCCATCTTGATAGCTGTCGATAATAATGAACGCTAATTAGTTTATCAGGACATGATGGTTTAGTTCTCTTTGACTCATTGGATGGAAACGCTGCTTTATTCACAAATGTTTTATGCGACGTTTCAGTTTTGCACATTAATCTATTTTGCATCTTTGGATAGAAACAGAGCTGGTTTTCTCTCCAGTGTGGATCTTCATGTGTTTCTTACGGTTTGATGATTGTGTGAAACTCTTCCCACATTAAGGGTGCTTTCACACCTGTGAATCGATTTAGTTGTTCTGAAACAGGGATTAAAATTGTTACATTGTTGCTCTTTGTTGTTGGTGCGGTTCGCTTTCACACGGCAAAGTTTCTAAACGGACCAAAAGAGCTAAAACAAGTCACGTGTGAATAAACTCTCCTCACATTGGTCAGAGTTTCACGGTTTATTTTGCAGAGTCCCTCTCAGCTGTCGGGGGTGGTTTGGTGGTGTTTGACAGCGTGCGAGCGACATGTCTGAAAAGCGAGGAGGGATGCATGCGGTGGGGAGGGGTGATGAGAAGGGTGCGCGACGTATTTTGAGGACCGGGAGGAAGACGCGCGATTTCCGGGAGATTATCACTCGTTTGCGGGCATCTGGGAGTCTCTGTGCATTTGCGAGAGACTCCCGGAACTTCCGGGAGACTTCGGATGTCTGGAATGACTCATAATCTACTCATAATTCTCTCTTCATATAGCCGTATGCCTATTACATGTCCATAAAACACTGTGATATAGGCGGGCTCGGATCGTATCGCTTTCTCACTACAACCGCGCTAACTGGGCAAACGCGCCAGGTTCCGGAAGTAAAGTCTAGGTGTGAAAGCACCCTAAGTGTGTACAGCAGGGGTCATCAACTATATTTGTCAGAGGGCCAGAGTTTTACCAGACCCCCGGGCCGGACCCCCAAGAAGAAAATCAAATAAAAATCTCATTTTGGCTTAACATTATGTTTATACTTTTTCAATTTCATTACAAAACTGAATTTGATTCAGGCCCCCATCACCTATACCACAGTCAACCACTAGGAGTGATAGATATTTTGCCTCAACTCAGTTAGGCTAAGTCAACAAGGGGAAATGTAACTTTAGCCATTGATTAAGCACTGTGAGTAGCCCGTTTCAGCATTGTGATGTGAATTCAAGCCCACTTAACGTTTCATTTGATGTGCGAACATTATTTGTGACCTGTTTGGTTCTGGTACCAGGTTATTTATTTACCATGCTATTTTAAGTTGTGCCAGATAGTTTTTCCGGCTTTTTTTAGTCCTGAGGCAGACATCCCAAGTCTCCCGGAAGTTCTGTGAGTCTCCAGCAAATGCATAGAGACTCCCAGATGCCCGCAAGTGAATGATAATCTCCCGGAAATCGCGCGTCTCCCTCCCGCTCATCAAATACGTCGCTCACCTCTCTCCACCACATCCCTTCTTGCTCTTTATCACACACACGTTGCGCGCACTCCGCCTACACCCCACCCTGTCTTCACTTACACTAAAACCTGTTTGAACCAATAAATGCTTAACGCCGCATAGTCTGAGTCTGTCCTCATTTCGAAGTGTAGCCTAAATATAGTCATAAATGGTGGTTATTCTGACAAGAGACTCAGTTGTTGTTATTTTTAGTTGCTTTAATAGTGTGGACTACTATTTTATTTTGAGTTTCACAATTTTGGAATCAAGCCGCGGGCCGGATTGAACGATTCAGAGGGCCGGATTTGGCCCGCGAGCCGCCAGTTGATGATCAGTGGTGTACAGTTTCTCTCCAGTGTGAGTCTTCTCCTGTTTTTTCAGGCTTACTGACCAACATAATCTCTTGTCGCAGTGTGAACACTTGTTCGGTTTCTCTCCAGTGTGAATTATCTGGTGTCGTTTCAAGCTTCCAGGTTTAATAAAACTCTTTCCACACTAACACGAATAAGGCTTCCCATTTGTATGAACTCCAAGATGTCTCTTCAGACCTGAAGAACTCAAAAATGTTTTGCCGCACTGATCACATTTGTGTGGTCTCTCTCCAGTGTGGATTTTCAGGTGCCTATTAAGGTTTGCCGTTTCTGTGAAACTCTTCCCACAATGAGTGCATGTGTACGGTCTCTCTCCAGTGTGAGTCCTCTGATGTCTGTTTAAACTTGATTGTTGAGTAAAACTCTTTCCACACAAACAGCATAAATGTAGAGCATTGACACTTTCCTCCTCCTTCACCATCGGGTCTGAAAATTAAGCACAGAAAAGAGAAATGTGAAATAGGGATGCAGATAATTTTTATTTTATGATGTTATTCCCACTTTTTGAGTCGGTCTCTTGACATTACATGTGTGAGACGCATTAAACCCCACTGTGCAGACAATAACACACCTGTCTCAGGCCCCGTTTACAGTAATGCGTTTTCGTTTTGAAACGGCGTTTTAGATCAAAAACGATCCGCGTCCACACTAGCGTTTCATCTAGCGTTTCTAAACTTATCTCTGTCCACACTACTCCACCAAAAACGTATATCACGTGACCATTCGTGCACTCTAAGCATGCACGTCCAAGTATAAACAGGAAGCATGTTTCTCGCTCGGCATTTGGTTATTGTTAGTCAACAAACGCTGGTTGAACAATGAACGCGAGCGATTAGCGAGTGCTCGAACAATAGCTTGCCTCTTGCGAATATATGCAGCTGCTGTAGTAAAAAAGGCTGAGTTTAACTGCACAATGGTGTCTAAAACGGACAATAGTGCAAACAACGCTCCCATTTCTGTGTCTATGTTGTTGTTTACAGTGAAGGCTGGTCTGCCATCTTCCGGTAGCGTTATAGTCATGTGATAGGGGCTTGACGAATAAGGGGAGGATACGCAATGACCCAAAAGCCCCAATCAGGTAGTGAATCTCAGCAGACATGCCTCCGTTTTCAGATGTCTCCGTTTTCCCCCATCCACACTGAGACGGAGCGGCAAAGTTTTAGAATGAAAACGACCTCTCCAGCGTTTTCAAAACGCTCCGTTTTCGGGGCTCAAAAACTCCGGCGTAGTGTGGACGGATGGCGTAATCGTAGCAAAACTTATACGTTTTAAAACGAAAACGCATTAGTGTAAACGGGGCCTCAGAGTCTCACAGTAACAACTGAAAGCATTTACGCCATTTTGCAGTCACTGTCAGCTGCGTCTGCATTGTGTACCAAGAGATGTGTGGTACACCATTGAGAGAATCATCTTGTCATAATCTAGACTAAAACACTGAGGACGGTCAGGAAACCTGGAGGTTTGCTTTAAAATATAAAACAACAGGTGTTGTGGCAATTTAAAGGTGCAGTATGTAAGTTTGACACCCAGTGGTTGAATTTGAATTCATTTATTTAGCAGGGACAATGCTCATTAATCAACAGTAAAACTGTAAATAAGCCAGAGTTAGCCACAAGGGCTAATTTTCATCTGTTGCCCCCTGCCAGATTTTAAAAGGCAACCTAAAATCAAAAGGCACATCATCACACATACAATAACAGTAAAGTTACATACAACAAAAGAATAAAACTTATAATAAGAATTTCATTAAGTTAGACAAAAGAATTACACATGATTACAAACTTGTTTTGCTTTTAGCCATTTCTTTAACTTGTATTTAAATGTTGAATCATTTCTAACACCCCTTGAATTAATAGGAAGTGTGTTCCAGAAATGACTGGCTCTAGCTGAGAAGACTGACCGTGCAAAAGTTGTACGCCTAAACTGCACAGCACAGTCTCCTCTAGTAATAGATCGTGCTGCTTGACCAGTGTTATTCTTGTGTGTCACAAACTCACATAATGGAGGTGGAGCATATCCATTTAACATTTTAAAAATACAAGCATCAGCCAAATATTGCATCTTATCAAAGCTCAATAAATAATGTTTTTATATTATATTACAATGATGATACCTAATAGACCTAGTTATTGCACTCCTGAATAAAAACAAACGCAAGCACAGGTTGCCAGACTGAGGACAGGAGTGAGTGCTTTAAATTGTGTTCTAAATAAAAGCAACGGCACCCAATAGAAGGAATATTTTCCATATTAAATGGTCCTTACCAGTGGTGTAAAGAGTACTGAAAAATCATACTTAAGTAAAAGTACCATTACTTGCCTAAAAATGTAGTACAAGTAGAGTAAAAGAAATCTTCTGTAAATATTACTCAAACTATGAGTCAAAAGTACTCAAGAGTAGTGAGTATTACGCTGTGAAAAGCTGATGCATTTACATCTAATTTGTGCATGTGTGTAAACGTAACATTCTGTAGTGCATTTAGTTATTGCCCAGCAGGCACACAACATCATAAGATGTTAATATTAGGTTTGATTTAGGTTTTTGACGTCAGGCAATGTTGCCAGATGTAGCTGACTTTTTCCAGCCCAAAAACCCGCCGACATGCGAAAACACCCGCCCAACAGCGTCGATTTTACAATAAGTAGGGGGACAGGTCACAAAATTGACCAAAATTGGGAGGTTACGGGAGATCGCGGGCATCATTAGACATTGATATTTGGTTGATTTTAGGTTGCTTGTTGGACATTGACATGGGCCTGACATTGAGTTTTGACGTCAAACCGATTGTCATTTCCAAACAAAATGCGGCATCCCCACGACGTTGGGGTACAACGTCAATCTGACATCATGTTGACATCCTGTGCCTGCTGGGTGTTTAAGGCCATTTCAGTCATCATACAGTAAACATCAGTCATCTTTTCATCAGTGACATGCATCTAAACAGCCCCTACAGGCTGTATTTAAATTTCTGTCGTGTTTCGTCTGGGGCAAACAACTAAATTGCTGATCACTGCAAATCTCGTCATGTAGCGTGTTTTTAGGACACGGAGTTAACAATGTAACCTGCTCACCTAATGTTTACGTTCGTAATATTTACAGTTGAAGTCAGAATTATTAGCCCCCCTTTGAATTTCTTTTTCTTTTTTAAATATCTCCCAAACGATGTTTAACAGAGCAAGGACATTTTCACAGTATGTCTGATAATATTTTTTCTTCTGTAGAAAGTCTTATTTGTTTTATTTCGGCTAGAATAAAAGCAGTTTTTAATTTTTTAACAGCCATTTAAAGGTAAAAAATTATTAGCCCCTTTAAGCTATATTTTTTCCCGATAGTTTACAGAACAAACCATCATTATACAATAACTTGCCTAATTACCCTAACCTGCCTAGTTAACCTAATTAACCTAGTTAAGCCTTTAAATGTCACTTTAAGCTGTATAGAAGTGTCTTGATAAATATCTAGTCTAATATTATATACTATTAAAACTATTAAGTTTAAAAATGTGTTGAAAAAATCTTCTCTCTGTTAAAAGAAATTGGGGAAAAAAATAAACGGGGGCCTAATAATTCTGACTTCAACTGTATATTATTTGCTAATTAATATACTCATGTGGAACTCTGAATCTGCGTCTCATTTCAGAGTCTGCTACGGTCCACTGAAGATCACATTTCGTTCAAGGATGTACAATTTCAGAACCTTCCTGAATGAATGAATGAAATATGCAGTTTTCCACCAAGACAACCCGGGGTGCTGGAATATAATTGGCTAAACTGGCATTGGGCGGGTTAAATTACCAAAACAAAGACAGCTGTTCCAGCACAGAAAACACATTTTTAAAGCAGAATATCCGACCTCACCCACATAGCAAAATTTCTCTGGCCCACACAGTCAGGTTTTGTTTGGCCCACATGCCGCAGTGAATTACAGTACATGACTGGACCAAGTCTGGCTTCCAGACAAGGGCCAAACATGGACCATATCTGGGTCAAGTCACAGCCAAGTCAATAACTCATAACTGGGCCAGATAAGTTGGTGTGTCCCGATTGCAATGAAATTGATAAACCCATGAAGTATTGCGCTTTAGGCACACTATGGGCATGTTTTATCTCAAAGCGACCTGATTGGTAGAATTTTTGTCTTTACTCAAAAATTATTGTAATGTATTTGAAATGTGGGTCAAGACAGGCCAAACTTACGTGGCTCACATATCAATATTTAACATCTGGGCCAAATACTACATTTTACATGTGGCCCAAATCTTGTGTGCCACCTTAAAGATTTGCCAAACCCGGGCCATATTTGGCCTACATGCTGTATGCCAGTGCCGGATGAATGCCTGCTGTGCCAGCTTTATGCCAAATATGGGCCAGAATTCTCTGCTACCTGGGCAGCATTGTTTTTCAGATAAACAAGAATGTTCACGGAGCATGTTTTTTAAATATCTGCAAACATATTATGGTATTTTTATGCTTTAGAAGAGTCTCAAACTTACATACAGCACCTTTAATGCTACCTGTCAGATTATGCTAACAACACTATATTTTTATGGGTTTGAGGCTTTTAAGACCTTAAATTAGGTTTACAAATTACATTGGTTCTGCGATACATCAGCCTTCCTCCATCCAAAGTAATCCCACACCACAGATGTTGACTTTTATTGGCACCAAATCCTCCTGTGCTTAACTCATCATCCCTGTTTATGCAGGTTATTTATCATTAAGCTCCTGTTCTCGGCCTCTGTTTAGGCGAGCTGCGTTACGATTGGTTCAAATAGGCAGAAGTATCAGTCAGGACTGGAGCATGCAAAAAATCGTGCTGTAAAGCGATGTTCAAATTAGGGTTGGGCGATGTTGACCAATTTGGCATCAAACGATGTCTAATGTGCAACATCGCGATGGACGATGGCATCGTCGTCGTAGGCGGGGGTGGTTGTTGTTAAATATCAATTAATTCATAACAATTTAATTAATTGTAGCACGTTTTCACTACCTGACCCACATAGTCTTTCCTTTACCCATAACCAAACCATAAATAAATAAAGTTACACACAAATGACCACCTGTCAATCACTTTTATATGCGGGACTCTGTCATGAATAGGCGGAGTGATCTGTGTCGCTATAATGGCTTTTTCCCACAGCTGGTGGAGGAGACGAGAGTTTGTTTGGAGTTCACTGTAATTTGTTTTGTGATTGATGATAACTTCCTTATTTTATTATTATTATTATGAGGAAATAATAACAAGTAAAGATGCTAGGGCTCGACCGTTTTGGTCGCATATGCGCCCGAAATTTTATGCGACCTAAAATATATTTGGAAGCATTTGTGCAGTGCATGAATTTTCACTGTTTTCACTGCAAAATCCTCACCGCGTGCGCTGATTTAGGAGACATTTGTGCAGAATGCATCTTTGAACCTAAAAACGGCAACCACAGCGCTCAGGAACAGATTAAAACAGTTGTGTGAACTTGCTGAAGTAAAAAAAGCCTGCAATGCTTGCCCCGCCTTTGTGTTCTTCTTATTGGCCCACTGCTCTAGAACTGAACGCAAATGGATTGGTTAATATCAGCTGTCAATCACTCAGTCAATGCCTTCTGCCTTCACATGACAGGAGCTACAACTGCAAAAATGTGAACCGCTGAAGATGAGAGAATGAAAATAACACTGACAGATTTAGTTTTAGAAACCACCTAAAGTCACTAATAATGGCACATCTTATTAGTGATCATGTGCTGAATGTTAATCCACCATTTACACTTTTCCAAGAGTGGATAAAAGACTTCCAGTGGCTTCAAGTCCGCTATGAAAATAACTAAAGCCATTCACTGTAAAGTCTGTGGGACGGGGTTTGCAGGTAACAGCGTTTGCCACTGAATCTACACATTTTAAGCGTGAGAGGTGCTGTATAATCCTTCATTTAATCCTCACCATGCTGTCAGCCGTGCAAGCGGCAGCTATATGTAAAATTTAACACAGTTCATGAAAAGACCGTTATTGCTATTAAGATGACATGCAAATAATAAGTTATATATCAATAGAAATGTGGGGCGGGGCAATGGATTGCGATGCCGGCTCAGAATCGTGAAGTTTATCAGCGATGGACGATGGCATTGTCTATCGGCCCAACCCTAGTTCAAATCGCAATTTCTATACGATTTCAATTAATCACACAGCCCTAGTGGCACAGCAATCATCTGCCGACAAACCCTTAAAATAACTGGAGGTTTCCGGATAATCCATATTCCTAATCTGACTTTAGCGCCAACACTTAACACAGCTATTAGAGCGACTGCAATTTCTGCCACCATTTCAGCTCACAAATGATGCAATGTGTGAACGGCTGAAAAACTTTCGTCATGCGAGAATGACGTTGAACACTCTTGCAAACACCACGCCTGCAAAGTAATGGTGCTGTTGGCAGTGGAAACTGATCAGTGTGACCCAAACCGAAATGAACTGCTCAGTGGAACCGAGACATTAGTCCCTCTCCAAAGACAAAGGAAAACATCAAATCACATCATAAGACTCCTTTAAATGTGTCATCAACTACACAATTACCCTAAATAACACAACCTAGAAGTGCTGGATCTTTTACTTACTGTGAAAGTTTTGTGTGTGTCTTTGTAGAGAAGATAATTGTGAGAAACTCATCCCACAATCAGCGCAGCAATACGGTTTCTCTCCAGAGTGAATATTCTCGTGTGTTTTCAGGTGTCCTGAATTATTGAATCTCTTCTCACAGTATGAACACTTGTGCGGTTTCTCTCCAGTGTGGATCATCTTGTGTATTTTAAAGCGTCCTGAATGACTGAAACTCTTGCCGCAGTGTGAACACTTGTAAGGTTTCTCTCCAGTGTGAGTCCTCTCGTGTGTTTTCATGTGTCCTGAATGTCGGAATCTCTTGTCGCAGTGTGAACACTTGTAAGGTTTCTCTCCGGTGTGGATCATCATGTGATGCTTGAGAATGTGTTTGTCCCTAAAACTCCTTCCACACTGAGTGCAGGTCAAACCTTCAACTGTTCTTTCCATTAAAATACTATGTTGAGTCTCTGATTGAGTTTCTTCTTCACTTTTGACATGATGTTTCTCCTCATCTTCACTCTCCTCCTTCACATCTGAAAATTAAGTTAGATTTAAAGAGGCTAGTCAATAGGGTTGGGTATCGTTTGGGGTTATTTCGATACCGGTGCTAAATCGATACTTTTAAAATGGTACCGGTGCCAAAACAATGCCTGAACCGATACTTTTGAGCCACAAAATTATGGTGGATGATTCTAGAAAAATCTTTTATATGACAAAATCTTTTAAAAAATAATTTTAATAGAACAATATAATTAAAGTTTAAAGTGAACATCAATTCATATTTTATATATTTGAATTACATTAATATATTTCCTTTGATCATTTGTTGGTTAGCATGACTTTAAGATTTGCATTATGAAATTACATTAGCGCACTACTAACCTGTGGAAAGGCTGTCATCAAAATACTGAACTCCTTTTTTCTAGGGTTGAGGCTTGTGACTATGTTTACATGGTTATATCAGTGATCTAATGATTTGCCTTAATCTGAATGCGACAATAATATGATTAGGCTTTTATATCTTTTTATATACTATGTTATAGTACATAGATCGATTAACGTCATTGCGTCACCACCATGTTTCCTCCAGAGTTTCATGTAATTTCAGGTGTTTCGTTTTTCACTTTCATTCAGGAACATTTCATTCATGCCCCCATGACAAACTGAGGTACTTGATGCGAGGATTAAGTAAGGACTGGTGGAAGAGTGCTCTATGGAATTTGATACCGCGCGTTGAATGGAAAGAAAAAGCCTCCAAAGGGCCACGAAACCCCCCGTCTCAGCAGGGTGTTTTCACACCTCTGTTTTGAAAAAAGTCAGGAAAGTTGGGCGTGTCCAGCTCTGGGAGTGTGGGAGTGTCGGGGGAGGGAAAGAGGGTAAGATATGCATAAAAGGACATTTCCATTTGGGCGCGCGCTAAGTCTCACAGGCAAAACAAACAGAGAGAGGCTGATTTGATACAGCATGGCGAATGAGAGAAAAAAAATCCTCCGCATTTCTCTGTAACTTATGTACTCGGTAGGTAGATAGCATCAGAAAGCCGTGTGTGTATAGACTATCCTGTCACAAAATGCGGCGAAAATCCTGCACGACGGGAATAGTTTGTGTTTATATGTTTACACTCAGAGAGCAGCATTTACAGCGGATCTTTCAGTCTATAATATTGTACTGTAATATTGCAGTGATATTAACATACTGTAAACTTAGTAACTAAATCATTTTGACTGAGGTATGTCTTTAAAAACTGAAAGAGCACTGCTGAAGATACGACAAACTTTGTAATCTGGGTTAAACAAAGAGCACTGATCGCACACACTTACCTAATCTGTAGCGACAGGACAAAAAGGAGACGAGCGACAAATCCGGATTTCACCATTTCCAGATGCGAAAAGCTCTCGGGTAAAAAATGTTCCTTACAAACGCATTTCTGTCGCATGTCGCGTGCACTGTAATCCACACGTGAGTCCAGCAGCTCTCTCATAGAGGGAAAATGAAAACAAAACCTTGTTGCAGCACACTAATAAACGCAAAACCGATGACTCTTGTCTCCAAATTCTTGTTCTTTCACTTGTTTTGGCAACACAATGTGGCGTCTCTCTTCCGTCTGTACGGTGTAAACAGTCTCCGGAGCTATCATGCATATTAATGAAGTTTCACGTCATACACAATAGAGCGCGCTGATTGGTTTGAAGCACGTC
Organism: Danio kyathit; assembly: GCA_903798195.1. NCBI lineage: Eukaryota > Metazoa > Chordata > Actinopteri > Cypriniformes > Danionidae > Danio > Danio kyathit. Next base: position 4,279,774 of record LR812540.1, on the reverse strand, counting down.
TTTCTCATGAATTAATGCAGCACACTCACATACGTCAGAATGTCCTCTAAAAGACAGACAGCCAGTCTCCACTCTGGATTTACACCTAAGTATCTCATGGCTGTGACGTAGCTTCAAAAATTAGTTTCAAACCGGAAGAACGAATTTGCTCAAAATAACGCAAAAACAACCAATTTTCACTTTTTAGTGCAATATATGTGTCCTAATAGTGTTTATAGCAGCGTGGGACACAGATATGACTGTCAACAGCTCAAAAAATGTGTTTTGGTGTTTCGTGACCCTTTAAGGTAATTATAAATCGCTGTTTACATGGTAGTCTAGACTCTTAATCAAAGTACTGTCCTAATCATATTAAAATTGGAGCATTGGTGTCCATGTACGTACTCATTGAAAGTGCCAGATGATGTCGCAAGCTTTCAGAGTGCATTCCTCTGCCTTTAAGTTGTTTCCATGAGCCCTCAAATGTGTCATTAAGTTTGACGTGTTTCCCCCCCTACACGCAACTTTTTTAAAGCGTCTGCTTCACGTTGCTGTGTCAGAATCCTTGCTTGTAAAATACACTAGAACGCTTAGTTTAAGCAAATTTGATTAACGCGATCATGCGTGTTGATCTGAAGCGAGTCGCTCTCGCTCACCGAATGCGCTGTACTATGTGTGCGTCCGTTCCCTAAGCGACAAGGACAAACGCCTGACATCGCCTGTGCGTATTCCTCAAAGTTGTTTAGAATTAAATGTTTAGAGATGGTGACAACGCGTACCTATGTGTGCCTTTGATGCACCTCTTGATCCTTGTCGCAGCATTAGTGGCACCGTAATTCATATGCTGATTCGGTCCGGTACATACCGGTTACTAAGGTACCAGTGCTACAATGGCACCGGGTTTCGGTAGCCAACCCTACTAGTCAACCCCTGCTGGAGTTTGTGGTTTCACACACATCACTCACACTCTGGTAATTTATAGCAGAGATTGGGAAAGTGACACATGGTCAAGTCCGAGCAAGTCTCAAGTCAAGTCACAGTTCAGACAAATCAAGCTCTCGTCAAGTCAAGGGTTCACAAATCTAGTCAAGTGCTGATAAGTTTTAGGTCAGGTCACATTACTTAAAGTGATTACTTTTTAATACATATTAATTTTTAAACTGAAAAGATGAAGGTATGTATCTTATTAATGTTGCAATGAATCATATGCATATCTGCTACATTAAAATCTGAAAGAGAAAGTAATTGTGTTACTTAAAATGTTTCAAATTAGGATATCCAGTCAAACGTGTCTATTCAAGTCTGTTTAAATCAATTTAGGAGCAGTGAAGGCATTTTTGTCTTTCATTCTCGTATGACTGAAAAATTATAGAGTGATTGCATTAGTCATTAGTCCACACAAACACTTGAAAATGAGCATTGATTATCTGATCTTTGATGCACTGATGTGTTTTCAAATGAAAATTGAGGATGAATTGCATTTTTAAATAAAAAATTGTTCACAATATAAAATAAAAGGTAACATGAAAAAGAACGAAAACTGATGAAGAGCTTAAAGCTTTACAACCTGACTGCTGTTCAGCCTCATTATTAAAGAGTAATGAATAAACACAAACCTATTAGTTCTTCAGTCTCTTCCTGTTTAATTCTGCAGGGTTCTGGATCACTCATCTTCTCACTGTCCTTCAATAAACTCTGTCTTTGCAGATTTCTCTTCTTCCTGATGGTCTGATGCTCGTCTTCACTTGTAGACTGATGGGAATATTCCAGTATTTACAGCTGAACTGAAGGAGGATGAGCTTCTAAATAATAAAGAGAACAATCAGCTTCATTTACAATGATTCATGAAATAAATCATTATAATACAATGTGCCAATATGTAGATCTGAAGGCTTCAGTATAACTGAGGTAAAAACAGGAACTATTGACATGAAATAAAGAGATTACTGTAGTTTACCAACTGTTTTTTGCATAGCAATCTATATAGTTTAAAATAAGTACGTTTTCATTCAAGTACAGGAATCAGATTGCTAACACCAACGAGGAGCACACACATTTATAAATATGTTGCGCTTCAAACTCATATTTCAGTAGATTCCCATTCCTACCCTTCTCATATCATACTTTGCGATATAACAAACACAAACGTGGAATAAATACCTACACACTGTTTTCCTCACAGAGTTACTCGCGGCCTGCTGTATTGTTTTGGTCAGCAGACACACAGATAGAGGTGAACTCAATGCAGAAACTAGTCGCAGATTGTCGCTTTAATAAACTGTAAAGTGTTGCTGCATCCCAATACTATCAGTCCTAAATAGTATTTGAAAACAGAATTAGTATGTCCCAAATCGTAGTACGTTGAAAAGAGTATGCCAAAGGTTCCCGGATGGTTTCCTATTTTTACTATATGGTCTATTTTAACGATCTAGACACAAAGTCTAAAGCTCATGGCGCAAAATCATTAAGGGTGTGTCAGAATCCACTTTTGCTATTTTAAGGACGTAAAAATACGCTTTGCGCCGGCGCATGGTCTAACAGGGTTGTGCTTATTCTCTTAAAGAGTTATGGGTGTGTTTTGAGAATAAACCAATCAGAGTCTTATCCATACCTGCCAACACTCCCGTTTTTCCCGGGAGTCTCCCGTATTTCAGACCCGTCTCCCGTATTGGTCTGTCTCCCGGTAAACTCCCGGAATTCCCCCGCCCCCCGCTCCTCAGCATTTTGGTACAGTCCGGGCTGAAACTTGGCGCTTGTGCTCTTCCGGTGACGGTCGCGCGCTACAGTTCGCGCGCCCCCATCTCCCTAAACCTCCCGCTCCCCGCTCTTCAGTTTGCGCTAGTGTTGCCAATTTAGCGACAAACTATCAAAAAAGCGACTAGCGACAAATCTAGCGACTTTTTTGTGTGTTACTGGCGATTTTTATAGACTGTCGTTTGTCCATTACTGTACCGTCCCTACTCTTCTCAACGAGCCTCCCCTGCAGCCTGAGAGCAGAGCACCTCTCAGCGTACCGACGGCAAATGATTTTGAACAGGTGGCAGTTTGAAGGTATTTCCCTTGTACAGTCAACCCGATCTGCTTCTCCTTTATTTTAACAATTTAATTTGACCATTTATTCTTGTTCCACATCAGAGATGTTTTAAGGGAGAGTTTCAGAACTTGTCTGAGTATATTACGTCTGAGAGATTACTGCAAATTCCCTACTCATCTATAATGATATACTGTATTTAAACAGCAATTAATTTAGTTAAATTGACAAGCTTACATAAAGCATAACGCGTAGTGCGAATATAAAATACCCCATTTATTTACCATAGGCTGTTAAACAAACAGAAATGGTAGAACGCGATGACGTCAGTAATATGCAAATTAGCGTATGACGTAATTCCACCCCCCCCCCCCCCACCCACCCGGGTAGTCTCCCGGAATTTACGAACCAAATGTTGGCAGGTATGGTCTTATCTCCCATTCCCTTTAAGAGTCAGTTGCATCGCACCAATGGCACATTTGCTATTTACATGGCGGACTTTGCAAGTGTACAAACTGAATGCTTCATTAGCAAGAAAACAGTTAACCAGAACATCTGCAGCGCGAGGATAAAGAATGAGCCTCCTCCAATCGCCCTTTACTTTCACTCTCTTTCGTGGATAACGAAACTTGTTGTACACACAGACATTGATTAGCCTACATAATTCCGTTTGTTAAACGCAAAGATTTGTTTCAAAACTATTTTTAAATTCAGGTCTATTTTCCAGAAAACTAATAAATGATCTGTAATAACAAAAAGTGGTCAAAAAACTGAGTTATATCCAAACACACTATATGCCCTAAAAGGTCCAAAACATGACAGGTGGACAAATTGTTTGGTAAAAGGAATATATATTTTTATTATTTTTGTCTCTTTTTCTTTTCATTAAACAATCATTTTCATTGGTCATTTAAAGGTCATATATTAACTGAACGTCTACTGTTGAGTGTGGGATGCTGTGCATACTAATTAGCATTTTTTCAGAAGTAGATAGAGCTGATAGAGATGAACAGGCCTGATTGTCTAAAATTAACTTGAGCTGGGCAGCTAGAAACTTCCTGTCAGCAGTATTTTAACACAGAATATGTGCAGTTGAGAAGGGCTCAGACTTTTTTAAGTTGTGCAGAGAATTCGTAAAAAGAGAGGACGTAGGTCTGGGGTGCAGCCAATGGAGGACTGGAGAATGATTGACAAGTGACAATTCCACTAAACTCCACCTGTTAATATCAGCTGCCTATATAAGTTGAAGTCAGGAAATGAAAGTTGCTGCGCACCTCCTGAATGTAACTATCGCATTGCATTGAGGATAACAGAATTCTGTGGATCGAATTAAACATTTGTATCCAATAAATTGCTAATATGTTAAACCTTGAAGACAAACCTTCCAGGACCTTTTTTATTGAACACGCATGGAATTGATTGAATATTCCAACAAAATCTAAGCTTGTTTTTAATAAAACAAATATAAATATGCATATAATAAATAATACTGCTAAAAATAATAATAACACTATACAAAAGCAAATAGTCATGAATAAACAAAAAAAGCCCCCCGAGATGAAGGCATGGAGGTACTGGTTTTTATATTTATGTAAAAAGTAATAATTTTGTAATGTTTTAATCCTTTAATTCTTTTTTTCATTTGTAAAGATATTTGTGTATTGCTGTACATCCTGCGTGTTTTAAGCAATGTGCAAGCGAGGCACACAACTAACGCGCTCTGCGCTGGACTTTAGGCCTTTCAGCTGGTCTATTGCACAGTCTATTTTAGTTCCTCCAACAATGCGCCTTAACACACCTCTTTTCTAGACCAGAACACCCATGATCCCACAAAGTGGCGCAAATGGATTTGCTATTTAAACAATGTGGCGGAAAAGGGGAAAAATAGGGTTGCGCTGGTCTGAAAATAGCAACACGTCAGGGCAAACACGTCTTGCGCAGGGAGTATGATAGGGCCCTAGAACCAGAAACGTGCCGGATCCGGAGCCTTTGAAATCTGATCCTGCACCTCATTTTACCAATCCCACTTCTCAACTGCCCTTCTCACCCATCCTCTGATTATGTTACACCATATTCTGTGACCATCGAAATCTGTGACCCTATAGGGCATAGTGTTATGTACATATATAATATACATATAGAATATTATAAAGTTAATATAAATATGACATATATCATACAATTACATGTTTTAAGACAGATTTATGTACATTTGATGTATGTAAACAATATATATATACGCGATTAATATATAATACATAAATGGTTATACAGACATAAATTATCGTTTTAATAATCAACACGTGTATTTTGGGCGAACAAGTAAGCATTTATGATCTAAATAAGAATAAACACCTATTTTAAACAAATGTTTCCTATACACTACGCCCTTAACACCGGCACCCCCACCCCGCTCACTTTCGTCTTGACAAGGCGCATAAGGCATAAGTAAGCAACACAACGATCTGTTAATGAGGAAGTAACGTTTCAAAGCTTGCGTACTGTTCTGTTACACACTCAAAAGTATACATTTTCCTTCACAAAGAAGCACATACTTCTAGGGCGTAGTATAAGTACCGAATTGGGACGCTGCATGTGTTTTATTGCTGTTTAAACACGAGAAAAAGCGTGAACGACTCACCTCAGCTCTGAAGACTCGACGCTGAATGAACGCGTCAGTGCTGACGTCATCACGGCGAGGCGGGAGCAACGGAGGATCGTAAACAAACGCCCCAAATTAACTATTGAGAAGCCAAAACATTCGCTAATGCGCTTAATTTGAGTGAGGTGAAATACTGCTTATGTGCAAATATTAAAAGGCAAACGTCATCCTTCATGCTGGCAGATATAACAGTATAAAATAAAATATTTTCCTGAAGTCAGGGCACATAGGGCGTCCATAGGGGGGTCACTTTCGTTTTCACTTTCGGTTTGAGGGCGGAATGATCGTGGTTTGCCTAGACTAGAGCATCAGTTCAACTTGCTCCGGCCCTGCCTGAAGTAACAACTAACTTACTATAAACAAACATTTTTACAAACTATTGAAAGATGATTAATAAAAAGTCACATTTAAAAATGTCTACTTGAAGCTAATAATAATGAAATAATGATTATATCACCGTTTGTTTCCGGTTTTAAAAATCACAAAGAACAAGTTCAATAAATCTTAGTTTTTATCTTAAAACTGTAAAGTTTCTCTTTCCTGAACAGACACAAACTGTAGCCACATGCTGAAAAACCTCTAATGAATAAAAATGAACAATTACAGGTGATGAATATACAAGAAAATTCAACATCTTATAAAAACATAAGTTTTGCATTTTGATTATTTGCATAATTACATAAATTACAGCAAAATGACTAATGAAATGTCTACAATAATAAAAGCTTCAGATACTAGCCCCTTTCACACAGTGATACCGGTAAATACCCGGAAAATTTCCGGAACAACTTTACCGGTAAATTTAAAAAAGCGCTGTTTACACAAGCAAGGACATTGCGTAATTTTTTCCAGAAAAGACCATTCACACATCTAAAAACCGATAAATTCTGACATCATTAAGCAGAAATGGGCTCTAAACGGCTGCGCTTGTATTTATAAAAATTTGACTACATTACAAACTCTGTGTATGAATACGTATTGTGAACAACTTTGATAAAACCATATGTAGGAACATTGTCAAGATGCACATAATATGTGTGTGTGCTGGCGCTCACCGGCTGCTTCACGTGCACACGCGTCAAGCAACTGAAGGAAGCAGAGCTTAAAGGTAAACAAACAGCGGTTTTTCATAAGAATTTTATCGATAATTTTTACACAGTTGGTATTAAGAAAGAACTTCGAAACATTATCTGACTAACATCTAGCAACTAAATGTCTCTGGAAAAAAATTCAAATTCATGTTATTTTCATAAACAGCGTGGACATGAATTAGGGTTGGGCGATGTTAACCAATTTGGTATTGTACGATGTCTAATGTGAAACATCGCAATGGAGGATGGCATCGTGATGGGGGTGGTTGTTGTTAAATGTCAATTAATTCATAAATTAATTGTAGCCTATCGTTTTCACTACCTGACCCACATGGTCTTTGCTTTACCTATAACCAAACCATAAATAAATAAAGTTACACACAAATTACCACCTGTCAATCACTTTTATCTGCGGGACTCTGGCATGAATAGGCGGAGTGATCTGTGTCGCTATAATGGCTTTTTCCCACAGCTGGTGGAGGAGACGAGAGTTCGTTTGGATTTCACTGTAATTTGTGATTGATGATAACTTCCTTATTTTATTATTATTATGAGGAAATAATAACAAGATGCTAGTGCTCGACCGTTTTGGTCGCATATGCACCCGAAATTTTATGTGACCTAAAATAAATTTGAAAGCATTTGTGTTAGTGCATAAATTGTTGCCGTGCGACCTGTTTTTACTGCAAAATCCTCACCGCGTGCGCGGATTTAAGAGACATTGATGCAGAATGCATCTTTGCACCTAAAAACGCCAAACGCAGCGCTCAAACAGTTGTTATGTGAATTTGCTGAAGTAAAAAAAGCCCGCAATGCTTGCCCCGCCTTTGTGCTCTTCTTATTGACCCACTGCTCTAGAACTGAACGTGAATGGATTGGTTAATATCAGCTGTCAATCACTCAGTCAATGCCTTCTGCCTTCACATGACAGGAGCAACAACCGTGAAAATGTGACGTGCTGAAGATGAGAGAATGAAAATAACACTGACAGATTTACTTTTAGAAATCACCTTAAGTCACTAATAATGGCACATCTTATTAGTGATCATGTGCTGAATGTTAATCCACCATTTACACTTTTCCAAGACTGGATAAAAGACTTCCAGTGGCTTCAAGTCCGCTATGAAGATAACTAAAGCCATTCACTGTAAAGTCTGTGGGACGGGGTCTGCAGGTAACAGCGTTTATCACTGAATCTACACATTTTAAGCGCGAGAGGTGCTGTATAATCCTTCATTTAATCCTCACGATGCTGTCAGCCGTGCAAGCGGCAGCTATATGTAAAATTTAACACAGCTCATGAAAAGACCGTTATTGCTATTAAGATGACATGCAAATAATAAGTTATATATCAATAGAAATGTGGGGCGGGGCAATGGATTGCGATGCCGGCTCAGAATCGTGAAGTTTATCAGCGATGGACAATGGCATCGTCTATCGGCCCAACCCTAACGTGAATGCGTCTGAGTGTTCTGATTGGCTGGAGTAGACATCTCACGTCAGCGCGTTCTAAGCGTGAACGTGCTCTTTCCGGCAATCTTCCTTCTGTGTTCACACAGCGCAGCATTCCAGCAAATTACCGATAATGTCACAATTTATCTTTCCAGAAAATTGCCGGAACAAATTTATGGGTATTTTCAAAAAAGGGCCTGTTCACACATACAGACCTTTCCGGAGAATTGTATGTGTAAAGGGGCTTATGTTGTTTGGTGAGGAACTCCATCTATAAGCTGATCTGAATTAACTAATTATAAACTATGATGGAAACACAATGACAGAATAAACTCCAGCACGCGCATCAAAGAAATGTAATGTGATTTAGTTTGAACAGATCATGTGATGATTAAAATGTGTGTGATGGGACGCATTAATGGACAAACCACATTATAAAACATTTGAAATGTTGTTTTGGTATTTCTAAAACGCCTCAGCCAAAGTCTGTCATCATTGCATTATTAGTACCTCCAGAACTCCTTGAGTTTCTCACGCCTCCAACAGCCATCGCATTGCGTTTCGTCTTCTGATGTGCAAGTCACTAATTATAGAAGAAAAACAGCCCACATTAGCTTCTCCTGCTGCTTAAATCTACATTTTCTGTCTGATATTTGCTCCAGTTTATCAGGAAGTGACCATTTAGTTCTCTTTGACTCAATGGATGGAAACGCTGCTTTATTCACAAACGTTTTATGTGACGTTCCAGTTTTGCACATGAATCTAATTTGCATCTTTAGATAAAACATAGCTGGTTTTCTCTCCAGTGTGGATCTTCATGTGTTTCTTACGGTTTGATGATTGTGTGAAACTCTGAAGTTGTCTACAGTTTCTCTCCAGTGTGAATTACCTGGTGTCGTTTCAAGCTTGCAGGTTTAATAAAACTCTTTCCACACTAACACGAATAAGGCTTCCCGTTTGTATGAACTCCAAGATGTCTCTTCAGACCTGAAGAACTCAAAAATGTTTTGCCGCACTGTTCACATTTGTGTGGTCTCTCTCCAGTGTGGATTTTCAGGTGCCTATTAAGGTTTGCTGATTGTGTGAAACTCTTCCCACAATGAGTGCATGTGTACGGTCTCTCTCCAGTGTGAGTCCTCTGATGTGTGTTTAAACTTGATTGTTGCGTAAAACTCTTTCCACACAAAGAGCAAGGATATTGACAATTGACACTTTCCTCCTTCTTCACCATCGGGTCTGAAAATTAAGTACAGAAAAGAGAAATGTGAAATAGGGATGCAAATGATTAATCAATGACATATTAATTGTTAATAATATTTTAATCAATGGTCAATTATTTTATTGGCGCCCTTCAGGGGTGTGTTCTCCCCTCTGCTCTTCTCGCTGTACACGAATGACTGCACTTCACATCTGTCAAGCTCCTGAATTTGCAGACGACACCACATTTATCAAGTCTGCTTTCAGACAGGACGTTAAGGAGTTGGCTGTCTGGTGCAGTCACAACAAACTGAAGCTGAACACACTCAAAACAGTGGAGATGTAATGCCTGGACCATCTAATATGTCCGGTACTTTAAGAATTAGCTCATAAGTTCGAATTAATTTATATTAATTCTCGGGGATCGAATCAAGAGATTCAAACGACTGGTTCACAGTCAAAATTAGGTTACCACGCTTACGTCATCTATTGGTCCACCCGAATAGAAGTAAGCAACGTAACTTTATCTTTAGTAAATCTATGTTATATTATTACCTGGCCAAAATAACAATATAAACAGTTTCACAAGCAAGGTAGCAAGACCATATAGCTGAGGCAGTAACTTAAAAACACATAAAAACTCCGACAAGGATCTTAAAATGAAACACAAGTTTATTAAGCTACACACGCATTAAACTACTCTAATGTAAAACAAAACAAACACAAAGATGCACACACACACAGTTCTGGAATGGGTTGAGTTACTGAGAATGACCAACTAAGAGTCCCAAACGTCTCGCACGTGATAAGTTCTTAGCATTGCAACCTTAGAGAACCACCAAGCAGAGAATCTGACTAGGATTTACTGTTAAACTTAATTAACACCAGCTTCAGCCCGGAATGAAAGTTTGGTTTGTGTTTACTTGCGTGACCAGTTCCGCTCGTCAGCTGGTTGAAGGGAACTCCGGCGCAGCCGATTGGTTGCCGTGCGTTGACGTAGTGGGGATGTCTTTGTTGAAGAGGGCTCTTCCTTCGTCTTCTGGAGCGTGGGACCCGTGATCCCGGTGACGAAAGTTTGACGTCAGCAAGCGGGAAGTTCGGTGAGAGGGAATTCTTCCAGCGGCTTGATCCTTGAATGACTTGGGAAAGCAGGGTTCAGGGAAGTTGAATGACTGACCGTGCTGCTTGATGAGATGGCATCCGCGTGTTCCCGGGAAGCGGTTACACGAGCAGGACAGGGTCAGACTGAGTTCATGCGAGTTGCGACGAACACAGAAGCGGCGTGGGCTCCGGTGAACGGTCTCGTTGCCGTGGTGCGGTTACGGCGGACAGACGCAGGTCTTACGGGGTGATCCTTCCGAGAGCAATGTCCGGCTCCGTGTTGTAAAGGCGGGAAGCGTGCAACGCAAAGTTTGTGCGTGGAAACCCCTCGTGAAAACCAAGCGAAAGCAATAAACTTTGAAAGTTTAGGGTTTTTATAGTGGGCAGGACTTAAGCCAGCCTACTCCATGACTGACCAATAGCCGTGACTACTAAGCGAGGCCAAGCCTCTCTTTTTCAGGGTCGTTCACGCCCAGGGAGGGGTGGCGTTGTCACGCGCTTGGAGTAAACCTTATTTTACTGTTATCAAAAATTAAATGAAACTTTGTAATTAACTGCTATTTGCAGATACAATTTTATCGTTTCCATCAATGTTTTCTGAATACCGAGCTGTACAGTTCGACATCAAACACTAAGGAACTTTATCAAATACAGTTAATTACGAGCGTGCCACACGTTGCATTGTTTCATTTACATGCAATATTTAAGTGAAAAACCCTTGCTTACATACATAGTACAACATACACAACTATTAGCAATAAAACATTAAAGTAAACACACTTTTAAACGTGAATTGTCCGAAAATCACATTTCTCTTTGTTCAGAGGATAATGCTGGGTTCTTCTGCTCCAGTCTCTCTGGAGGGGGGGGGGTTTTGCACATATGGAGGCAGACAAATGCCTCTTTCTTCCATTGGGTTTGGGATTCGATTATCCCAGTCATGTGGATCACGAATGGCCCCCCAATTTCCTGATGGGCCACTACTTAGTAGCTGGGGCGACAACACGTTCTTTGTTTTAAGAGGGGTAGAAGAGTGTGTATTGGAATTAAGCTTCGGGCGATACTTAATTAAGAGGGAGACGAGGGGGAGCAAGAGTCTAGTTTGACTGCAAGAATCTAATTCCGCTTAAAAACGTGGCTGAGTTCCTACAGAGATGATAGTGGACTTCAGGAGAAACCCCCCTGCTCTCCCCCCACTGAGCATCATGGACAGCATTGTGGCAGCAGTGGAGTCATTCAGGTTCCTGGGCACCACCATCTCTCAGGACCTGAAGTGGGACACTCACATTGACTCCATTGTCAAAAAAGCTCAACAGAGGCTGTACTTCTTTCATCAGCTGAGGAAGTATAACCTCCCAAAGGAGCTGCTGAAACAGTTCTACACCTCCATCATTGAATCAGTCATCTGCACGTCAATAACTGTCTGGTTTAGCTCAGCTACCAAATCTGACCTCCGAAGACTACGACGAATAGTTCGGACTGCTGAGCGAATCACTGGTAATACTCTCCAAGAACTGTACCTATCCAGAGCGAGAAGAAGGGCTGCCAAAATCACTTTGGACTCCTCACACCCAGCACTCTGCGAACTGTTACCTTCTGGTCAACGCTTACGAAAACTGCGCACCAGAAATGCCCGACACAGAAACAGTTTCTTCCCTCAGGCAATCCATCTCATGAACACTTGATGATAATAATTGTGAAACCAACATCACTACTTGCTATACACTTTTTATACACTTATTAACAACACACTTTACATGCCCATTTGGACATAACAGCTGCACATATAACATCGTACATAGTAATATACCTGTACATACACTTGTCAATTTGTATATTTGCATTCCCTACTTCTGCTGTTTTTAAAATATATGATCTGTTTTTTGTCCTGTCCCTGTAATTCTGTTGCACTGTAGAAGCTCTGTCACCAAAACAAATTTCTCGTATGTGTGAACATACCTGGCAATAAAGCTCTCAATAATGAACTGCTCAGTGGAAACGAGACATTACTCACACTCCAAAGACAAAGGAAAACATCAAATCACATCATACGACTCCTTTAAATGTGTGTCATCAACTACACAATTACCCTAAATAACACAACCTAGAAGAGCTGGAACATTTACTTACTGTGAAAGTTTTGCGTGTGCCTTCGTAGAGAAGATAAATGTCTGAAACTCTTCCCACAATCAGTGCAGCAATACGGTTTCTCTCCAGAGTGAATATTCTCGTGTGATTTCAGATGTCCATGATTACTGAATCTCTTCTCACAGTACGAACACTTGTACGGTTTCTCTCCAGTGTGGATCCTCTTGTGTATTTTAAAGCGTCCTGAATGACTGAAACTCTTGCCGCAGTGTGAACACTTGTAAGGTCTCTCTCCAGTGTGAGTCCTCTCGTGTGCTTTCAGGTTTCCTGAATGACTGAATCTCTTGTCGCAGTGTGAACACTTGTAAGATTTCGTTTCAGTGTGGATCCTCATGTGATGATTCAGAGCTTTTTTATTCTTGAAACTGTATCCACACTGAGTGCAGGTCAAACCTTTAACAGCTGTTCTTTCCACTGAAATACTATGTTCAGTCTCTGATTGAGTTTCTTCTTCACTTTTGACATGATGTTTCTCCTCATCTTCACTCAGTTCTTCACTCTCCTCCTTCACCATCACATCTGAAAATTAAGTAGATAAGTTAGATTTCAGGATGCAGTTTGTGGTTTCACACACATCACTCACACTCTGGTAATTTATAGCAGAGGTGGGGAAAAGTGACACATGGTCAAGTCTGAGCAAGTCTCAAGTCATCATACCTATGGCCCGTTTCCACGTTCAGTACACTTTTATGGCCGTTTCCACTGTCAAAAGCGTACCGAACCGTACCGTACCACTTTTTCGGCACCCTTTCGAAAGGGTACCAAACACGAGAAAGGGTACCAAAAGGTGGAGCTACATGCGCAGCTGAACGCTGATTGGTTACAAAGATACATCACGATCTCGTGGAGCTAGCCAGAATGAAAACAAAGGAACCGCCATGTTTTTTAAGCCGAGACATTACATGCAAATACTATATGCATATAATAACGAGCCATGAATGACCTGAGCTCAAACAAACCTTGTCGTCCTCTTGATGTACAGCCACAAAGCCAAGAAGAACAAAATCTGCCGTGTCCTGTTGTTGTTTTACGAGGCCGTCTAAAAGTGCGATCGGTTTTCGCTTTCTCCAGGGAGCTCGCGATCGCGTCTGTATTTGATATAACAGAACTTCTTGAGCTGATGATAATAACGTGTGTGTGATTATTGAAGTGTCTTCGACGTCTGATCCTTTCAGAAAAGAAAAGGACAAACGCGAGAGTGAAGCACGAAAAAAAAGGAGAAGCCCGACAAAACACAGGAGCAAATTGTTTCAGGAACCTGAATCACAAACAAACTGTCATGGTTATCATCGCCTTTTGGACTATTATGAACTGGGGAATGACGGAATTACTCTCTAACAGAGGCTACATGTGCTGGTGAAGAATAAAGATACAGATGAGAGGTTTACTCTGACTGTGGGCTATATGTTGATTGTTGTTTTTGAACTCAAATAAGGACTAAATGTCTGCTGCGTGTAGTTTTTCTGTAATTGGTAACATATCTGAGACTGTAAGGGTCTGTATGTGTTCATATGTGTTCATTTATATATTTATTTTATATAATCGCAGACGTTACAGTAGGCTATTTCGCACTGTCATTGATCTGCAGTTATAATCAAATCATGTTGATAGAAAGGTTAGTAATAAACATTAATACACCAGTATTTATGTTTAAAGCGTCTGTTTTGTGAGAAGAGCTTCTCATATAATGTGAATGACCTGTACGGCTTAACTGTAGACATTTATTCGAGCGAGAATGACGTCGACTTAAACTCTCTGTTGTACACCAAGCCCACCAAAAGAGTACCCTTGGTAGTGGAAATGCAAGCCTGATAAAGGTGACCCATACGGACCTGTATCGTACCGTACTGTACCACTCAGTGGAAACGAGCCACTAAAGTCACAGTGCAGACAAATCAAGCTCTCGTCAAGTCAGGGATTCACTCTAAACAAGTCAAGCTGAGTCTTAATAAGCTTTAGGTCAGGTCACATTACTTAAAGTGATTACTTTTTAATACATATTAATTTTTAAATTAGGATATCCAGTCAAACATGTCTATTTTAAGTCTGTTTAATTAAATTTAGGAAGTGAAGGCACTTTCATCTTGTATTCTCGTACGACTGAAAATGATGAAGTGATTGAATTGGGATCTCTATGTTAGCCTACTATCATGCAGCATAAGCGTGCTGCTATTCAGCTTCCACATGTAATGTTAGTCCACACAAACACTTAAAAATGAGCATTGCTTATCTGATCTTTGATGTGTTTTCAAATGAAAATGGAGGATGAATTGCATTTTTAAATAAAAAATAGTTAACAATATAAAATAAAGGGTAACATGAAAAAGAACGAAAACTGATGAAGAGCTTAAAGTTTACAACCAGACTGTTCAGCCTCATTATTGAAGAGTAAGTGGTCGATCACACCGAACGCGCTTTTACCTTCCAAAAACAGGTACCTCACTGCCTTTTTAGCTGACAAGCAAGCATTTTTATGTCGCTGGGCAACTAATGAATCAGCTGGGTATTGTGCGAGTGTTGCTGCTGATATTAATATAAACTTTAATATTTAATAATATTTGGGCGACCCGGTGGCGCAGTAGGTAGTGCTGTCGCTTCACAGCAAGAAGGTCGCGGGTTCGAACCTCAGCTGGAGTTTGCATGTTCGCGTGGGTTTCCTCCGGGTGCTCTGGTTTCCCCCACAAGTCCAAAGACATGCGGTATAGGTGAATTGGGCAAGCTAAAGTTGTCCGTAGTGTATGAGTGTGAATGAGAGTGTATGGGTGTTTCCCAGTGATTTGTTGCAGCTGGAAGGGCATCCACTGCGTAAAACATATGCTGGATAAGTTGGCGGTTCATTCCGCTGTGGCAACCCCAGATTATTAAAGGGACTAAGCCGAAAAAGAAAATGAATGAATTTAATAATATTGTGATATTCAAGATTTGTGAAGTCATACAGCTCTGGATAACTTAAAACAGCAACCGCAAGTTTCTCCTCCATCTTCAAAAGTCTGTTGTTGTCTTGACAACACAAACACTGCAGGCGCCTCAATTGAAACCCCGCCTCTGCTTTCATTTGATTGGAGAATGAAAAAGACGTGAGTGATGTAGCGCATTTTTTCCGCTCAGAGTTGACTTTTTTTCAACTGAGCGCACAACGCGCAGTGTTGCCAACTTAGCAATTTTGTTGCTAGATTTAGCAACTTTTTTTTTAAAAAGCACCTAGCAACAAATTTAGCAATTTTTAACATTCATTTGGCTACTTTTAGCAATTTTCAAAAAGTGACTCAAAACAGCAGTGGCTGCAGGCTTCACTCGGTAGAGTAAATTGCTAGCTCATATTGTTTTTCATAACTGTTAATTTACTGATATTTGTTAACATGTAGAATTGTTGGTAATTTAGGTAGCAATAAATTCCAATAGTGCTTTACTTGTTGTCACTTTCACAAGGGTGTTAATTTCACAAGTTAAAAAGTGTAAGTACACAAGGTGTGATTGTTTAAAAGAATGTAACTGCTCATTATCTGTGTTATATTTAAAAATAAAATCAAAAAGTGTTTGTATTACTTTTACAAATAGTCAACTATATTTTTTATACAAATCTAAATGGACATATTTCAAATAATGTTTTGCTGAGATGGCCAGTCACTTTGAGAAAACATTAATTATTTTGTATACTACATAAAGATGTAGTTTTGAGTTGCGGTTACGCAATGGCGTCATCACGCAAAGTAATACGTTAATAAGAACCTATTTATTGTGCATCTGGATGTAATGCTTTAATTTGTTATAATACATGGCACCTCAGAGAGTAGAGATATAATGGGCTTACGCTTGTCAGATACTACGTGATGACGTCACTGATATGCAATTTAGTGCGTGACGTCATCTGGCAACATTTAGCTGCAGCAGGCAGTTAAGCGGCCGTTTGTTCGTGTGATCGCAATAAACACAAACCTATTAGTTCTTCAGTCTCTTCCTGTTTAATTCTGCAGGGTTCTGGATCACTCATCTTCTCACTGTCCTTCAATAAACTCTGTCTTTGCAGATTTCTCTTCTTCCTGATGGTCTGATGCTCGTCTTCACTTGTAGACTGATGGGAATATTCCAGTGTTTACAGCTGAACTGAAGCAGAATGAGTTTCTAAATAATAAAGAAAACAATCAGCTTAATTATGAAACATCATTAATAAACAATGTGCCAATTTGTACAGAAATTAGACCGCTAACACCAACGAGGAACACAAATTTATAAATATGTTGTGCTTCAAACTCATATTTCAGTAGATTCTTACCCTTCTCATATCATACTTTGCGATATAACAAACACAAACGTTTAATAAATTCCTACACACCGTTTTCCTCTCAGAGCTCCTCTCTGCCTGCTGTATAGTTTTGGTCAGCAGACACACAGATAGAGGTGAACTCAATGCAGAAACTAGTCGCAGATTGTCGCTTTAATAAACTGTAAAGCATAGGTCTCAAACTCAATTCCTGGAGGGCTGCAGCTCTGCAGTTTTTCTCCAACCCTAATCAAACACAGATGATGCAACTAATGAAGGTGTTCAAGACTACTAGAGACTATTAAGCAGGTGTGAGTTGGAGGTGGTTGGAGCTAAACTAGGCAGAGCTGCGGCCCTCCAGGAATTGAGTTTGAGGCCCTTGATGTAAAGAGTTGCTGCATCCCAATTCGTATACTATCAGTCCTTAATAGTATTTGAGAATTAGTATGTCCCATAGTGGCATGGGCCGGTATAAGATTCTAACGGTATGATAACCTTCAATAAAAATATCACGGTTTCACGATATTGTGATTATTGCTCTAAAATATACTCTTTTTAAATGTCTGTATGAAAACTTTTTCCCGCTTTAAACACAATGGCTGAATCCGAACTCATATACTTCCATACTATATAGTATGCTAAAAACAGTATGTGAGCTGAGTAGTATGTCTGAATTCATAGAAATCGAAAAACGGTATGCGAGAAGTACTTGACCTGACCTACTACTTCTGGCGAGATTTTGAAGTGTGCATCGGATGGATGCTATGCTATCCCATGATGCACCGCAAGAGAATTCATGAATGGGAGTGATGCGGGTGTGTCATGTGATCATGATAAAGTGGCGGATGTAGTACGTCCAAGCTTTACAGTATTCATACTACTTACATTCATAATGTGTAGAACGAATGTTTCTATCGCTCAAGTAGTAAATTCTAATTCAAATGCAGTACCTACTGAGTGTCACAATATCGAAGAGACCCAATTGCAAGTGAACAAAGTGATATATTGAACAGGAATCAACAGAGTTCGACAGCAGGTATTGAGTTCGCTAATCTTAGCGGATAAGTGAAGTAGATCAATGGTGAATCTCTCATAGGTATCAACAACGCTCAACAGCGATAATAGTTCATCAGTGAAGCAGATCAATGGTGAATCTCTCATAGTATCAACAACGGTAAAAGTTCAGGTAGTCGTCATAAGATGTGAAGACAAAGTCCAAAGGCAAAAGCCTCTACAGCAACTCACCACCAGCGATATCAACGACGAGAGCATGGCAGAACACAGACACAGACATGAACAAACAACGAACTGACAAAGTGAAACAGGAACGCTGGACTGATAAAGGTGCTGTAATGCGCTACACCTGTGCATGCTGAACAACAGCTGAGCGGTGCTAGGCAACGGTGAGAGCCGGCGATCCAGTCACGTGAACGCACAGCTGACGACATGTAACCACAACTGACAGCCACACGAAACATGGACGTATACATACTAACACACACCCACACACACAAAAGGAACAGATAGATCCACGACCGTGACAGTGAGTAGTAGGTAATTTCGGATGCTGCCAATATATTTTAGTTTGAGTAACTTTTTAAATATTTTGGAACATTAATCATGTCAGGTTAAATAATTTAAATGAATCATTGACTTCTGCTGCCTTTATTAGTTTCAAAAACTATTTCTTTGGAACTTAAATTGGCATCATTGGAGATCTTTTCTGCTGGAGAAACTGTTGTCTTAGGGGGAAAAAAAAAACGTAAAAAACAAATATCGTACATATACCGTAGGAACGGTATAGCAAAAAAATTGTCGTTTTTTTTCCAAATCGCGGTATACCTTGCAAATGGTTATCATCCCATGCCTAGTCCCATATAGGGATGCACCGATCCCGATACTTGGATCAGATATTGGTTTGATACCGCATATTTTTGCTGGATCGGGTGTCGGCCAGCTGGTATTGATCAAATCCGATCTTACGCGTGCGCTATATTCTGTGTAATTTATAAGCCAACAAATGCCATGAAGGTGGCCTATTATAAAGCACTAGAACATAGTCATGTAGGCCTACTATATGCTAAATGTTCTGAAGCCATTCTACAGTTTAATGTGAAGTACAGATGAATATTTGAGTGGTTAAATTCATGTTCAGTTCAGCGCTTCCCTCCGCTGCGCCTGTCAATCATTCTCCATTCATTCACAATCCAAACTGCGTGTCGCGTTCATGACAACATGAAAAACTTCCTCCAAGACTATTTGTTCCTGTTAGTTTAAATAATCAGTGGAGAAATGCATCTAGTTTTCCATTAAACGGCTTCATTTTGACCTGCAACAAGGAGTTCATTGCTGTTTCTAAATCATGTTGCGCTGTGTCTGTTAGATCAGCAGAATGCATTAGCAACACTGGAGTAGAGAGGATTAGGCTATTCCCTGCTCTTCAAATTGGCCTACCTGAAAATTATAAATTAGAAAAGGCTCAACAATATATTGGACAGATGCTCAACACACTGATTTCTTTCCTTTGTGCTGCTGTTTTGAAAGTGTCCGCAGATACAGGAAGGCTGCGCATTGTATCCCAGTGTAGCATCAAGCGCTTCATGCACTGGCTGTGCAGACGCAACGTGCGCCACTCCTTAAAATTATTCTGTAGTATTAAAAGTTTCTGTTCTCTCATCCTTCCGACTGAGTTTATTTTTCCAAGGTGAATGCTTTCAGTGCTGCGAATAGTTTTTAAAGCCTGGCTCATTGTGGTCAAATTAGTTGAATAAATTAATAAAAGTGAAACTGACAGGCGCAATACGGATTGTCATTAACAGAAAATAATTTAGCCTAATAATTTAGCCATTTCATTTATATTTCCCAGAGATGGGTTGCGGCTGGAAGGGCATACGCTGCATAAAAATGTTCTGGATAAGTTGGTGGTTCATTCCGCTGTGGCGACCCTGGATTAATAAAGAGACTAAGCTGAAAAGAAAAATGAATGAATTAATTTTATTTAAATTAATATTTTATTTAACAGACCAGTTTGTGTTTTGATTAGAGTCAATAGTGATAGCCTATAGATTTCGAAGAAAAATCTTAATATTAAAAAAGGAAACATAAGCTGGACCACAACAGATCAATGTCATAACGAATGCTCAAATAATGTAGCCTAGTTTACAGCAAGCATCATGCTTTTAGTTAGATCGCGTTGTCTGACATACAGTGGGCCTAAGGTCTGTTATTTTTACTAAAAAACATATATTATTTAAGTTTATTACAAGAACTAAAAGAAAAACGGCACAGTATCGGGATCGAATCTGTATCCGTACTCAGAATTTTGGTATCGGGTTCAGTTTAAAGGGCCACGAAACCCCCTGTCTCAGCAGGGTGTTTTCAGACCTCTGTTTTGAAAAAAGTCAGGAAAGTTGGGCGTGTCCAGCTCTGGGAGTGTGGGAGTGTCGGGGGAGGGAAAGAGGATAAGATTTTGCATAGAAGGGAGTTAACATTTGGGCACGCGCTAAGTTTGACAGGAAAAACAAACACAGAGAGGCTGATTTGATACGGCGAATAAGAGAAAAAAAATCCTCCGCATTTCTCTGTAACTTATGTACTCAGTAGGTAGGTAGCGTCAGAAAGCCGTGTGTGTATAGACTATCCTGTCACAAATTGCAGCGAAAATCCTGCACGACGGGAATAGTTTGTGTTTACATGTTTACACTCGGAGAGCAGCATTTAAACAAAGGGCAGTCCACTGCAAACACTTACCAAATCTGTAGACAGACAATCAAACTGGAGCTGTGTCTTTTTATTAAAAGGAGACGAGCGGCAAATCAGGATTTCACCATTTCCAGATGAGAAAAAGCTCTCGGGTAAAAATGTTCCTTACAAACGCGTTTCTGTCGCGTGCACTGTAATCCACACGTGAGTCCAGCTGCTCTCTCATTAAGGGAAAATGAAAACAAAACCTTCGTTGCAACACACTAATAACACCTACGATTTTGTCTTGAAATTCTTGTACTTTCACTTGTTTTGGCAACACAACGTGGCGTCTCTCTGCCGTCTGAACAGTGTAAACTGGTAAACAGTCTCAGGAGCTATCATGCATATTAATGAAGTTTCACGTCATACACAATAGAGCGCGCTGATTGGTTTGAAGCACGTCTTTCTCATGAATTAATGCCGCACACTCAGATACGTAAGAACGTCCTAGAAAAGACAGACAGCCACTCTCCAGCTGGATTTACACCCAAGTATCTCATGGCCGTGACGCAGCTTCAAAAATTCGTTTCAAACCGGAAGAACGAATTTGCTTAAAATAACGCAAAAACAACCAATTTTCACTTTTTAGTGCGATATATGTGTCCTAATAGTGTTTATAGCAGCGTGGGACACATATATGACTGTCAACAGCTCAAAAAATGTGTTTTGGTGTTTCGTGACCCTTTAAAAAAATGGTATCGGTGCATTCCTAGTCTCATATCGGAAAAGAGTATGCCAAAGATTCTCAGATGGTTTACTATTTTCCGTTAAAAATGTTAAGTGTAGAACCGTCCGCTGATATTGCCGACAGCACATTGCGCGTTGGACGTGAATTCGATTAGAACTACAAACGCGGGTGAAAAGAGTAAATAAACTACAAACATGATGGACGCGCGTGGCCAACCGTCAAGTAGAGAGACTTCGGTAGAGATGTTTGTATGACTGTAATTAATATCTAGTCCACTGGAAAATATTTAAATCACGTTTTCTGTGTTATATGTAATCGGCAACAACAATACTGAACTTATATAAGAAGTGTTTGGACATTAACGTCTGAATCCAGAATTATCCAAAGACCTGAGGAGATTTCTCTGCATGAAAGACTAGTAAATGAGAGATTAACCTGCTGCTGCTTCTCCAATAAGGTAGGAAATTAAATACGACAGAAATGTGGACGATTGACAGGGCGCATAAGAAAAGCAACACAGCGATCTGTTAATGAGGAAGTAGCGTTTTAAAGCTTGCGTACTCTTCCGTTACACACTCAAAAGTAGATATTTTCCTTCACAAAGAAGCACATACTTTTAGGGCGTAGTATAAGTACGCGAATTGAGTCGCTGCATATGTTTTACTGTTGTTTAAACACGTGAAAAAGCGTAAACGACTCACCTCAGCTCTGAAGACTCGACGCTGAATGAACGCGTCAGTGCTGACGTCATCACGGCGAGACGGGAGCACCGGAGGATCGTAAACAAACGCGCCAAATTAACTATTGAGAAGCCAAAACATTCGCTAATGCGCTTAATTTGAGTGAGGTGAAATACTGCTTATGTGCAAATATTAAAAACTAACGTCATCCTTCATGCTGACAGATATAACAGTATAAAATAAAATTATCTTTTCCTGAAGTAACAACTAACTTTCTACTAACTATTGAAAGATGATTAATAAAAAGTTACATTTAAAATGTCTACTTGAAGCTAATAATAATGAAACAATGATCATATATCATCTTTTGTTTAAGAAATCACAAAGAACAAGTTCAATATATCGTATTTATTTATCTTAAAACTGTAAAGTTTCTCTTAAAACTGTAGCCACATGCTGAAAAACCTCTAATGAATAAAGATGAACAATTACAGGTGATGAATATACAAGAAAATTCAACATCATATAAAAACATAAGCTTTGCATTTTGATCATTTGCATAATTGTATAAATTACAGCATGAAGCAAATTGATAGATGTCTACAATAATAAAAGCTTCAGATTATGTTGTTTCCCTGCTGAAAAATCCAGCTTAAACCAGCCTAAGATGGTTGGCTGGTTTTAGCTGGTCGACCAGCCTGGTTCTAGAGGGGTTTTGGCCATTTCCAGGCTGGTCTCCAGCCATTTCCAGCCTGGTCTAAGCTGGTCAGGCTGGGAGTTGACCAGCTAAAACCAACTTGACCAGCCAAAACCAGCTATGACCAGCTAAAACCAGGCTGGTCCAGCTGTTTTAGCTTGTTTAAGCTGGTCATTTTCCAGCCTGACCAGCTAAGTTTGGCTGGAAATGGCTGGAAACCAGCCTGGAAATGGCCAAAACCCCTCTAAAACCAGGCTGGTCGACCAGCTAAAACCAGCCAACCATCTTAGGCTGGTTTAAGCTGTTTTTTTCAGCAGATTGTTAAGGAACTCCATCTAAAAGCTGATCTGAATCCTACAATGACGCTGCTGTCCAAGCTCTAGATGATGTTTGTTCATCCATAACCTGGTTAAGAGTTTTACACACATAAGGCTCGTTTCCACTGACTGGTACGGTACAGGTCGGTACTGGTCACCTTTATTAGGCTTGCGTTTCCACTGCTAAAAGGGTACCAATGGTACTCTTTTGGTGGGCGTGGTGAACGACAGAAAGTTTCAGTCGTCGTCATTCTCGCTCAAAAGCTGTTCGGGTCGCTCACATATCATATGAGAAGCACTTCTCGCAAAACAGATGCTTTATACACAAATACTTGTGTATAAATGTTTATTACTAACTTTTCTATGAACATGAGTTGATTATAACTGCACATCAATGACAGTGCGAAATAGCCGACTGTAACGTCTGTAATTATATAAAATAAATAAATGCAACAAAAATGAACACATACAGACCCTTACAGTCTCTGATATGTTACCAATTAAAGAAAAACTACACTTTAGGCCTTATTTAGGTTCAAAACACGAAATATAGCCCACAGTCAGTGCAAACCTCTCATGATTAAATGTGTCTGTAATCTTCAGCAGCACGTGTAGCCTCTTGTTAGAAAGTAATTCCATCATTCTGAGTTCATAATAGTCCAAAAGGTGCTAATAATAGTTAAACATGGCAGTTTGTTCACGTTTGCTGAAATAATGTGCTCCTTTTTTTCCAGCTTCTCCTTTTGTTTTTTCGCGCGTCACTCTCGCGTTTGTCAGTTTCTGACAGGATCAGGTTTCGAAAGCACGTCAATAATCAAGCGCACGTTATTATCATCAGCACAAGAAGTTTGTTATTTCAAATATAGACTCGCGGCGAGCGCAAGCAAGAAAGCGAAACCGCTCACGCTTCAGACTGGCTCGTAAAAAAACTACGGGGCACAGGGTAAAATCTGCTCTTCTTTTTGGCTTTGTGGCTGTTCATCAAGACGACGACAAGGTTCGTTTGATAAATATATAATTAGTAATTACACCATAATCTCTCGGCTGTGTATCAAAAACATGGCGGTGTCTTTGTTTTCATTCTGGCTTGTTGCGTGAGCTCGTGATGTATCTCTGTAAACCAATAGCATTCAGCTGCGCGGCTAGCTCCGCCATTTGGTACCCTTCTCGTGTTTGGTACCCTTTCGAAAGGGTGCCAAAAAAGTGGTACGGTACAGTTCAGTTCGCCTTTTGACAGTGGAAACAGCCATAAAAGCATACCGTACCGTACCACTCAGTGGAAACGGGCCAAAACTGAGTAGATTAGACGAATGGCTAAAACTCTTCCCACTTGGCCTCATTGGAGTTAATGATATTATGTGAGAGTATAATTGTTGTTGTTTTGAGATTGTAAGCACAGCGGCCTATGAACTGATTGATGAAACTGCAAACTCTATTCAGTAAACTGTGACTCTGGCTCATCTTCATCTGACACACCGGTAATTTTTGGGTTAATACCGTAGGTTCCCCAACAATGTGATGATGAAAATGTGTGTGATGGGACGTATTAATGGACAAACTACATTGTAAAACATCTGAAATGTTGTTTTGTCTTTCTAAAACGGCTCAGCCAAAGTCTGTCATCACAGTCGTTCAGTATTGTTATAATTATATTATTATTACCTCAAGAACCGCTTGAGCGTCTTACGCTCCCAAAAGCCACCACATTGCGTTCATTGCATTTCGTGTTCTGATGCGCAAGTAATTATAGAAGAAAAACAGTCCACATTGGCTTCTTCGACCGCACAACATTACATTTTCTGTCTGATATTTGCTGCTAGTTTATAGTAACAATTTAGTTCTCTTTGACTCATTGGATGGAAACCCTGCTTTATTCACAAATGTTTTATGCCAGTGGTCCTCAACCACCGGGTCACGCCAGGATCAATTGGCGGCACTAGAAATCATTAATTATTTTTGTTTTATTAAATATCTGAGTCTGAACGATCTTTTAGGGGTGATGCAGTGGCACAGTGTGTATTGCTGTCACCTCACAGCAAGAAGGTCGCTGGTTCGAGCCTTAGCTGGATCAGTTGGCAATATGTGTGGAGTTTGCATGTTCTCACTGTGTTGGCGTGGGTGAATTGGGTAGGCTAAATTGTCCGTAGTGTATGTATGTGAATGAGAGTGTATGAATGTTTCCCAGTGATGGGTTGCAGCTGGAAGGGCATCCGCTGCGTAGAACATATGCTGGATAAGTTGGCGGTTCATTCCGCTGTGGTGACCCCAGATTAATAAAGGGACTAAGCCAAAAAGAAAATTAATGAATAAATGATCTTTTATTTTGAAAAATGACCGTATTCTCTCACATACATCTCGGTCACTTGAGCATCCACATTTAAATCTAGAAAGTTTCTTTGCTAAGGGGAAAAAGGCTTAGTGAAGGACCCACAAACTGCCAAAGAATGGATCCGCAACACATTTGTCAACAAATTAGGTGAATCCAGCATGTCTGTGCAAGAAGATCAACTGCTGGAGATCGCAAATGTCGGCGTCCTTTTAGGGGCTGGTCGCATAGTGCCTCTTTCGCGCAAGTTCGTTATTTCAATTGAGGTGTGTGGCTTGGCACGCTTGCACCTTCCAGACACCCCCAGTTAAATGAATCTCACGAGCGCACTGCGAGTCACGTGACAAGAACTAACCAATCAGCTTCATACATTGTATGGAATATACAGATTTCGGTAGACTAATTAGCCCCACTCCGCCACCGCGTCAAGCTGTGGTCACACTAGAGTTTGAGCTTGCGAAATTCTGTCGTACGGCACTGCAAAAAGGGGCGGGATTAAACAAGATGATTAGACTTTTAAAAAAAGTGAGAGATTATTTTAAATTTCTGTCCAGAGAGGTCATGTTTTGATCCTCGATTGGTCTCACGCAGTCACGTGATGTGATTTCGCAGGTCAGAGTTCACCAAGCTTGAACTTTGCACCGCAGCAAATTGCGAAACTTGATGCATGACCCTGCGTTTCCGGTCTGACGCATTCGCGTGCGTATGAATGGAAGTCTATGGGGAGAAAAGTCCGGTGTGACCGCAGCTTCACCCTAATTACCCTAAAGCCTAATTCACACTACAGGATTTTAAACATCGGCAGACCATTGTGTCGTTCACACTACATGACTACATGTGTCTTTTAATCGCTGTGGTGTTTACACTACGTGACACTACGTAAATGATCCACAAGAGCGGGGTCACACACTAAATGATCTGACAACAACTCGTTCCCCAACAGCTCAGTCAAGCTACCAAACCACAGCCAATGAAATTTTGAGGGAGGAGTCGTCAGAAAAAGCTGAACACTATTGGCTGCTTTTGTGCTGACATCACTGACAGCGTTTCAAGCTTTCAAGGGAGCATTTAAAAACATCGTCAGTCAGCTGATGCATCAGCGGATCAATCACTCATCTGCAAGGTTCAAGTGGAAAGATACACAAAGGGTTTTTTAATTTTCGTAATTTAATAACTCTTTGAAATAAAAGCTTAATTTCAATATCTCAATAGAAGTTTTGAATGTAGATATGACGTGACAACATGACGTCTTATATGAGAACGGTCAGAATGACCAGTCTGGTAATTCTATAAGTTACAGAATTCTAGTTCCACTGTTAATATAGCCTACTCTGGTGTCCGTGTTAACGCAGAATGAACCGAGTGCATCGATACCCATTCTGGCCAATCACAGACGTTTCTGATGAGCTCCTGAGCACACGGCCATTCAGCTCATGCTGATATGCTTTCTCATTGGCTGCAGCTCGACACTACATCTGACCGCACGTGGGGTCAAGTCGGCCGACTGCTCTGGAATATTTAGCATGCTAGATATTGGATTTTTGTCTGCGAGGTGTCGGCGACGCTTCAGCGAGCCTCTTTGACGCGTTGTTCAGTAGTTCACACACAAAGACTGCCGAGCGCCGAGCACCCGCATATTTTTCCCCGATCACAGCCTGATCTGTCGGCGAGCTCGTTAACTTCCAAATGGAGCTCAAATCAGGCTGAAAGTCCTGTAGTGTGAACTAGGCTTTGGACCAGGGATGTCAAACTCAATTCCTGGAGGGCCGCAGCCCTGCACAGTTTAGTTCCCACCCTGCTTCAACACACTTACAGGTTTTAAACAAGCCTGAAGGACTCAATTAGTTTGATCAGGTGTGTTTAATTAGGGTTGGAACTAAACTGTGCAGGGCTGCCGCCCTTCAGGAGTTTGACATCCCTGCTTTAGACAAACACAAACAACCAAACACTGCGGTGCTTATTAATTTTCTCCTTAAATAAAACTTGTATCAGAGTGACAGCAATGTTTTGTCAGCTTGTCATCCTGAGAAAACGGTTGATGATTGCCTAGCAACCTACGAACAACCGCACCCCCTGGTCCGCGGTAAAATCGTCAAGCGTTGACCAGTGGGGGCGTTAAAAAGGTTGGGGAACATTGTTTTATGTGATATTCCAGTTTGCGAATAATATTTATTTGCATCTTTTGATGTAAACATAGCTAGTTTACTCTCCAGTGTGGATCTTCATGTGTTTCTTAAGGGTTGATGATTGTGTGAAACACTTTCCGCACTGAGTACATGTGTACGGTTTCTCTCCAGTGTGAGTCCTCTGGTGTCGTTTCAAGCTTCCAGGTGTAACAAAACTCTTCCCACACTCAAAGCACACAAACACAAACTCTCTCACATCAGTGTGCATCTTCTGATGTTTTTTTAAATAAGAATGATGTGCGAAACTCTTTCCACACTCAGAACACGAATGAGGCTTCTTGTTTGTATGAAGTATAAGATGTTTCTTCAGATCTGAAGGTCTAAAAAATGTGTTGCCGCATTGATCACATTTGTGTGGTTTCACCCCAGTGTGGATCTTCATGTGTTGATTAAGGTGTGATAGTTTTCCAAAACTCCTCCCACACTGAGTGCATGTGTACGGTCTCTCTCCAGTGTGAATCCTCTGATGTTTCCATAAACTTGATTGATGCATATAACTCTTTCCACACCAATAGCATGAATGTTGATAATTGACACTACTCTCCTCCTGCTTCACCATCAGGTCTGAAACTTAAGAAAAGTTAAATTAAAAAAGAGAAATGTAAAATAGGGATGCAAATTATTAATCAGTGACAGATTAATTGGCAATGGCCAGTTTAATAAATTTTGCTATTATATTATGTTATTCCCTTTTTTTAGAGTTTTTTCAGATTCAGAATCAGTTTTATTGCCAAGTGTGCTTCACACACACAAGGAATTTGTTTTGGCAACAGAAGCTTCCAGGATACATAAAGTGACAAGTGACAACACAAAATTAAATAGGTGAAAAATTTGACAGGTGACCCGTACCGAACTGAACTACTCAATGTAAACAAAACATTAGTCTTTGAGACCTTACAGATCTTATAGAGGTGGGAATCACAGGATTTTAGCTCCCGATATTGATATCGCAATATCTGCGATTTTAAGAAAACCATCCAGTTTTAACAGTTTTCTTATTTCTCTAATATTTTCAGCCAAAGTTTTCATAATATCATCTACAAGACTGTCCCAAGGTCTGTAGTGGCTAAATAAACTCAAAGCCCTTCAAATGCTATGTCCATGTCCTGTTGATGTCTTTATCTAATATAAATGTATACAGAATGAAATAGTTTGAGCATATATTCCTGTATGAAGTCTCATGCTGCGCTCATGAAGCGGTGCGAGTTGAGCGGTTTGAGCGATTGACGTGCTTAACGCGCGTATCGCGTGTTTTGCGTGAATCGCTCGAGTTCGAAAATCTAAACCGGACATTCACACCACCTTAACCAATCAGGAGCTTGCTCTTGTGGGGGTGTGATTATGATGTAGCACCTGTTGTTGGTGTCCCAGACGAAAATCTTCCTGCCGGCACCGACAACAGGTCATCAAACTGGGCTCGGCTCAGTCAGAAGCACCGCTGAAAGCCTCCATCATCCAGGTACAGTTTCTGGAGGAGTTTATGAGCTCACAGAGCTGGTGCACCTCTTAAAAAATCTAGTGGACTCAGACACGGCTCCAAATGAATCGATGCTGTTTTTCAGCCTTTGTAAAGCACATAAACACAGCTATTCTCTCAATAAAAACAATGTTAGCCATTTAGCAACGAAGCTAGAATCATCAGGCAGACAGAAGCCCAGCCTATCACGCGAATCAGCATATATTGCTTAGTGAATTTGACACGCGAATGAAGCGAGTAAACTAAAAATGTTCACGCGTCTATTTACGCGCGAATAGCGCGATTTATCCACGCATTCCGCGTCTGGTGTGTACACAGCATCACAGTACTGACCGCAGGCACGCGCAAGCGAACTGAAAGCGGGTCTGTAAGAAAAAAACTAGCAGATGCTTCCGGGAGAGCGGTGATGTCTGAAACACACAAGTACCTTGGATCAGCTTGGACAGAAGAAAGTATCCATATGCCCGAGATTTTCACCAATTGCAACAGCTAATCTGTCAGTGGTTTAAATGTCTCTGATGTACTGTTGTCAGTGGTGTAAAGTAACAAATTATAAATAACCAAATTACTGTAATTGACTAGTTTTTCTCAGGAATTTTAACTTACTAAGTAGTTTTAAAAATGTGTACTTTTACTTTTACTTGAGTACATTTTTAGTGCTGTATTGGTACTTTTACTCCACTACTTTCCTTTGACCTGCAGTCATTACTTATTTTTTTCCTGTCTATAAGGATTAGAAAAATCTGTCCTGTGATTCCTGTCCAATCAAATTGCACATAGAAAGTAAGTCGCATCATAATGAACTACCTCATGACATGGGTGATTTATAATTGGAGCAAACTGTTTGGAAGCATTAAATGTGTCCAAGAAGATGTCCAAAATCTTTACACTCATTGACCCAGAGACTGTTTAGATGCATGTCACTGATGAGAAGATGACGGATGTTTACTGTATGATGACCAAAATGGCCTTAAACACCCAGCAGGCACAAGACGTCAACATGACGTCAAATTGACATTGTACCCCAACGTCGTAGGGACGTTGCATTTTGTTTGGAAAGAAAATCTGGTTGACATCAGAACCCAACGTCAGGCTGACATCAGTGTCCAACGGCCAAACTAAAAACCAAATATCAACGTCTAATGATGGTACAACTTGACGTTACCACCTATGATGTCTACCAGATGTTGGATTTTGGTTGCCATACCCAGTGCCTATTTTGTGAATTGCGAGGTCCCGGAACAGATCCGGGTTAATGGATCCGTAATGTTACCCGAGAATGGAGAGGTGTCACGCATGAAAGTGAGAGAGGCAGAGGTCTCGCGGACGACAGTGAAAAGGGTTGGGGAGTCGCAGGAGAAAGCAAAAGTGAACACGGACAGGGCAGAAGGGCGGTTGAGAAGGGGGATTGGTAAAATGAGGTGCCGGATCCAGAGTGTCCCGGCACAAATTAAGCCCTGGCCATACCTGACGAATAAATGTCAGTATTTGATGTCAATATGACGTTGGATTTTGGTCAGTTTCTAACACAACCTAAAATCAACCAAATATCAACGTCATTTGACATCATTATCGGACATCAAAATAACGTTGTCCTTAGACACTGGCTAGACTTGAATTTTGGTCACCTGACATCACAAACTAAATCTGACCTAATAATAATGTCATACGACATTGTGTGCCTGCTGGGCAATAGCTAAATGCTCTACAAAATGTTACGTTTACACCAAGGGCGTAGATTTGCTCTTGATATTGGTGGGGACGTATATCCCTAGAGTGCATTTATTGAACAGCACAAATTCTGTTTTGTGCTTTTAAATACATAAATAAAGGTTTAAAACACTTAATAATACAAAAACAAACTATTAATAAAGCCATCCTATGCTGCAAAAGTCAATTTACATGATTTTATTGCAATCTGGCTTTGAGGAGGTATGAATGTACAGAAATTTAGAGAGGCATGTGACGCAATTTAACCTTTTTGTCACTATTATATATGATAAATGTCTATGGATTTAACCCTTTGAGCACATCTATGTTACTAAGGGTTGACAAAGCATGATTTTATTTTGAAGGAAATTTATTTATGGGGACATTTCCGTAATTGGTGGATATTGGTGGGGACACGTCCCCTCCATCCATGCCAATTCTACACCCTTGGTTTAGACACATCCACAAATTACATGTAAGTGCATCAGCTTTTTATAGCGTAATACTCACTACACACCACTCGGGTACATTTGAATGATCTACTTTTTACTTATACCCTTTTTACTCAAGGCCTAAGCTGTTTTTTTCTACATGCATTTTTTATTTCTCTTTGCTATATGGGCTTATTGGAACCTAATTAGAATGAAACCCAAGTATCATCTTTTGATATGATGTACTTTTAGAGAAAAATTATGTCCATATATGTTGACTCATGGTTCGAATTTCCATAAAACACAAAGTCACCTTTGCGTAATAGAATGAAAAACTCTTTATTTCTGCCTTGAACACAGCAGTTTTTTCTGACTTTTTTTAATGCATTAATAACACATACACACATATTTAGACTATCAGAGATAAAAACAAATTTTTTTGCCCATTTTGGACAGTTAAAAATGGTGTTTGGGACATTTCATATGCTGCAAAACAGTTGCAGGGTGACACTGTATGTCTATAGCAGAATATAAAACATTCAAAGTATTTTAAATAGCCACACTTGCATTAGGCAACTAATGTGTTTAGAACATCATAGTGAAAAAAAAAAAAAAAAAAAACATGTGACATTTTGCATTGGTAATGTAAAAAAGGAACATGTTAAAGGCTGCGATAATTGAGCACTGAAAGACCAAGTCTGCTTACAGAGGCCAGCTGATTGATTGACCTTCACGGAGTCGGAGAACATGGAGGAACCAGGGAACATATACAAAACTTGAGAATCACTGCCATCACTTATGTGTGAAAGGCCGAGTAACAGTTGCGCTCGGCTTGCAAGCACAAGAACACTTTGCAGGTCATACAACGCACTCTGGTTCTTCCAGTGCAGCCTAGTTGTCTGCAGCGCATTGCATTTTTCAGGCTGATCATCTCTGGGAGGTGGGTATTAGCCCTCCCGCAGACCAAGACATGGGGCAACTCTGTCACATGACGGTTCACTCCCTGGTTTAAATCTTCTTCCTCTGACTGTGTTGAAAGGTCTGCATCTGCACCGTGACGCTGAGCCAAGAGGATCATAGCCACTTCCATGCGGAACTGAAGAAACTGGATGAGTCTTGTTTTTGGTCCAGCACATTTTGCATGGTCTTTTCGGTAGAGTAACCAACTGTTGGCTAAAGCCAGATCTGTGAAGTGCATTACCATCCGCATTGTCCACTTCTTAGTACGGGTGCTCATGCGATAGTAACTTATCATTCTATCCATCAAATCAACTCCACCCATCTTGTTGTTGTACTCACGGACAATGCTTGGTCGCAAGACAGAGACATATTGTTTCATTTTCTTGTCCCAGCGCTGGCAGGTGTCATTTGGCTGTGTACCATGAACAACAGACATCAGCAACACTGGTTTGTTGTCGTACCACTTCACTACACACAACTTTCCATCTTCAGTGGAAACTTCTGATGAGGTACCTCTTCCTGCGTTTTTCATGGCTTTGTCACTGGGTAACTTATGCTTCGCTTCAGCGAGTCGGTTGTTCATTATTGCACCTGTCATGTACAGCTCTTTCTCCATCATTCGTTGCGCACCTTTGATGGTGGTGAAGAACCGGCCACAATACACCTTTGTTCCACGATGCAGAGTTTGGCACAGACGCTCGATGACTAAGCATCTTAAACCCAGGCCCTCTGATTCTTCGACCTTGCCAATCAGCGAACCTGTGCCTTGATACAGCTCAAAGTCAAGCACAATGCCATCTGCTGTAGCACAAACAAAGTTCTTTATGCCAACTGGGTTTGGCTTCATTGGCAGATATTGTCTGTACAGACAGGCTCCTGTGAAAGGAATTATCTGCTCATCAATTGATGCGCAATCAGGTCGATTCAGAGACAAGCAGCCTTGCAGAATCCGATCCAGAAAAGGCCTCACCTTCCAGAATTTGTCTGACATTCTCAGGTCTTCTGGCACATCATGATCAATAACCACTTTGATTGCTCCCCTCAGTTTGAAGAATCTGGCACGTGTAAATTTGTCAGTGATGGCAGTGATTTTCAAGGCTTTGGACCAGTACATCCTAATGGTTGGGTATCGGATACAAGACATCAAAATACAGGCACCAAAAAAATGGTAAATCTCATCTGTCGTTATGTTAAGTGGCTCCCCACTCTTAGACAGTGACATAATATTAGAGCATTCTGCAATCATCATCATCAAATCTCTATCTATGTACTGTTCAAAATAGTCTAGTGGGGTCCAGCCATGTCTGTCTAGATAAGTTTCGTCCTGATGCTGATACTCTGCCAGGTTTGGAGTCAATGGAGTAGCCTTCCAGCGTAGTCCACATCCTGCACAACCAGAATCAGAATAAAAATAGTATTTATTGTAGGAAGTTACATTTTTACCCAATTGAGGTGTATTGGTGCATAAAATACTTGACTCTGTGTGGAAGTTTATATGAAATTTGAAGATTTACCTACGGTGTGAAGGCCAAAATAATATCAAGTACCTTGTTCAGAGTCTCCCTTTTTCTTTCTTTTTGTTTGTCTTGGTGTTGACTCTTCCAAGTCATCTTCTGAGCTATCAGCCTCAATCTCTTGGCTTTGACGGTGACGTCCGAGAGTGCAGGATGAACCTGAACCTGTCTCTTGCCTTGTCCTTGAACCTGTCAACAAGTTTTGTAAATAAGCATTTTGCTTCCAATCCTTCACATAGCCTTAAGGCCCTAACTGCATAAAATAAACAAACATCTGCTGGGTCTTGACTAACCATTATCTGCACTATCTGCATGTTTGCGTCCTCTGCTGTGGTCAGTGGGCTCAGGAATGGGGTCCTCATCATCACTACTGTTCTCACTGCTACTTTCCTCCTGTGGTGATGGTTGGTAATTGCCATCCAGGATGGAATCATCGTTGTCAGACACATCCAAATCGGAGTTGTCGCCATCAATTAACTCAAGTAGCTCCAATGCTCTTTGCAAAGAAAAACGCTCTGGAAATAAAAACATTAAATTAATTTGTATTTGATTTGATCATTTATATATGTAGGTTTGCATTATTTATTCCAATGGAATAATATGCAAGCTAATTTACATGTGCACATTTTTACTAGCATATTACATTTTAACCCAACTAATTTAAGTATGTATGCATGTGTTTAGTGATTTAATTGTTATTTATTTTATTGGGACCATGTACAGCTAGCTTTTTCCCCATTTTACATGTGTGCATGTTTACTAGGATATTAGCTGTTTCGAGGGGCATCAGTCCGTAAGTACACATACGTGTACTTCATATTTAGAGACCTACAAAGATGCTAGATTTACACTTCTTTTATCAAATTTGCATGTCATGACAAATATACAAGCCTTTTATAAATATCTAAAACAGAATAGGCTATGAAATATGACAGAACTTCTTACCTGGTTAACGTTTGTGTATGGCTCTACCACTTGAATCCTCCCTTGTGTTCGCCGCCATTTTGAATTTTGACCGTAGTGCGTTATAAACTTCTGACACCACTAGATGGCAGTGTAAGTACCCCATACGTGTGCACAACACCACCAATTTAGCAGTGAATACAATTGTGGACATAAGAGCTCAAATGTGCTGTCCACGCATGTAGCCACTAAACCCTAGGAGGATACTTTGAGTAATATTCACAACAGATACTTTTACTCACAACTACATTTTTAGGCAAGTAATGGTACTCTTTCCACCACTGATTGTTCATCTGCCATTACTGGATGTGCCACCTGGAGGCGGCTGGGTGTACTCCAGCCAAAGCGGTAAACTGCTACAGTCAGTGTTAGTGCTCATTGACACTAGAGAACGAACATGCAAAATTCTGTAGTATGGCGCTGCGAAAAGGGGCGGGATTAAACAAGATGATTGACATTTTAAAAAATTGGGCCATATTTTACATTTCTGTCCAGAGAGGTCATGTTTTGATCTTCGATTGGTCTCACGCAGTCACATGATGCGATTTCGCAGATCAGAGTTCACCAAGCTTGAACTTCGCAGCGCAACGAACTGCGAAACTTGTTGCACGAGCTTGTGTTTCTGGTCTGATGCATTTGCGTGCCTATGAATGGAAGTCTATGCGGCGAAAAGTGCAGTGTGACCGCAGCTTAAGACTGATTTAACTTCTGCGTCGAGCACACGCAAATGGTCCAGCGCAGCCTTCAAGCTGTCACTGATGCACACCTCTCAAAAACTAACTACACATTGCAACAACGTGAAGCACAAGCTGTGATTGGTCAGCTTGGCAGCGGTGATGAGTGTGGGCGGTGGTGAGAGCGATGGAGCGAGTGTTTATAAGATGTGTGGAGTCCCGTGAAGGAGCTTCAATTGGAAACTTTTGTTTTCTGTTTAGCTTATGATTAAAGTTGCTGCACGTCTGCCAGTTCCTGCCTCTAAATGAGCAAGTTTGAGCTACTTTTACATTAATGTAGCATTCAGAAAAACACCAGCGAAGAAACTCGACACAGAGGAACATAAAAACCTCAATGCCAGCTAGTGTTTTGGACGTGTTATTGCAGAGCAACACAAACAGCATGCAGAAGTATAAATCAACGTTAACCCTTACTGTACGTTCACACCGAAAGCAGCGAGAGCGTCAAAGGTCGCTCTGGCCGCCCTGGCGACAACGCTGTCTGCCTTCAGCTCCGGTGGCAAGAGCGTCAAAATTCACAACATTGATATCGTAAAGGAGCCGTTGCAGCATATCAGCAAATCAGTTACATTCCCGCATAAAACATGCTTTCTAACGTGAAGATGTTGCACACTTATTATCAAATTCATTTAACTAGGGAAGATCTAGTTGCATGTGGTGTGGCTTTGCTCCACTTAATTATCCAATGTGTCCATATGCCTGCATATTCTGAAGCAGCAATACTGTTTTGTATTGTCGCATGAGATTCCCGCTTTTTTAAAGAATAAAATATATATATATATATGACATTGATGCACATCAGTAACTCACCAGTAACTTTTTTAATGTATGTTCCTGTAAGAAAACATTGCAAATAATTGGAAATCCAGCAACTGCAATAATCAAACCCTTGGGAACAACTGTGGTCGGAACCAAAGTTCACAGTGACTGTGTTTTCTGGACTTCTCTCAAGCGGTGGACTTCTACATTCCGATTGGTTGCCGCCGAACCGCGTGACAGCTCATTACCATAAAGTTAACTTGATTTCAACTCTCCTCGACACACACCGGCGAAGACGCGCGTGCTGCTCCTCGCGGCCGGCTCTCATTGAAAATGAATGACTTCCGGCTACTTTGACGCTCTCGCCACTTTCAGTGTGAACGTACAGTTACAATACCGGTTATCTTTTGTACATTTGGAAAATATCGATACTTGGCGCCAAAGTATTGATAATCTATCACAATATATCTGCATATCGACATTTTGTCCCACCCCTAAGATCTTATATAAACACAAATAGCTCGTCACACTTCAAAGACAAAGTAAAATATCAATACACATTATAAGATCCCTTTAAATGTGTCATCAACTCCACAATTATCATAAATAATACGATCTAGAAGGGCTGGATCTTTTACTTACTGTGAAAGTTTTGTGTGTGCATTCTTAGAGAATATTTATGTCTGAAACTCATCCCACAATCAGCGCAGTGAAATGGCTTCTCTCCGGTGTGAATCCTCTCGTGTGATTTCATGTGTCGTAAATGTCGAAATCTCTTGTCGCAGTGTGAACACTTGTAAGGTTTCTCTCCAGTGTGGATCATCATGTGACGCTTGAGAACGTGTTTGTCCCTGTATGTCTTTCCACATTGAGTGCAGATGAAACCATTAACTGCTGTTGTTTTCATTAAAATACTTTGTTCAGTCTCTGATTGAGTTTCTTCTTCACTTTTGACATGATGTTTCTCCACATCTTCATTCAGTTCTTCATCCTCCATCACAACTGAAAATTAAGCAAATGTTAGATTTTAAGAGGCTGGTCAACCCCTGCTGTAGTTTGTGGTTTCACACACATCATTCACAGAGCAGAGGTGGGGACAAGACACGCATGGTCAACTCCGAACAAGTCTCAAGTCTTTTACCATCAAATCTAAAGTCACAATTCAGACAAATCAAGCTCTCATCGAGTCAGATGTTCACTCTAAACAAGTCGAGCCCTGATAAGTTTTAGATTAAGTCACATTACTTAAAGAGATTTCTTTATTTAATAAATATTCCCCCGGTTTCACAAATAAGGTTTAGGCTAGTCAAGATTAAATTGCTTGTTTAAGCTGTCTCAACTCAAAATAACTTGCAGTAAGATGTCTTAAAATACGTCAGTGTCATTTTTTTGTCTCCAGGTGCACACCAGTAATATATTTTTTCTATGGCCATTTTATAAATGTGGCTTAAATAGCCTTATTTATCAAAGGTCTAGTCCTGGCTTAAGGCCGATTTATACTTCTGCGTCAAGCGCACGCGTAGGCTACGGCGCAGCCTACGCGTGGACGCATAGCCCCTCGCCGTGGCCGTCGGCGTCGGTGACGTGCACCTCTTAAAAAATGTAACGCGTACGCGTAACGCAAGCTCTGTGATTGGTCGGCTTGGTAGCGCTGACGAGTGTGGGCGGAGGTGAGAGCCGCGCGCCTGATGCAGCGAGTGTTTACAATTGTTGAGTCCCGTGAAGGAGCTCCGGATGGAGACTGTTGTTTTGTGTTTACCTCATGTTTAAAGTTGTTCCACGTCCGACGGTTACCGCCTCAAAATGAGTGAGTTTGAGCCACTTGTACATTAAGGAAGTGTTCAGGAAAAACAAAAAAAACCAGCGAAGAAACTCGACACAGAGAAACATAAACACCTACTGCCAGCTAGCGTTTCGGAAGTGTATTGCAGAGAGACAGAAACAGCGCGCAGAAGTATAAATGCACGGCTACGCGTGAGGCTTGCGCCGTGGGTTACGGCGATCACTTGACGCAGAAGTATAAACCAGGCTTTAATCTAAGCGCTGTTTGTGAAACTGGGCCATTTATTCTTAAACTGAAAAGATGAACTTATGTATCTTATTATAATTGTAATTAGTTGTATGCATCTTTGCTATATTAACATAAGAGAACATTTATAATCCAGTTTTTAATTTAATTTTATAACAGTGTAGGGATTTTCTCCTTCTTCAATCTCCAAAACAATCAGATCATTTTCAGTGATTTAGTTCATTTTAGCTGAATAAAAGTTGAAATGTTAATACTCAACAGCCCAGTAAAGCAGTCAAGAGGATGATTAAATCGCCTTTACTGTGGTGGACAAACTATATGCACGATTCCTCTTGCATTTTATATACTGTATCCTGCCTGTGAAGAATCACATACTGTAACGTCTAGAAAGGATACAGCCTATACGGTCAGCCATACAGTGTCATTGTCTTGTATTCTCAAAATGATGGAGTTATTGCATTAGCATCTCCATGTTAGCCTACTATCATGCAGCATAAGCATGCTGCTATTCAGCTTCCACATGTAATGTTAGGCCACACAAACACTTGAATGAGCATTGATTATCTGATCTTTGATGCATTCAGAAAGTGTTTACTTTGAGCAGGTAAAAAGTACAGGTTCAGTTCGTTTATATTGCACACATAAAGGAAAATTCAGAATAGTAATGGGCGATATAAACGATATGCGATATAAACGATACAAAATTGGCCTACGATAGAGATTCTAATTCTGTTGCACTATCGTGATAATGCATGTTTGATGACGCAATCTACCCGCGAAATTAAGAGCAACGAGCTGCAGCCGGCTGCAACGCATCATCTTGAATAAACAACAGTGCGACCATTTGGCTGCGGCCGATATATTATTGGGGCTGCCCGGTTCTGTGTTCGCGAGAAACTGAGAACACTCTGCCACAGACTCGCATGCTCTGCATGCAGACCCACAGAGACGCGCTGGATACAGAAGAGCGCGAAGACTAAATAGACTGATCCAGCTCATTATTTGGGGTGACAATACATTCTCTTTTCCCCGGACATGTCCGAGAATCTGCTTTTGCTTTCGATATTAATTGTATTCATTTTTGCATTACTTTATAAGCAAACTTTGTCTGGTGCGTCTCAATCTCTCAGCAGCACGCAGACAGAGAGAGAGTGGGGGAGAGAGAGAGAAAGAGCAGATCAAGACACCAGTTTTAATTTCATTAGGACAACAAAATGTTTAAAATCAAATGTGTTACCTTAGGCTGCAGGTTAGAAATATGTTTTTATTTAAAGTATCTGCAATACACAATTTTATTTGACTAATTTAATACTGGAAGTATTTTCAGTACAGTGTAAGTTCCTTAACTAAACACCAGTTTTTTTGTTCTCTGCAACTTGGCATTTAGGAACCAAGGACTTAAAAGAAAAGTCTTTCTTTCTAAAGGGCACTACATTTAGTTTATTTATCTGCAACATTGTGTTGTTTAATTACAGTTTTGCTTTTGCACAATAAATGTTCTCAAAATGACATGCAACGTTTCTTTATTTCTTAAAAAAAAATAGCAGTTTGGCTTTCCTAAGGGTCTCTGTAACCTGTTCTGAAATGGTTCTATTATAATTTATATATCGCAATATATATCGTTATCGCAAGAGGCTGCAATGTATATCGCAATATGGATTTTAGGCCATATCGCCCATCCCTAATTCAGAATTTAGTGTATTTTTAAAATAAACATTGTTAACTATATAAAATAAAAGGTAACATGGAAAAGAATTGAAACTGATAAAGAGATTAAATCTTTACAACCTGACTGCAGTTCAGCCTCATTATTGAAGAGTAATGAATAAACACAAACCTATTAGCTCTTCAGTCTCTTCCTGTTTAATTCTGCAGGGTTCTGGATCACTCATCTTCTCACTGTCCTTCAATAAACTCTGTCTTTGCAGATTTCTCTTCTTCCTGATGGTCTGATGCTCGTCTTCACTTGTAGACTGATGGGAATATTCCAGTGTTTACAGCTGAACTGAAGGAGGACGAGTTTCTAAATAATAAAGAAAACAATCAGCTTAATTTACACTGGTTGATGAAATAAATCATTATAATACAATGTGCCAATTCATAGATCTGAAGGCATCAATATAAAGTTGCGGTCACACTAGAGTTTGAGCTTGCGAAATTCTGTCGAACGGCGCTGCGAAAAGGGGCGGGATTAAACAAGATGATTAGAAAAAAAGCGAGCGATTGCTCCATGTTTTAAATTTCTGTTCAGAGAGGTTGATTTGATCCTGGATCGGTCTCACGTGCTGCGTCCCAATCCGCATGCTATCCGTTCTAAATAGTATGTGAAAATAGAATTAGTATGTTCCAAATTGTAGTATGTTGAAAAGAGTATGCCAAAAACTCCCGGATGGTTTACTATTTCCGGTCAAAATGTTAAGTGTAGAAGCGTCCATACTCTAATTGCTGATATTGCCCACAGTACATTGCGCGTTGGACATGAATTTGATTAGAACTACAAAACGCAGGTGAAAAGTGTAAACAAACTACAAACATGATGGACGCACGAGACCAACCGTCAAGCAGAGAGGCTTCGGTAAAGATGTTTGTATGACTGTTCATTAATATCTAGCCCACTGGAGAATATTTAAATACCGCTGTCTGTGTTATATTTCATCTGCAAAAACAATACTGAACTTATATAAAGACGTGTTTGGACATTACCGTCTGAATGCAGAATTATCCAAAGACCTGAGGAGATTTCTCTGCATGAAAGACTCGTGAATGGGAGATTATCCTGCTGCTGCTTCTCCAATAAGGTAGGAAATTAAATACGACAGA
Organism: Danio kyathit; assembly: GCA_903798195.1. NCBI lineage: Eukaryota > Metazoa > Chordata > Actinopteri > Cypriniformes > Danionidae > Danio > Danio kyathit. Next base: position 4,238,817 of record LR812540.1, on the reverse strand, counting down.
AATGTGGATGATTGACAGGGCTCTTAACTAAGCAACACAATGATCTGTGTAACGAGGAAGTAGTAGCCTATGTCCCAAAGCTTGCATACTTTTCTTTTACACACTCAAAAGCATATATTTTTCCTCCACAAAAAAAGTACATACTTTTAGGTCGTAGTATAAGTATGCGAATTGGGACGCAGCAACGCAGTCAAGTGATGTGATTTCGCAGGTCAAGAGTCCACCAAGCTTGAACTTTGCACCGCAGCAACCTGCGAAACTCGACGCATGACCCTGCGTTTCCGGTGTGAGGCATTCGCGTGCGTATGAATGGAAGTCTATGGGGAGTAAAGTCCAGCGTGACCGCGGCTTAACTGAGGTAAAAACAGGAACTATTGACATGAAATAAAGAAATTACTGTTGTTTTGCATAGCAATCTATATAGCTTAAAATTTATAAATATGTTGCGCTACAAACTCATATTTCGGTATATTCCATTTCATTCCCTTCTCATATCATACTTTGCGACAAACACAAACGTGGGAAAATCCTAGTTTCCCTCTCAGAGCTCCTCTCTGCCTGCTGTATTGTTTTGGTCAGCAGACACACAGATAGAGGTGAACTCAATGCAGAAACTAGTCGCAGATTGTCGCTTTAATAAACTGTAAAGTGTGTTTTATTGTTGTGGAAACACGAGAAAAAGCGTCAACGACTCACCTCAGCTCCGAAGACTCGACGCTGAATGAACGCGTCAGTGCTGACGTCATCACGGCGAGGCGGGAGCAACGTAGGATCGTAAACAAACTCCCCAAATCAACTGAGAGGCCAAAACATTTGCTAATGTAAACAATCCTAATCATGTACGAGGTGAAATACTGTTTATTTTGCCACTTTAAGATTAAAAACAAACGTGATCCTTGCTGACTGAAATAACAGTATAAAATAAAATGATCTTTTCCTGAAGTAACAACTAACTTTCAGTAAACAAACGTTTTTAACAAAATACTGACAGATGATTAATAAAAAGTAACATTTTAAAATGTATACTAGAAGATAATCATAATGAAATAATGATCATATATCATCATTTGTTTCCAGTTTTAGAAATTACAAAGAACAAGTTCAATAAATCTTAGTTTTTATCTTAAAACCGTAAAGTTTCTTTCCTGAACAGACACAAACTGTAGCCACATGCTGAAAAACCTCTAATGAATAAAAATGAACAATTACAGGTGATGAATATACAGGAAAATTCAACATCATATAAAAACATAAGCTTTGCATTCTGATATTTTGCATAATTATATAAACTACAGCATGAAGCAAAATGACTAATGAAAAGTCTACAATAATTAAACCTTCAGATCATGTTGTTTGGTGAGGAACTCCATGTATAAGC